>JAMJFZ010000818.1:4115000-4675000 GCA_026225945.1 Cricetomys ansorgei | reverse complement strand
AGTGGTTAAAAGTGCTTGCTGCTCTTCCAGAGAACTTGGGTTCAATTCCCAGCACCCACATGGCTGCTCATGCCTGCCTGTAACTCTAGTCTCAGGGGATCTGACACCATCACAAAGATATAAATGCAGGCAAAACACCAATGCATATGAAATTAAACTTTTTCTTTAAAAAAAAAAAGAACCACTTGCCAGAAAAATCACACACAAAGGCTACAAATCTCTGATATCATGAAACATTAATCTGGAAGAAAATCTATCTCCCATTAGAGGCTCAGATGTATACAGCCCTGAAGGGCTCAGTAGGGAACCCACACTTCATAGAGCCAGACATGGCCACACAGCCTCTGAGTCCTAGGGGTCATGGGTCAAGAGATGCTGTGACAGACAAGTCATGACCACAGGAAGCCAGGAGGAGACTTGATGAGAAATGGCTTGGGGGAAGGGTGATGCCCCTGAACCCTAATCCTAGGACCTGGCCTGCACCCCCTTGCCCCTTGCCTGCAAACTGTGAAGAGGAAAGCTATTTTTTCGTGAACAGCCAATATTTCTTCTATGCATGTGTGTGTGTGTGTGTGTGTGTGTGTGAAAATGTGTGTCAGACTATATCGGTATCGCTATGTGTTTGTGTTTGAGATTCATTACGCGTGAAAATGCACGTGTGTGAACCAATCTGTACTGATATACATGTGTATTTGAGAATGTACCTCTGAGTCAATCTGCATCCTTGTGCATGAGTGTGACTTATGTGTACGTGAACATGTGTGTGAGAATCAGTGTCCCTACACACATGTACCACTGTACACACGCGTGTCACTGTGTCTGGTGTATATCTGTCGCTGTGACCCTATGCATGCGAATCAGTGTGTGTCCCTGTACCTGTGTGTGATTTGTGTGTGCACCTAGGTTAGTATCTGTGTAACTCAGCATGTGCTATTCTGCATCCGTGGGACGTGGAGCATGCGTGTGAGAGGACTGCCTCACTGTTTGTGGACTCCCAAGTGGAAGATGGTTAATTCCAGCCACAGTGAAGTGTCCCACAGAGCTCTCAGGTGCTCTCAAACGCCCTTCGAGAGGCAAAGGCGACAGGAGAGGAGGGGGACAGGGCGGGAGGCAGCAGAAGCCAACATATCCGGAGAATTAATCCGAAGTGACTTGACCAGCCCTACCCCAGGGGTCCAGGGGCCCAGGACTACGGCTGTGACCCACCTGGAGACATCAAGACCCTCCAGAGACGCTGAGCCTGCCACACCAAGACAAGGGACATTGGGACTGTCTGCAGAGATTCAAAAAACAAACAAACAAAAAAAAAACCATTGTTTCAAAAATCACTCTCGGCTTAAAAGTGCTGCCTGTTCTTGCAAGAAATTGTCGATACAGATAAGGATCAAAGCGACTAGAATAGTCTCAGCTTGTTTCCCATTAAAGTCCTGGACTCTCCGTTTCCTCTGAAGAACGTTCTAGATGCTGCAGGGCCTTCCTCGTCATTCTAAGCGCGGGGACCCCAGCCCTCCTAGACAAACAGTCCTTTCTGGGCTAAGTTCTCTCCTGAAGCCCCTTCCCACTGCTGTGCTCTTCACCTCTTGCACGTCGGAAGCACATTCACGCTGGCTGGGAGTTAGGGTTCCTGTGGACCAGGAGGTGTGGGCGCTCTGAGGCAGAGAAGGTCCTCTGGGACTCTTGTCTCTACTTCCTGTGGTTTTTGAGGCCCAGCCTCTCCTCTGCCTGTGTTGGCTACTGTGACCAAATACCCAAGGAAAATGCCCGAGGACTTCAAGGAGGAAAAGGTTGCTTTGGCTTTCAGGGCTTTCTTTTGGAAAGCCAGAAGTCTATCAAGTCCAGTCCACACTCGGCAAGTTCCTTTGCTTTGGGCCTGAGGAAAGGCAGGACAGCACAGCAGACAGGGAGGGATGGGGGAGACCTGCTTACTTCACGGCAGCCAGGAAGCAAAGAGAGAGAAACAGAGTCGGAGAGCAGAGAGACAGAGAACACCCAAAAGGGAGCAATGGATGGGAAAAAAGATATATCCTTCAAAGGCTCTGTCCTGCCCTCGTACCCAGTGACCTACTCCTTCTAACCAGACCCCATCTCCAAAAGCTTTCAGCTCTGAAACCATCAATGGATTAATACATTCCTTTGTTGAGCCACACCTGAGCCCCTCACTGGGGGATTCTAGGCAGCTGCTCTACCACTGAGCCACACCTTAACCCCTCACTGGGGGATCCTAGGCAGGTGCTCTACCACTCAGCCACACCCCAGCCCCTCACTGGAGGATTCTAGGCAGGGGCTCTACCACTGAGCCACACCCCAGCCCCTCACTGGGGGATTCTAGGCAGGGGCTCTACTGTTCACTACATCCCAAGCCCCTCACTGCTGGTCTACGATTTGCCCCAGATGCTTAATGGTGATCAAGGCAGATGGGTAGGACAGTGTCCCAGAAGGATACACGGTAGCCACTATAACTCAGGCCTTCTGAACAGCTCATCCTAGACCACCTGTCCACAACCAACTGTGCTCTTTACAGAAGGAACCACAGACCAAGGTCACACAAGGGAGTCAGGAGCTTAAGTAAGTCCTTCAAATTCCTCATCCAGGGCTTTCTCTTAGAGAGCCTGAAGCCTATTAAATCTTTAAAGGCCATTAACAAGGGAAGCACGTCAAGTTTCCTTAATCCTTGAAGAGGATTAGAGAATTCAACTGAGATAAACTCCTTCTGCCAACCCAGCCATGCTCCTCCCTCCCCAACCCCAGTGTTGCTCACAGCTCATCTTTATACCCCCTGCAAACATCTGAGTATTCTGCCAGCTATGGGGAAGGGCCCAGCAAAACAGCAAGTACAAAGATAGAGAGGGTGCAGCAAGGCCTGGGGGTCAGAAGACAGAAGGCTCACACTCCATAGTTAAGCACTACCATGCAACGCTGCTTCTAGAGTGCTTGCCAAGCCTACATGAAGCTCGATGTTCAGTCCCCAACATCACATAAAACTAGTGTGGTCCATGCCTGTAATTCCCACATCCAGGGTAGAGAAAGGAGATTCAGGAGTTCAAAGTCATCCTTCACTACATAACAAGTTGGAGACTAGCCTAGACTACTTGAGACCCTGTCTCAAACTATAAAGTGGATGCATTTTTTCCACTTCTCCCTAACAACATGGAAGGCCTACTGAAAACCTCTGATCTGAGGGCCCTGATGCCTGTGGATGACTGGGTGCCTGCAGAATGTCCGGGTGCCTGCAGGATGCATGTAGGAAGTCCTGGTGACTGCTGGATGACCAGGTGCTTATGTAAGGTCCTGGTACCTGAGGGATGACTAGTTGCCTACAGGAGGACCTGGTCCAGGTGGGATGTCTGGAGGCCTGTGGGATGTCCCAGTGCTTGCAAGATATCAGAGAGCCTGATTGGTGTCCTGGTTTGGGTGGTGAGGCCCAAATTCAGGTTGAACTCTGTCATGCCTCATCTCAGGCTAGTATAGGCCAGGTCAAAGTTTACAGTTAGAGAGCAGCTTCTGCCTCCAAAGACCGTGATGAAGCTGGCCATCCATGCTCCTGCCACACAGCTTGCCTTAATTTTCTTTTTCTTTTTTCTTAAGTTTTTTTTCCTCTTTCTTTTTTGAGGGCACAGGGGTAGGAGGGTGGAACAGGGAGGAATGGGAAGAGGATGTTATCAAGATACACTGCATAAAACTCAAATTATTAATGACAATATTATAAAGAAAAAACAGAAAACCTCTGATTTGGCCTCCAATCACAGATGTTGGTCAACCCAGGCCCACCCAACGCCCCCTCCCCCATTTTTTCCTATGCCTACTAGTTTGCTCTGGTTTTGTTTCCCCAAACACAAGCCCTTGGTTACTCTGCATCTAAGGGACACATGCGACAGCCATGTGACCAGCATCAGAAAAGTCCAAGCAGGGAGCCTCAGGGTGGCTTAGATTGGGACTTAGCATCCCCAAAACCTGGGTTTACAGTGGCTGGGCTCAGCTGTGTCTATCCGGTAGTCTGGACAACGACGGAGATGAGCAGAGTCAGCAATGGTGGGCCTTGCTGGACCTTGAAGCTTTGGTGTGCTGAGAGTAAGCGGGAGCCACAGAAGAATCCGGAGATGGTGGTAATGAGCTTAGCTTTGTTCTGGGAGGGATGCTGAAGAGATGTGTCCCAAAGGGGCAGAGAGCAGCCAAGGGGCCTGGAGAAGCAGCCAAAGGCGCAGGGACCTGAATGTGTTTGGGAGACACTCATAAAGCATGATGACAGGAGCCCCTAAATGTGGAAGATTGACAGTGGTATGTGGGTAACAATAGGCTGTCCAGTGAGGTGTGTGTGTGTGTGTGTGTGTGTGCACACGTGCTCCCTACAGCTCATGTGTGGAGGTCAGAGGTCACCTTGTAGAAGTTGGTGCTCTTTCTTTCATGTGTTCTCCAGTGGTGAACTCAGGGTGTGAGGCTTGGCAGCAAGCACCCTTACCCCCTGGGCCATATCGCCAGCTCAAGTACTGGTTAATTCGTATGGTGTAAGGATCACACATGGCCAACCTGAAGGTAAGTGCATCATGCAGCATCATAGAATGTAGGGCTGGATACAGACCAGGCGTCTTCACCCTGAAGACAAAGTGAAATAAGCTTTTCTACTCCAATAACAGTAAAATACTCAACAGTAATGAGTCAGAACGTGGATTACTCCCGTGAGTTTATTCGGTTTAATTTTTAATTATGTTGGAGTTTAAAGGTCCTCTTGAAATTTTTTCTGAAAAATGTATTCGGGTCTCCAGACCTGGTGGTCACACCTCCAGCTACCATTCCTAAATAGAACTGGCCAGGACTGGTGTCCACGCCTGCCTCAGGGCTGCTCCAGATGCAGAATGCAGTCTCACCAAGAAGTTCTACCCACCTAGGACTGGCCTCACCCACCATGCACAGGCCTTAACTGCTGGGCACAGCTTCACCCACTGAGCCCACCCCAGCCCCTCACTGGGGGATTCTAGCAGGTGCTCTACCACTGAGCCACGCCCCAGCCCCTCACTGGGGGATCCTAGGCAGGTGCTCTACCACTGAGCCACGCCCCAGCCCCTCACTGGGGGATCTAGGCAGGTGCTCTACCACTGAGCCACACCCCAGCCCCTCACTGGGGGATTCTAGGCAGGTGCTCTACCACTGAGGCACACCCCAGCCCCTCACTGGGGGATTCTAGGCAGGGCTCTAACACTGAGCCACACCCCAGCCCCTCACTGGGGGATTCTAGGCAGGTGCAATACATCTGAACTACATTCCCCAATCCTTGTGGATCTCAAAATATCCAGTTGAATCTCTTGTATCCTGGACCCCCAGACAGGGCAAGCCACTTAGCCATCTGAAAAGCCACTGTCCTGGACAGATGTTTTCCCTGACAGAAGGAGGGGACTCTCTCTCTCTCCATTTACCCTCCTACATCATAAACTTCTGGTTTGCAAAATGGTTCTCTTTATTTTCATAGGAAACAATAAAGCTCTTTTCAGCCTGGAAACAAATGAGGGCAATAATCATAAAAGCCCAAAAGCTGGTCTAGAGAGCCCACTGCCCTGTCACAGGGGCCAGCAGCTTTCTCCATATTGGTTCCAGGGTGCCGGGTAGGTACAAAAAAGAAACGCAGAGGCTCAGGAGGATCCCGGAGTCACACAGATGGACGCACCTCTCACCCCTTTCGTTTAGTAGACCTGGACACTGAGGCCCACAGAGGGTGAGAGCCCCACCTCAGGACGATAGCCCGTGGGTGCCAGGGCCCGGCTCTCCAAAGCTCTGCTGGGCACTACGGCTGTAGCGACGGCTACGGTGTTTTCTCAGCGCCTGGGAACAGATGGCCCCAGCTCCCACCCACGGAAGCCAAACATTTTCCCTGGCTCATTCGCTCAGAAGCCTGATCTTGTAAATAGAGAGTAGAAGAGCTTTCCCAAACCCCGTGAGTGGCTCACAGAGACCTGACACCTCAAGGAGAAGCCTTGGAGGGAGCACAGAAGGACTCAGGTAAGCGAGGCCCCGGGGGACCCAGATGGGGTCAGGAGAGGGTGCTGGCTCTGACCAGGCAGGCTTGGGATCAGTTCTGCCTCTGACACTCTCATGAGGTCTGGCTGGGGCTCTCTGGCGTCAGTTTTCTTGCCTATGAAATGGGCACCCTGTGATCTTTCTGGGGACCAGATGAGTCCTTAGGAGTCTGGTGCTCTTTCGTCTCTTCACCTGGGGGGGTCACTTCAGGGCGTCTCACTCCGCCCTTTTTTACCGGCATTTCCTCTGCTGTGTGACCTTGGGTAAATGCCTTCGTCTCTCTGGACCTCATCCCAGTGGCAAAGGGAAGTCACGGGAGGCTTCCACGGGGGGGGGGGGGGGGGGGAGGTGTCCTGGAACTTTCAGATGAAAGAACACAAAGGGAGTTAAGATGAGGAGCTTCTGGGGGGAAGGAGATTATCCAGGAAGGAGGAGCGAGCTTCTCCAAGAGGGGGAAGCTTTGTGAATAACGTGAACAAAAAAAAACTACGAGGCTGGGCACAGTGCGGCACGCCTGGATCTCTGGCACCGAGTAGGAAGCAGGAGAATGGGAAATTCAAGACCAGTCTGGGCTACGCACCAAGGAGGGAAAGAGGGACCGAGGGAGGGAGAGAGAGAGGGAGGGAGGGAGGAGAAGGAAGGAAGGGAAAAAGGAAAAAGAAAAGAGAGACAGAGGAAGGGAATCGTAGGACGAGGCAGCCACAAGCAATTGGTACCCAGCTAGCCTTCCAAGAGCAGGCTGGGGAGATGCCCAGGGTCCCTGCGAGCCCGGATTCGTAGCAGTGCAAGGACTGCAGTCAGCGGGGAGCAAAGCAGGCTGCCCGCCAGTGGCAGCAACAAGGCAAGGTATCCCTCGAGGTGTTTCACCTCATCCCCTCCCAACCTGCAGTCTTCGCCCACAGTAGCCGGTAATGAAGAGTTATTTCCAGCTAAAAGCCCTTGGATCGGGGCCAGGCAGCTAGCTCCTGGGTCCGGAGCCAGCCTCCAGCAGCGCCCGCAGCCCAGTCTTTATCCACCCCACCGGGCCAAGCCCGTTATCTGTGGCTGGAAGCCTCTGTCCCAGGAAGAGCCTGGTGCAGGGGAACAACTGTCTGATAGCCAAACCTAGCAGTCTGGGGGGGTTCAGGGGAGCACTGGAAAGATCTATTTGAGGGGCTGGGGTGGGTGTGGACATCTGTCCTGCTGCACTGTGTGACTTGGACAAGCTCCTCCAAGGAGCCGGGCTGTCCTCTGTGCTAGCTCTCCTCCCCATGGCAAGATGGGGATCCCGTGAAGGAGGCCCTTGCTCCCCACCCCAGCCTGGCAGTGTGTGGCAGGCAGCTCCTCCTTGCCCTCCTGGGACAGCGCCTGGCTCTGTTCCTTCTTTCTTTCTTCCCTTCCTTCCTCCCTCCCTTTCTTCATTTTTCTTTCTAAAATTTTGTGTCCTCCTGTTTCTCTTGCTTTATTTTTATTTCTTGTTTTTGTTTGCTCTTTCAGAGACAAGGCTAGCCTAGAACTCACTGCATTGCCCAGACTGTCCTCAAATTCCTGATCCTCCAGCCTCTGCCTCCCCAGCTGCTGAAATCACAAGACTGCACTACCATGGCCTGAATAATGCGTGCACAGCACTGTGGGATTGCAGTGTCCTCTGGCCTGGCCGTAGTCTCCAAAAATCAAGTTTGTATGGATTTCATGAGAAAGCTGATTTCATTTTTTTATCTTATGTGCACGCATGTTTTGACTGCGTGGATGTTTGTGCACCATGCATGTACCCGGTTGCCCATAGATGACCTGGAGCTGGAGTTACAGCTGGTTCTGAGCTACCTATTGTGGATGCTGGGGAGCAAACCCAGGTCCTCTGGAAGAGCAGCCCATGTTCTTAACCACCGAATTATTGCTCCAGCCCTGTAAAAACTGATTTTTAATTGTGTCCCTCCCCCCACCCCACCTCCAGTCCCCAGGGCTGTGACTGAACAGGGAGCTTTATGTAAACTGGGCAAGCATTCTGTCTTATTATATTATGCAGTCCTGGGGACTGAACCTACAGTCTCTTACACACTAAGCAAGCACTCTACCTTTAAGCCACACCCCTACTCCTTACTCCGGGATTCAAGACAGGTATTTCACTGCTGAGCCACACTGAAGCTCTGGTTTCTTCCTTCTGCTTTGCTCTTTCTGCCCAGGAGGCTTGGGAATCTGTCCATGGTGCTGGAGCATAGGACAAATCGCTCAGGAGAGGATCCACAGGTCCCAGCTGCCGGCAGGTCCCTCGGCAAATCTGCAGGGGACACTCTGCCCAGGGTCAGGTTTTGATACCTCTGACTTTGTCCACTCAAAGGGAGTCCAGAAACTCCAAGTTCTGGGGTTCCTGTGAGGATGTGTGGTTAATGAGTCACAGGGATGTGTCACTGTATCTGATTATAACGCCTATCATCCCCTAAGTGGAGCCCTGACTTCTCCTTTTACCAGCCAGCCCCCTCTTGTCATCTATGAAAAGCTTCCCTGGGCACCGTGGGTCCCTGGGAACTAGAGCAGGTGCCAATATGAAGGCCACACCCACACTGGCTCACGGTGACCCTAACAATGGCCTCCCTCTCTCCCTCCCAGTGTCCTGAGCAGGCCTCTTACACAGGCTTCTGGCTGCTTGTGACTTGATGGGAAAGATACTAATGGCTGTAAGCTAATAAGTTGGGAATAAATTAGGTTTATGTCCACAGAAAGTAGATGGCAAAGGCTGGCCTGGAAGAGCTTTGGGCGGGGGATAGGGCTTACCCTTGGACTCTCTCTCTCTCTTCAATTCTGAAAATGGCATTTACTTGTGGGGGGAGCACGCCTGTGGAGGTCAAAGGACAACTTGCCAGAGCCAGTTCCCTCCTTCCACTCCAGGGGGTTCTGGAATCGAACTCTGGTCACCAGGCTTGTGAGCACGCGCCTTTACCCACTGAGCCGTCTCCCACCCCCTCTGCCTAACGTCTTATTATGAAAAATGTAAACATAAATGAAGTCCGAAAGAGTTGCAGTGGGTGCTCACAGCCTGTTCTGCTTCCTTCCTCAGCTACCAGCCCTCCCTCCCATTCCACAGTCAGCTTCTGGCCCATCTTATGTTTAATACATTTCAAAGGTGCGTGCTTGTCATGCCTGTGCTTAAGAGGCTGAGGCAGGAGGATTGCAAATTCAAGGTTAACTTTGGCTAAATGTTGAAACTGTCAAAAAAAACTGAAGAAAGGGAGGGACGGAAGGGAGGAAGGGAGAGAGAGAGAGAGAAAGAGAGAGAGAGAGAGAATTGAAAATGTGTGAATACTGTACCTCTAAAAGACTTCTGTAACTAGGATGTGTGTGTGTGTGCGTGTGTGTGTGTGTGTGTGTGTGTGTGTGTGTGTGTGTGATGTAAGCAGGCTAGGTCTGAGTTCCAGCCAAGGGCCATAGGTGGTCTCTAACTTCTGAACAGCCTGCTTCCACCTCCCAAGTGTTGGGGTTATAGGTGTGTACCATCACACTTGTGTGGTGTGTGTGTGTGTGTGTGTGTGTGTTATATGTACATGCATGTGCAGGTGCACACACCTGTGTGTGTATAGGCCATCAGAAGACTTCCTGTGTCCTGCTCTATCTCCCCTTACTCTCTTGAGACAGAGTCTGGCACTTAGCCAAAAGCTAGGTAGGTGGGCCACCAGCAACCCCCAGCCATCCCCAGGTTACAGGAGAGCCTGGCTTTTTACCTGGATGCTTGTGGACCCAAATTCAGATCTTCATGCTTGTGCAGCAACCAGTCTCGCCCACTGAGTCATCTCTGCAGCCCCTTGTTTGTTTGTTTGTTTGGTTTGGTTTGTGTGAGACAGGTCTCAGGTAGCCCAGGCTGGTCCCAAACTCACTGTGTACTTTGAGCTTCTCACCCTCCAGCCTGTCCCTCTGGCGTGCTGCGATGATACGCACATGCCACCAGTCAGTACCACACTTTTGCTGAGTTTTGACAAATGCTCACACTGTGCAAGACATCTGTTACCAGGACACAGAGCAACCCGCCCCCTCCCCGTGCCTCCCTCCAGCTCCCTCCTTCCCTCCCTGATGCAGAGGGTAGCCAGCATCTGATTCCCTTTAGAGTCCTCTTGTCTATTCTAGAAATTCATAGAAATGAGGCCACACGATGCATTCCCTTGTGTCTGTCCGTTCACTCTGATAGTGCATCCGAGGCACACGCAGGTGCTGGGTGGGGGGGGAAGGCTTTACTTTGCATTCTGAGTGGGCATGTGTGTGGGTATGTGGCGGGCATCTATCCACCTCCCATGCGTAACACATGGCCTGTCTCCAGTTTACTACTATGAATAAAACGTACAGTTGTCTCTTGCTGTCTGCAAGGGATTCTATATAAAACCTTTCTGGTACCAGCTTCCAAGGTGGCTTATTAAATAAATGGTGCCGAGCTTTGCATAGAACTCATACACATCCTTCCCTATACCTCCTCCCCGCAACCCTCCCAGGAAAGGAAAGCAGGGTCTCATGTAGGCTGGCTTTGAAGTTGCTAGGTAGCCAAGAATGACTTTAAACTTCTGTTCCTCCCGCTTCCCCCTCCCAAGTGTTAGAACTTCAGGTGCACACCGTCATGTCCCCATTCTATGAAGTTCCGGGCATTGAACTCAAGGCCTAATGTATTTTAAGCAAGTAATCAACCAACTGAGTTACACTGCCAGCCATATTACATTTAATCAAAGATTTTCTTTTTCTATTTAGTAACTGTAGATAATCGGGTGATTTCTCCCTTCCAGTAGGGTTTATACTGAATTATTGGGAGTGTGGCTCAGTGGTAGAGCAGGTGCCTAGCATGTGTGAAGTCCTGAGCTCCATCCTTAACACACACACATACACACACACATGCACACACACACACACATACGTGGGGAGTCAGAGATGCTCAGTGGTTATGAACACTAGCTGTTCTTGCAGTGGATCTGAGTTTAATGCCCAGCACCTATATCAGTCTGCCCACAACCACCTATAAACTTCAGGAGGTCTGGCACCCTCTTCTGGCTTCTTAGGACATCTGCACTCATATGCGCACGTGTGTGCGCACACACACACACACACAAACACACTTAAAAACTGTGTTGGGGTTGGAGACAGTTCAGCAGTTAAGGGTACTTGTTCTTGCAGAGGACCCTGGGTTCAGTCCCCAGCACCCCTGTAGTGAGCCACAACGGAAGTTCCGGTTGCAGGGGATCCGATGCCCTCTCTTGACCTTCTTGGGCATTAGGTACACACTGATGTACATGTACATGTGCAAACAAAACGCAAGCATAAAATTCTAAGGAATATTCTTTAGAGAGACCACCCTTTCCCCTGCAATGTAGCATTTTTCTGTTTCCCTAAGTTCTCTCAATTCTCGTAGCTATACTTAGAATCTTTTTGCTACCATTCAAAAATGAAATGGCTCTGTTGCTTTCTTAATCTTCATTGGGTTGAAGGATCTCTCTCTCTCTCTCTCTCTCTCTCTCTCGCTCCGCTTGTGCTTTTATATAACATTGGGGTTCCATCACCTTTAAAACTTCCATAAGATTTTTTTTTTACGTGAAGCCATCGAAGCCCAGAGTGTGGGAGCAGAGGAACAAGACTTCTTTATTATACTCCCCTCTCTTTCCACTCCAGACCTGGTTCTGCATAAGCTGCTTTCTTTTGGGGTGTGTGTGTGTGTGTGTGTGTGTGTGCGTTGCTTCTCTCCCTCTCCCACGTGAGTTCCAGGGACTCAGGGACCAAGTGCCTTTGCCCACTGAGCTGTCTTGCTGACCTCACTGTGTTTGTGGAGACAGAGTCTCTCACTGAACCTGGAGCTAGAGGACTTGGCAAGAGCGGCTGGAGAGTGAACCCCGGGGGCTCTCTTATCTCTGCCTTCCCAGCACTGTGATTACGGGGGCACATGTCACCCTTTTGTATGTGGGCTCTGGGGATGCTAACTCAGGTCCTCACGTTTGCGAAGCAAGTGCTTTACTGATTGCGCCATCTCCCTGGCCTCTGAGTTCCTTTCCTTTCTGATGTCAAGTGTCTGCTCATTTATTGTTTCCCAGAAAGCCGTTTTACCCGGCTTCTCCACACAGAGAGTGGAAGTTATCTTTTGGCTTCCGGCCCACTCCCTATTTCTGTGTCACTTAACACTCTCACAAGCCTTACCATATTATTCTAAATCCTTTCTAACCGTATACATATCTGGGGCTTAAGATTTCTCTGTAGGGCTTACACATGGTTCCACGGATTCCCTTGGGTGTTTGGGTGCAGCATGCACATTGTTTCCTGCTGGGAGGCACGTGACCTCTGCACCCTCTTCAGCTATGCGGCCACCTGCAGCGCTTGCTCTTGCCACCGGCATCTTAGGATGTAAAGCCTTTCTATATTTAGAACTAATTCCTTAGGTTAGATTTTCTGGACCAAAGGGTAGCTATGTTTCTTAGGCCAATTTACTTTCCAGAAGGGTTGTTCCAATTGACACTTGAAACAGCAAAGGAACTATTTATTTACTTATTGAATTTGCTCTTCTGGTGATGGTATCCAGACCCTCATGCTAGGCAGGTGCTCTACCACTGAGCCACACCCCAGCCCCCCCAGCCCCTCACTGGGGGATCCTAGGCAGGGGGGATTCTCTACCACTGAGCCACACCCCAGCCCCTCACTGGGGGATTCTAGGCAGGGGCTCTACCACTGAGCCACACCCCAGCCCCTCACTGGGGGATTCTAGGCAGGGGCTCTACCACTGAGCCACACCCCAGCCCCTCACTGGGGGATTCTAGGGCAGGTGCTCTACCACTGAGCCACACCCCAGCCCCTCACTGGGGGATTCTAGGCAGGTTCTCTACCACTGAGCCACACACTCAGATCTCTTCTTACTTTTCATTTTAAGACAGACTCTTACTAAGTCACTCAGGTTGGCCTTCAGCTTACTCTAAAACCAGACTAACCTCAACTTTTGATCCTCCTGAGACTGTTAGGATCTGGATCTGTTCTTGTCTCCTCCATTGACAAAATGTCTCCCCAGGCTCCAACTGCTTCCTGAGGCCACCAAGATTGACCTTGTCTGATTTCAGTTCCTGATCCCTCCTCCTCTCCTTTCTCCTCCCTCTCTCCCATCTCCCCCGTCAGCTCCCTATATATTGTCTTTGTGAGCTAGGGGGTAAGGGCAGGGTCTCAGTAGCTCAGGCTGGCCTGGGATTCATAGTAATCTTGCCTCAGCTCAGCCTCCCAAATGCTGGGACTACACCACATCCAGTTCCAATGCCCTCTTAATTTTGAGTGTAATGAGCAGCCTCTGCACTGTGTCCTCGCCCCAAACATCCTGGGGCCACAAACCTTCCCAGCACGTTCCTAGGTTCCTCTCCATCAGTGGCTCAGATGCCATTTCCCCAGAGTGGTCTTTGCTGGCCACCTAGATAACTGCTCGTCTCCTTCCCCAGACTCACAAGCCGCAGCCCACGCCATCACTGTCTTACGTCTCGGGAATTTGGTGGAACATGCCTGTCTTTTGCTAGCGTTTCTTTTCACAGAGGGGAACATGCTTGAAAGGTTCCCATACTAAGGACAATAGGAGTGGCTTCCTGTACCCCAGAGTGCCCTTGCAAAGTTTTATTTTATTGGGGGTAGGGAGATAGGGCCTCAGGTAACCCAGGCTAGCCCTTGAACTTCCGATCCTCCTGCCTGTACCTCCCAAGTACTGGGATAACAGACATATGCCACCACCAAGTTTATGCAGTGCCGAGGTACATCCATACCCCCAAAGCTTTAGACTGTGCAGCCTCGGGGATTTCCACGTTGAGATTATTGTAATTAACCGGAGCCTCCTGGAGGCTGTCTCCTATGGTCTGCAGAGCTGCCAAGGCAGGCCGGGCCCGTGCTGTCCTCGCATGTATACACAGCACCCCATCGAGCCAGGTGTGGTGATCGAACTTGCCGTCCCAGCCCTCTAGAAGCAGAGGCACAAAGATCCTGAGTCCTGAGCCAATCTGGGCTACGAAAGAAGCTATTTAAAAAACCAACAATAATAAAAGACACTCTCAAGAACTCTGATCTTTGAGAGAGGCTGGCAAGATGTCAAGAAAGACCCAACCCATGGGAGAACCAAGCCGGCCTCCAGGATGAAGTGGGAATGCAGGCAAGAGGAAGGGTGTCAGTCAAGTGTTTCCCTCTGGGCCTTGGTGCTGAAGGCTCTCGATCCCCATAGACAAGCCCCAGTCTGTAAGGACTTAGGGCACTGTTCCCTTTTAATTCCTGGCCTCATCTTTACCGGCCCCCATCGGGCACATGGCTAGGGCCAGTGTCAGGACAGACCCTTGTGTCAGCACTGGCCTCAGGCCTATGTCACAAATAGCAACCTGAAGCTCCAGGAGCCTAAGCCTGACACGGAGTTTGGGCAGTGAAGGCCAGCTAGACCACCAAGTCCACCCCAGCGCTAGACTGTCAGATATTGTGACCTGGGGGTGGAGAGAAGGAAGCGGGGCCGAGCCCAGTGGGGTGTGAGAGGGTCGAGGGCAGCGTTTATGCTGAATGCCAAGGGCAAGATAGAGATGGTTTCGTGCTGTGCGGGGAAAGAGGGGTGCAAGGCAGCGTAGGGAGGTGGGGCAGAGTGGCAGGGCAAGTGCGAAGGCTGTGGGCGGGCCACGAGGGGCGGGGCGTGTGGGGAGTGATGGGGCGGAGCTAGGCAGGAGGGGACCAGGTGAAGGCTGGAGGTGGGGCCAGGTAGGTGGGACGATAGGTGGGACGAAGTAGGCCCGGAGGAGGAAGTGGACCATGTGGGAAAAATGAGGGTGGGACTAGGCAAATAGAGTAGGAAGAAAGAGAAGAGGGGATGGACAAGATAGGCAGCGGGAGAAGAGGGAAAAGGGACGGGTACCGAAAGAATAGAGGTGGGGCTAGGCAGGCACGGGGTGGGGGGAGGTAGGGGAAGGGGGTGGGATCTGGGTTGGGGCCGGCCAAGGGCCCGGAAGTAACAAGGGTGAAGACAGCATAGAGAGGTGGGTGCATAAGTGTGGACAGTTTAGAGGCGGGGTTGTGGGCGGGGCCATGAAGAGGGGGTGGGGCATGGGTAAAGAAAATGGGGCGGGGAGTATGGGAAGGTCAAGGTAGGGCTAGGGGCGGAGAGCGCGGGTAGAGACGGGGCGAAGTGAGTAGGAGAAAAAGTGGGGGTTGGAGGCGAATTCTTACAGAGTGGGTGGAACGAGAGTGGGGAAGACCAAGGGGCCGCAAGGAAAGAACAGGGTGGGGTGGTGGGAGTGTAGGAAGCAGACGGGGCGGAACGCGGGGGGCACCCAGTGGGGCAGGTGGGCTGCTGAGCGAGTGGGGCCGGAGCCCTGTGGAATAGGCGGAGCGTGGGCGCGGAGATAGGGGTCTCGGGAGGGTGGTTGGCTCGTCTGGAGGCGGGTCTTGGGCGGGGCCATATGGAGTGGGCGTGGCATGATGGGCGGGATCACGAGGCCGTCTGGGTGGTGGAAAGCACGACTGGAGGCGGGGCTTGGGCGGAGTCATGCGGTGGGCGGAGCTGGCGGGGCGGGTCCACGCGGACGGGCGGGGCGCGGGCCGGGCTTGCTCGCCGCAGCTGCTGCGCCCCCCGCACGCGCTCGCAGACCCGAGCCCGCGGACCGGGACACTCGGGGGACACCCGCCGCGCCCGGCCCAAGCCTCCGAGGAGCGGGGCGCAGAGCGCGGGGTCCGGGCGCGGGCGGCGGGCAGCCGGCGAGGATCCCAGCCCGGGGCCGGCCGAGGTGAGTGTCGCCACGGAGGTGGCGGGGACGCCGGCGGGGACCTGTCGGAGCCTTTGTCTGCGGCGCGCGGCCCCAGTCGCGCCGCCTCCCCCTCTCGCGATCCCTGGCGCCGGATCCCTGCCGCACCTTCTTGTTCTGGGAGGAGGGGTACCCTCGCCCAGTGCCAGACCTTAGCATCCCAGATGCGAGCGCGGGACGCAGGCTCTAGAAGGGGACCAACGCGGGTGGCCTTGGCTAAGCGGGTCATGGCACTCCCTCCTTCCTTGGTCACACCCCAGGGGTCCTTGCACCTGAAGTTCCTGCCAGACCCACCTCCTTTCGTCTCTCCCTTATGTCCAGCCAGCCCCCTTCTAGTTCTTGGGAAAGGTTATGGCAGAGGCGGGGCCTGGGCAGTGGGTCACGACCTCCGAGTTGCCCCAGAGAGGTCTCCGCTTTGCTGGGGGCCGTGTGGGCTCGGGGTCAACTTTGGTGCTACTGGGGCTACCTGCGGAAGAAACATCAGGGTCTGCTACTATCGGGACGATGCAGGAACCTGGAGCTTGGAGGGAGGTGGGCCTAGGCTGCCCCTCAGCCCTGCGGGCATCTCAGCCAGGCCTTGACCAGTCTGTGGCACTGACATTACATACATCTGTCCCCCGGCGCTCAAAGAAGGACTGTCCCAAGGGGCTCAAAACCCACGATCCTGTAGCCAGGAGCGGAGCCTTAGGATGCGCAGGGAGACTCCCTAAACAGCGTCTGGGCACGGGACAGGGCATCCAAGGGCATCTAGTAAGCGGGACTTGTGGCTGGAGCCAGAGGTTCAAGGCCTGAAGAGGTTGAGCAGGCTGGCTTTCCGAGTGAGATTTAGTTCCCCTGCTCCCCGTGCTGGCTTCAGGTGTGGGACAAGCAGCTTGGGAGACAAGGGAGTGGTGATCAGTGGTGATCAGGCGGGTCAGGGTCCAGTTAGTGCTGTCTGGCTGTGAGTTTGGCTTCCCTCTGCGTTTTTGGTCATTTCTTCTGCAGACTGGTGCTGTGTGCCTGGTTTTACTGGACGCCTGAGAGCTTGGAGCCCTCTTTGGCCCACTCGGTGCTAAGGGGTAGCTTGTATCCCTATTAAAACGCCAAGTGTGTGCAGCTAAGTCTTTTCCTACCAACCACCCAGTCACAGCCCCTTTCTGTGAAGTACCCGGTCACTCTGTCTGTGGGTGAACTGGTGCCAAGAAATGACCTGTGTTGTCTCCCGAGATAAGCAACCGAGGGAGCTCAAGTCAGGAGTGCAAAGCTTCCTTTCCGCCTATCTGCATGCCTTTAAATTTTAATTAAAGCGCACACTTGAGAAGGGACATTCTGAGACCCCGGGTGCTGAGTGTGGGGGCTGGGAGAGCATGAAAGCCACGGGGACACTGTGGGTGGCAGCTGCCCGCCACACTGACAGAGCCAGAACGAGCAACCTGGCAGGATGCCGAACACGTCCGCCTTCCCGGATGGTGTGGCCTCAGCCAGGCAGAAAACCTCTCACGCAGGTCCAGCATGTGTGGGAGACCACGTCCTGGCAGCCCCTGTTGACCATGAGCCAGGGGTTCTGGATATCAGGCGTCCTCCAGTCCAGTGGATCCATGGACACTGTGAGTGGTACTCCGGCAGTGTCCTTTTCCCCGGGCCCCCCTGTCTAAGGAGGGAGGGTAGCAACTCTAAGCCTCCACACACCAAGCGCGTTTGGAGATCAGGCAGGTGTATGCCAAGTGGCAGACAGGACCAGGGTTGTTCCCAATGCTGCTGTCATTCAAGCCTAAGTCCCTCCCAGTTCCAGGTGTGCCTACTGGGACCAGAGGAACTGAGGAAAGACCTTTTGGGGGAGCTTTGAGCCTGGAGGGGAGGTTCACCTTGCTTCCCGGCTCCCAGAAGAAGTTCCCAGCCTCTTGTGCACCGATCATGAGCACTAGTCACCTCTGGTTAGCCACCACTATTGGCAGAGTTCCTCCGGCCCCGGAGCTTAAGTTTACTGCTGGCTGCAGGACCCCAAGGAGACCCCAGTCTTGGTCCCCGCCCCTAATATAACTCTTTCAAGAGTTAGAGAATGGGGAGAAGGGGGATTTGGTAACTGGTGGGAAGAACCCACCTTGGGGTCTGGGAAAGAGGTAAACTGAGGCAGAAGAGCTGCAGAAATGAGGACCCTGTAAAGAAATAAAAACTTGGGCATATGATACAGGACATGCTGGGGGCACAGGCCTAGAAGTAATTGATGCAGTTCTGAAGGTTGGGGTCCCTTAGGGGTGGGGAGGGGGGTCTCCCAGCTTCTGTCATGGCTTCTCTCACTTGTACTTGCTGAGAAAGAGAAGTGTGTCTGTCTATGATCTGGATCCAGTGCTGCAATGTACTGATCTCCATGTATGTTTGTACTCTAGGGCAGTGGTTCTCAACCTTCCGTATGCTGAGACCCCTTAAACAGTTCCTCTTGTCGTGGTGACCCCCGACCGTACGTTTATTTTTGTTGCTACTTCATAACTAATTTTGCTACTGTTCTGAATCATAATGTAAATATCTGATATGCAGATGGTCTTAGGTGACCCCTGTGAAAGGGTCGGTCATTCGACCCCCAAAGGGGTTGAGACTCATAGGTTGAGAACCTCTGCTCTAAGAAGAGGATGTATCCTTTTGTTATCAGAAAAAATTTTCAACAGTATTTGAAAATTCAGCTAATAAAAGTTAAGAGGGAGAAAAGCTAGACGCCCCATGAACACAAGGTTGCCTACATATTGGTGAATTTCCCAACCACAGGTTTTCCTTTCTCCAAAGATAAGGACTGACAGATCTGAACTGAAGAAAGAAACACAGAGGGTGTGGCTTAGTAATAGGGCAAGGGCCAAGAATCCCCCAGTGAGGGGCTGAGGTGTGGCTCAATGGTAGAGCACCCGCCTAGAATCCCCCAGTGAGGGGCTGGGGTGTGGCTCAGTGGTAGAGCACCCGCCTAGAATCCCCCAGTGAGGGGCTGGAGGTGTGGCTCAGTGGTAGAGCACCCGCCTAGAATCCCCCAGTGAGGGGCTGGGGTGTGGCTCAGTGGTAGAGCACCCGCCTAGAATCCCCCAGTGAGGGGCTGGAGGTGTGGCTCAGTGGTAGAGCACCTGCCTAGAATCCCCCAGTGAGAGGCTGGAGCCATGGTTCAGTGTCCCAGAAGGAGGGTATCACATATACCTGGGTTGGATTCTAGATGGTACTACTTTCTGCCCATGAGAGCAGAGTGTATTATTCCCCCTGCAGCGCTCACTTCTGTTGGCTGGCTAAGGAATGCATAGCAGCACCTCCCTCCCAGAGGGAGAGGATGAGTGAGACAGTTGCAGCTCTCTGCTGGCAAACAGTCTCCATAATGTCACCTGCTGTCTCTGATTGCTCACTGTGTCCTGGCATCAAATTCTTCTTCCACTCCATCTATGTCTCCTTGGCCGTTGTTTTCTCCTGCATGGAGACCACCTAGCTGCTCTTGGGACAAAGACCTCTCAGCTAGGCTCCTGGGCTGTAGTCTCTGCTCTTCCCACCCGGTTTCCATAGCAACGGGCAAGGTCACATCACCTCACTGCTGAGCCTGTATCCTTCATGATGAAACATCAAAGGAGAAACAGGGCTGGAGAGATGCCTTGGCAGTTAGGAGCTCACACTGTTCTTGCAGAGGACCCAAGTTTGGTTCCTGGCACCCACGTCAGGTGGAACAGTATCTAAACAGTATGAAAAGCCTTTGAGTTCTTGAGGCACCAACACTCATGAACAGGGACACACATATAATTTAAAATAATAAAGTAATGTTTAGAAATATATATTTCTTAAAGGATGAGAAAAATAAAGACAGGTGTGACAGGGCATTCCTGTAGCCCCAGCTCTACAAGGCTGAAGCATGAGGATCACAAGTTCCAAGCCAGCCTGGGCTACAGAGTAAGACCTTGTCTCAAAAAAAAAAAAAAAAACAAAAAACCAAAAAAACAAAACAAATACAGTTCAGTGGTAGAGCACCTGCACCTGCCTGCCTAGAATCCCCCAGTGAGGGGCTGGGGGTGTGGCTCAGTGGTAGAGCACCTGCCTAGAATCCCCCAGTGAGGGGCTGGGGGTGTGGCTCAGTGGTAGAGCACCTGCCTAGAATCCCCCAATGAGGGGCTGGAGGTGTGGCTCAGTGGTAGAGCACCTGCCTAGAATCCCCCAGTGAGGAGCTGGGGGTGTGGCTCAGTGGTAGAGCCCCTGCCTAGAATCCCCCAGTGAGGGGCTGGGGTGTGGCTCAGTGGTAGAGCCCCTGCCTAGAATCCCCCAGTGAGGGGCTGGGGTGTGGCTCAGTGGTAGAGCACCTGCCTAGAATCCCCCAGTGAGGGGCTGGAGGTGTGGCTCAGTGGTAGAGCCCCTGCCTAGAATCCCCCAGTGAGGGGCTGGGGTGTGGCTCAGTGGTAGAGCCCCTGCCTAGGATCTCCCAGTGAGGGGCTGGGGTGTGGCTCAGTGGTAGAGCCCCTGCCTAGGATCTCCCAGTGAGGGGCTGGGCCGTGGCTTAGCTGTAGAGCACTTGTACAGCACATGTGAGTCTCTGAGCTTTATCCCCAGTTCTACAAAATGCATTCAAACAAGAAAACAAATGTGTGAGGCGTGAGTTGACAGAATGACCCGGTGTTCAGCCCGATGGCTTAGCCGTGGGGTCGCGGTGTCCCCTTCCCCTGACCGCGTTCCCTGCCTCGTCTCCTTTTCTCACAGCGTGAATTGCCATGGGCTCCATTGGAAGCCAGCGTCTCAAGGAGCCCTGCGTGGCTGCCACGTCTGGCCGGAGTGTGGTGACAAGCTTCAGCTTCGACAACTTCCAGCTGGAGACGCCAGCAGAGGGGGCTCAGGATCCAAATGTCAGAGTCAGGGGTGTCCCTGCCTTCACAGACTCTGGTGAGTAAGCCATACTGTCTAGTCGGTCTTTGGGGCGGCAGGAGCCCCACCTTGTCATGGAGAGTATGAGGTTCAGTCGAGATGAGTTAGGTGGCTAAAGTAACAAATACGACCCGTGCCCAGCTCTGCTCTGTGTCACGTGACCTCTGCTAGTGGCCAGCGACAGCTACAGGGCCTGGCTGTAGAGTTTTCTGATGTCACTCGCTGGTCTCCACAAGTGCAGCCCCCCCACACACACCCCCATAATATCATCAGCCACGTGACCAGAGCGCATGCTCGTGATGTCTCTTTCACTGGTCCAGTCACGTCCCCTTTGCTGCCAGCTTTTATTTCTGAAAGCTTGGGGCTTTAGGGGTCCTGCTTGCATTGGGGTTCTTGGGGTCTCCTGTTAGCTGTAACACAGGGAATGGAAGTGTCACAAGAGGCCAAGAGGCCCTCTCATACGTCAGTCCCGTAGACAGCAGTGACTTGCCATCTCCTTGATGGTGGGGCTCAATCCCCCATCCACGAAGGTCTTCCTTGGCCGTTGAATGAGGGCCAGAGTGGCAACGAGCCTTTATGTCCAAAATGACAGAATCATAGTGTCTTGGGCTCAAAGCTAGAATTCCCTAGATCATAGGTTGGGGATGTAGCCCAGTTGATAGAGTGTTCGCTTAGCCTGTGTGAGGCCCTGGGTTCCATCCCCAGTATCAAATAAATCAAGTATCATGGTGTATGCCTGAAATCCCAGTACCCAGGAGGAGAGACAGGAGGATCAGAAGGTCATCAAGGTCATGCTTGGCGACATTGTGAAGTAGAGGCCAGCAAGGCTACATGAGATCTTATTGGAGGTTGCAGGGAGAAGAAAGGAAAAGGAAAGAAAGAAAACCAGATCAGCAGAGACAGAAATGAGCGTTTTGTCCATAGTTGCTAAAGGGAGACTAACAAGTATCACCCGCCATGTCCATCACGGTTCCTGGATCCCAGCATTCCGTCTGAGGAGACAGCTGCCCACCCTGGACACTGCATTAGAACATTAGACCTTGCTGGATCTCTGAGTTCCAGGCCAGCCTGGTCTACAGAGTGAGTTCCAGGACAGCCAGGGCTACACAGGGAAACCCTGTTTTCGGAAAACCAAACAAAGAGGTGAACAAAACCCAGAACATTAGACCAACCCCACAAAGTATTGCCATTGGCTGGCCCATCACGGGGTCTTCAGAAGGCCAGCCCGCCATTTGGCCAGGTTGACTGTTCCTGTGGCCATGGCCAGGGTGGTTGTGATGAGATGTGGCTTTTGGTGGACAGTTGCAGCGACCATGGAGGCCAGCAGATACAGCGGCAGCACTCAGGGTGGCCACAGTGGCTGGATCCGTCACTTGTTTCGTTGCTGTGATGAAATGCCCGACAAAGCCTACTTAAAGGGAGGGGGAAAAGGAAGGGTTGTCACAGTCCATCATGGCGGAGCAGGCCATGGCAACAGAGTCGTGAGCTGGCTTATTACATTGCAGCCGAAGTCAGGAAGCAGAGAGGGAAACGGATGCTCTGCTCGGCTCACGTCAGTCCAGGACCCCAGCAATAGGATTGGTGCTACCAACCTCCGGGATGGGTCTGTCCACCTCCGGGTACCTACCTACCATCTCCGGGATGGGTCCGTCCACCTCATTTAACCCAGTCTAGGTAATCTCTCACAGACACGGCCAGGGTTTGTTTGTTTTTTAGCGTTGTGAGTTTAAATCCCACCTATTTGACAGTTGAGATTGGCTATCACCGGGTCTGGGGAAGAGGCTCAATGAATAAAGCCTCAAGAGTAAATTTCCAAGCCAGGGTGAGGATCTGAGTTCAAATCCCAGAACCCATAGAAAAAGCCAGGCACAGTAGCGCATGTCTGTATTCCACCTGCCTCTGCTTCAGAGCGCTGGGATCAAAGACACGTGCAACCATGCCCAGCTGAAAAATAATTAAAACAGTGAATGGGCTGAAGAGACGTCTCAGGGGTTGAGTTCTTTCTGCTCTTCCGGAGGATTCAGTTTCCAGCACCCACATCAGGTGGCTCAAAACTGCCTATAACTTCAGCTTCAAGAGATGTGATGCCCTCTGCCTCCGGGCACCTACATTCATGTGCATGCGTGTGCATGCACGCGCACACACATAATAAAAGTAAAAGCTGGGGTTGGAGAGGTGGCTCAGCGGTTAAGAGCACTGGCTGCTCTTAACCAGAAGACTCGGGTTCAATTCCCAGCACCCACATGGCAGCTCGCAACTACCTGTAACTCCAGTTTCTGGAGATCGAATACCCTCACATAGACATACATGAGGACAAAACACCAATGTACAGAAAATAAAATATATATACATATATATATATATATATATATATATATATATATATATATTAAAGAAAAAAAAGTAAGCAAATAAGAAGAGGAGGTACAACTGTGGCCGTGGGGTTTGCGGTCTTGTAGAGAGTGATGTGGACAGCTGGCTGGAGCCTGGTGGTTGGCAGTGGCTGTGGTGGTCGATGGCAGCCCAGGTACAATGGCCACCGCCTGAGTATGCTTACTCGTTCTCTGCTGGTGTCTCCCCATTTAGTGGTAGAGGAGCCTGTGCCAGATGACCGCTACCACGCCATCTACTTTGCCATGCTGCTGGCTGGCGTGGGCTTCCTACTGCCATACAACAGCTTTATCACCGATGTGGACTACCTTCACCACAAGTACCCAGGTGGGTCCCTCTGACGTCCGCACAGCCCTCACAGGCAGCTCTGTACCCTCTGTCTGGACTAGGGCCTCCTGGGAATCCCAAGGGGCAGGGCCCTGCTTGGAGAGAATAGACTGGCTGATACGGTTTTGGGGGGATACAGCAGTGAACTGTACCGGGCTGAGCGGATGAATGACCCTGAGGTGGCCTGTATTCTGGGAGCATAGTAAGGCTTCACCTGACTGGTTTGGTGGATATGGTCCAGCCTGACAGGGACGGCATGGCAGCAGGCAGGGAAGGCTCGGTGGAGGGAGCGAGAGGCTAGCTGGTCACATCGCGCTCACACACAGAGAGGGAACAGGAAGTGACTCCCCTTATAAAACCTCACGGCCCTCCCCTGGTGACTCACTCCCGTCAGCCTCCTAAAGTTTCCACAAAACCCCGAACAGCGCCACCACCTGGGGACCAAGTGTTCCAACGTGTGAGCCCATGGGGGACATTTCACATTTAAACCTTGGCAGAGAGTAAAAGTGGTTTATGGACCCACGTGTGGAAACTGAGTTAGCCCAGGGACCAACATGGCAGACCAGGGGACAGATGTCAGCTCCGTTGGCAGTTACTGAGCGACCTCGTGGTAGCCACTGATTCACTCTGAGCAGTCAGCCCCCTGGGGAGAGTGAAGAGCCCTTGTAGGGGAGGGTGCGGAGGTCGGAAGTCCCTCTGGGTCACTGTCCCTCTTATATCCAGGGACCTCCATTGTGTTCGACATGAGCCTCACCTATATCTTGGTGGCGTTGGTGGCTGTGCTCTTAAACAACGTCGTGGTGGAGAGGTTGGACCTGCACACTAGGATCACCACAGGTATCCAACGCCATTCTTGTCCCTGCTGGGAGGCCCCAAACTCCTCCTGCAAGCTCCTAGCTGGCCCACCCAGCATCCAAGCCTTGCCTGTGAAATGGGTGCTTTTTCTAAGACCCACTGTGGGCTTTGTGGTTGGGAGTCAGGATCAGACCACTTGCCAGTGCAATGCCAGGCACCTCCACAGACTCTTGTGGTCCCCAAGTTACACCCCTAGGTCCCTACATAAGCCCTCCCCTTTGTTCATCCATCTGCACAGTAGTGTTCGGGTTCAAGGCTCAGCTCCGGTGGCTCCTCCTCCAGGAAGCCCGCATCCTTTCCCCGTAGACTCCCCCAAAGTCTTCTACCTGGCTAATATTTGAGGGGACCGGTAGCTATCATGTTTGAGACCCAGCTCTCTGGAAAACGGGGTGAGGAGAGGAGCACCACCCGGCTGCTCACCGTGCCCCTCCCGGCTTCTCTGTTCTTCGCAGGCTACCTCCTCGCCTTGGGCCCCTTGCTCTTTATCAGCATCTGTGACGTGTGGCTTCAGCTCTTCTCCCACGACCAGGCGTATGCCATCAACCTGGCTGCCGTGGGCACTGTGGCCTTTGGATGCACAGGTAGAGAGTGAGACCGGGATGCACTGGGAGGGGGGGCTGGGCCCAAGTGCTCCGTGGCTCTGTTGTGCAGGTAACTCACTGTACAGGGTAAGTCAGCCCGGGTGCTGGACATGTGTCTGTGGACGCACCAGAGTACACATACATACCACACGCTTGCACACAGACCCTCACATGCACCGAGGCCACTCGCATGTGACACGGGTTTTGAATGCAGCACACACGTGCGCGCACACACACACACACACACACATACACATTCTCTTGAACTCCTGATCTTCTGTCTCTGCCTCCTTTAGTGCTAGGATTACAAGCATACATCCCCACACTCGGTGTATGCAATGTTGGGTGCGGAACCCATGGCTTCATGGATGCTAGCTAGGCAAACTCTGTCCTAACTAAACTACATGCTCAGCCAACTCCCCCTTTTATTTGAGACAGGATCTCACAAAGTCCACGCTGGCTTTGAATTGATCCTTTCACCTCCAGGTCCCAAGTGCTGAGATTATACCTGTGTATGCCAACATACCCAGTGTTTGTGCTCTCTCTCTCTCTCTCTCTCTCTCTCTCTCTCTTGCTCGCTTTTGCTGCGTGTCCAACCTCTTCAGAAATGGGGGGCGGGGGCTGTGTTCCATGCAGCCACTCAAGGTTTAGGTTGACAGCCGCATTTCAAGCCAGAGCCTCTTCCGTCACTGCTGTTGGAAGGAAGGCTGAGGGTCACTGCCCCGTCTCATCCAGCAAGGGATATGGGTCATCTATGCTCCCATCAGCCGGGACTTGTCAGTGACCTTGAACCCCAAGGGTGGAGAAGTGGCAGTGCTGTGTGCGCTGGTTTCCTTCCCATGATGCCGTGCCGCTATGTTAAACCTCGCCACCACGACGGTGTGCTCACATAGCCCAGGATGTCCACAGTGCCTCTGTGCCCACCAGTGACAAGTGATCTCTGACCACTCCCTCCCCTGTCTCTTAAGTGCAGCAATCTAGCTTCTATGGGTACACGGGATTACTGCCGAAGAGGTACACGCAGGGGGTGATGACTGGAGAGAGTGAGTATTGAGACCCTCCCCCAAGGGGGCACTAGTCTGGGGACTCTACTGGGCAGGCCCTGGTTGGGGAGGCGAGCGGGGAAAGCTCTGCAGCTGCCAGACTGTGTATGGGGATGGTGAGGGATTGACCCGTGGGCGGGAGGGATACGTGAGCACCACGCATGTGTGCCAGGATTCTAAAGCGTGGAATTCCTTTGGCGTGTGAGGGACATGGGTGACTAGAGTTCCAGTGAGCATGCAGGTGGATATATTTTGTGTGCCTGTTGTGTGACTTTCCCCGGAGAGATGTAAACAAACGTCTGCTTACCCCAGATTGTGTACCATCGGAACACCAAAAAAAAAAAAAAAAAAATGTTCCATCCAATCTAGCTTCGGTGCACCGCTGAGGGTGACGTATGGGGGGTGGGGAGGCTGCATCATGGAGAAGGCCATCCCAGCCTGGGTGTTAACTCAGGAAGACTGTGGCCCTGGGGCTCCCTGCACAATCTGCAAGGCAGCTCTGCTGGTGGGAGAATCTCCTCTCCCCAGCAATTGTTACTGCTTGGATAATCTTGAGGAGGGTCCTTGAGACTCTTGTATAGTTCAGCTTGACTTTTAATCTCTAGCTCCTGAGTCTTCCGAACCTTCCTCCTTCTGCTAGGAGGGAGTGTTTCAATTCAGAGAAATTTGCCACGTGTGCCCAGGTGGTTGTGCTGGGGTTCGCTTGCCCAGGTTCATGACATCAGCTGCTGCCCTCAGGGATCCCCGGAGCTAATGGCCAGCCTACTAAGTGCTTGGTTTATTTTTATTTTTAGTTTTTTGAGCTTTGAGATAATGTTTCTTTGTGTAACAGCCTGCCGAGTGCTGGGATTAAAGGCGTGCACTACACCCGGCTGCTGTTTCTTAACCAGGCGCTCCTTTCTCATAAACAGCACTCTTGCTCAAACCTGAAACTCACCCAGTGCCCAGACCTCAAAAGGCCTCTGGACACACCCTCCAGGCAGACTCCGAGCCTGTCCGGTCCGGTCCTTTAGTTCTGCAGCCTCTCTTCTCAGCTCAGCTGAGCTTGGAGCCCCCACCCTGGGTTCACCTGTGTCCTTCCGTGCCCCAGCTACTCACAGTCAGAAAAGAAGCTGGGCCCAGCAAGCACCGTGCCCAGGGGCTTCTCTCCACAGCTCCTCTTGGGCAGCCTTCTAGGCTTCTGCCATGTGCTGCCTAGAACGTCAAACCGCACCACCTAGAGCCAACATCTGGAAAGTGGCCAGCACACAGGTGGCTTTGCAAGCCAGCAGGGTTTTTGTTGTTGTTGTTTTGAGACAGGATCTCATGTAGCCCAGGCTGACTTCAAACTCCATGTCCCCAGGCTCCGAGCGTGTTTAACCAGTGCTCTACCAACCGAGCTGCATTCCAAGTCGAAGCGGGTAGACTTTGTGGCGGGATGAGGGAGGCTGGCCCATCGGGCTGGCGCTGTGTACTGAGTTGGGACGATACACAGTAACCAAGAGTCCCCTCAAGACAAACTTGCTCAAGCCGGTCCATCTTCATCAGCTCGTGGTGGGCACAACGAGTCCTGTCCACACTGCCCTGTGGCTGTGGGTTGGAGCTTACGCTGTCTGCAGCGGTCCTGCCTGCCTTGACCCTTGACACCCTCCTCCAGCTGGCCCTTGCTCTGGCATGGAGGGAGGGGGTGACCTCTCAGTTTTTCACATACACTCGTGACTCTCACCTGCTTGGGGAGAGCTCACCCTTGGTCTGTGTGCCTGGCTGCCCTGTACCGCAGATCCTGGCTCAACCGTCCCCTCCCAGGATAGGATGCTTTGAGGCCTTCCCCTCTGGCCACGTCCTCTGCCCTGGCGTACGCTGCCATGGTTGTGTTTCTGTGGCTCCTCTGCTGCCTCTTTCTCCACCGAGCCCGGGAAGGCAGGGCCTTGTGTCCTCCTCATGGTGGACCTCAGCGCAGGGCTCAGTGATGCGGCCCGTGGTGTGTGATTCGAGGACAGAGTCCGGAGTGGGTGTGGGAGTGAGGCTAGCAAGATCAGACTCAGCTGGGCTGGGGCCGGGGAGACAGGGATGGGGTGAGTGGCTGCAAGTGATTGGGGGAGGGCTTGGAGAGGAGCTGGGGCTTGGACAGGATGGAGGGTGCAGGGCCTTGGACAGTGTGGGGGGCGGGGCCTTGGACAGGGTGTGGGGCGGGGCCTTGGGCAGGGTGGAGGGGGCGGGGCCTTGGACAGGGTGTGGGGCGGGGCCTTGGGCAGGGTGGAGGGGGCGGGGCCTTGGACAGGGTGTGGGGCGGGGCCTTGTAAGATGGTGGACCAGGTGCCGTGGATTGGGGCTGGTACAATGGATGGATGGAGTGGACAGGACTCAGTGAGGACTGGTGGTGGGTGGCACGGGCTAGGGGTGGGGTCAGAGACTGGGTGAGACAGCAGGAAGGATAGAGGCGCTGCCAACCCTCAGTCGCCACCGCCTCCCCTCCAGGCACAGCCGGGGTGATGATCTCCCTGAGCCGCATCCTCACTAAGCTGTTGCTCCCGGATGAGCGGGCCAGCACGATCATCTTCTTCCTGGTCTCCGCGAGCCTGGAGATGCTGTGCTTCCTGCTGCACCTGCTGGTGCGACGCAGCCGTTTTGTGCTCTACTACACTACACGGCCTCGTGACAGCCGCCCGGTCCAAGCAGGCTACCGCGTGCACCATGATGTCGCAGCAGGAGACATCCACTTTGTAAGTGCGGTGGCCTGACTTGGCCTCTTTCTCCCACACAGGTGCTTGGTGAGTTCCTCCTTGGCCCTGTGATCTGAGGCCCCATGGTCTGCGGAGGCAGGCTCGCTTCTGTGGACTGTCTCTGCCTTTCATGGCACCACGGGTAGTCTGTGAGCCTCTGTCAGCTGTGGCATCCTACACATGTGGCCTGAGGCTCCCTTCCACCTGTGTGGCCCACCCACCATGACACTCTGTGGGGACAGCAGGAGGTGGGGGCTTTCCAGCTGTGCCAAGGGAAAAGAGCCCAGGGTGTGTGGCGGATCCCAGAGCCCGTGGAGAACACCAGAGCCGTGAAAGTGGGGTCCAAGGAAGCCAGGTAGATAGAAGGCAAGGGAATCCTCTGATGAATCTCTTAGGGGTATCTCTCCCTGAGGACCCCAGCACAGATCACCCTGCTTCAAGGGTCCTTGAGTAGCAGCAGCCTGGGTAAGCCAGTTCATGGTTCTGGGGAGCTAAAGTGCCCTCTGGTGGTCAGGATGCTGCATAGCACTCCCATCCCGCCTCCGGCAGGGCTCAGGGGAAGCTGTTGCTGGTGTCTTCTCTTCGAGATTGGGGGGAGGGAAGCAGGGTAGATAAACATTGTCCCTTGATAAGGAAGTGCACTCAGTAGGTGCTAACTGAACGTCTGGCTGACTGTTAGCTCTACCATTTTCCCTGGGTACCCGGCTCATAACTCCCACCGTCCCTTTCCACCCAGGAGCACCAAACTCCAGCCCTGTCCAGCAGCAGGTCCCCAAAGGACAGCCCAGCCCATGAGGTGACGCACAGCAGCGGGGCCTACATGCGTTTTGACGTGCCTCGGCCTCGAGTGCAACGGAGCTGGCCCACCTTCAGAGGTAAGCATGCGGCACGTGCAGCTGTGGTCCCCGTGAGCACCCTCTTCTAACCCTCCCGCATTCCCCCAGCCCTGCTGTTGCACCGATACGTCGTGGCACGGGTCATCTGGGCCGACATGCTGTCCATCGCGGTCACCTACTTCATTACTCTGTGCCTGTTTCCTGGCCTGGAGTCCGAGATCCGCCACTGTGTGCTGGGCGAGTGGCTGCCCATCCTGGTCATGGCCGTGTTCAACCTGTCAGACTTTGTGGGCAAGGTGAGCCACAGACGGGGTGGCTTTGGGGTGCCCCGGGAAGGCTCTGGTCTCTCTGGAGCCGCCCCAGGCTGAGGGTACCTAACATGTAAGTTCCAGGTGGTAGCCATGGAGTGTCACCAACTCTAACTCCGTCCTATAGAGCGCAGCCCCTGCCTGGTCCTGCACTGTGGGGCCTTTAACAGGGCGTCTCTCTGGCGTCAGCTGTGTCTGGGGCTAGAATCAGTCCCAATCCTCCTGCCTCATGGTCACTAGTGGAACCCTCTGAGGATGACACCAATAGATGGGATTGGTGGTCAGGGCTGGAGTGGGACCCCTGCCACCATGCAGCTCAGACTGGCTTTGCCATTATGGTGCTTTATGGAAGAAGCATAGGAGACAAACCCCAGAGCCACACACTTGACTTTGCTTGGTCTACCAGTGAGCCACACCCCAGCCCCTCACCGGGAATGCTCTAGAATCCCCCAGTGAGGTGTTGGGGGAGTGGCTCAGTGGTAGAGTACCTGGCTCCCCAATAGAGTGTTTGCCTAGCATATTCCAGGCCTTACCTTCCATCACCAGTACTGAAAAAGAAAGTAAAAAGCATATGAGATTTGGTGGGGCCTTGTAGGGTAAGCCGGACAGAGCCAACTATGTATGGGCACAGGGTAGCTGGAGGGCCTGGTGGAGAGACAGGCTCCTGGCAAGGTGGGTGACCCACACACCCTGCTCTCTGCAGATCCTGGCGGCCCTACCTGTAGACTGGCGGGGCACTCACCTGCTTGCCTGCTCTTGCCTGCGTGTGGTCTTCATCCCCCTCTTCATCCTGTGCGTCTATCCCAGCGGCATGCCCGCCCTCCGCCACCCTGCCTGGCCCTGTGTCTTCTCACTGCTAATGGGTATTAGCAATGGCTACTTCGGCAGCGTGCCCATGATCCTGGCGGCTGGAAAAGTGAGCCCCAAGCAGCGGGAGCTGGCAGGTAAGACCCACTGGCTTTGGGGGATATCCTGTGCACCCTCTTGACAGCCTAATGCCCCTCTAATGAGAAAACTGAGGCCTGGAGAAGCCAAGGGCAGCCAGGGAGTGAGAAAATATATTTGGTTCCAAAGATTAAGTGACAAAGAAGTTGTAGGGATGGGAACACCTGTGAGTGATTTCTTTACCTCATCCATGCACCGGGGAGCCTATGTATCTGGCAGTCTCCTAGGCAGTGGGGACATGATGCTGCCCACATTTGCAGGGTTACAGTCCTGAGATGGAGACAGCCAATAAACAGAGAGATAACAAACAGAGGTCATGTGTTTCATGCTGGGAAGTCCTAGGGGTTGTGTTAGTCTGAGACGTGGGGACAGATGCAGGGAGATTGCGCAGGAGGGGCCAATGTAAAGACTTTGCTAAAGGGGTGACTTTTGAGCAAAATCCTGGAGGAAGAAGTGAGGGAAACAGGTTCAGGAAGCTGCAAGGAATGGCATCCAAGCAGAAGGATGAGTAAAAGGCCCTGAGGCACGGCCCAGTGGTAGAGCGCCTGCCTAGAATCCCCCAGTGAGGGCTGATGTGTGGCTCAGTGGTAGAGCCCCTGCCTAGAATCCCCCAGTGAAGGCCTGGGGTGTGGCTCAGTGGTAGAGCCCCTGCCTAGAATCCCCCAGTGAGGGCCTGGGGTGTAGCTCAGTGGTAGAGCACCTGCCTAGAATCCCCCAGTGAGGGGCTGGGGGCGTGGCTCAGTGGTAGAGCCCCTGCCTAGAATCCCCCAGTGAGGGCCTGGGGTGTGGCTCAGTGGTAGAGCACCTGCCTAGAATCCCCCAGTGAGGGCTGGGGTGTGGCTCAGTGGTAGAGCCCCTGCCTAGAATCCCCCAGTGAGGGGCTGGTGTGTGGCTCAGTGGTAGAGCACCTGCCTAGAATCCCCCAGTGAGGGGCTGGTGTGTGGCTCAGTGGTAGAGCACCTGCCTAGAATCCCCCAGTGAGGGGCTGGAGGTGTGGCTCAGTGGTAGAGTGCCTGCCTAGAATCCCCCAGTGAGGGGCTGGGGTGTGGCTCAGTGGTAGAGCACCTGCCTAGAATCCCCCAGTGAGGGGCTCTCAGTGGTAGAGCACCTGGAATCCCCCAGTGAGGGGCTCAGGTGTGGCTCAGTGTAGATCACCGACTTAGCTTGTGCAGGCTACACATTCTATCCCTAGGACTAGAAAGAAAGAAAGGGAGGGAGAGGAGGAAGGAAAGAAAGAAGGGCAAGAAAGTAGGTGAAGCTTGGGGAACTCTAGTGAGATCACTCCTACAAGACCCAAAAATGAGAAGCAGGTTCTCTGGGGGAGGAAGGCCCTTGGGCATTGACAGTTGTCACCACGGTGCACACCTGAGAAGCCATGGCCACAGAGATCGTGTAGCACAACGTGGCCTCAGCTCCCACGGCCATCGATCACCACCTACTCAGGTCGGTCTTGCCCACAGGAAACACCATGACCGTGTCCTATATGTCGGGGCTGACACTGGGCTCTGCTGTGGCCTACTGCACCTACAGCCTCACCCGCGAGGCCCACAGCAGCTGCTTCCACACGGCCACCGCCAACAGTTCCATCCTTGTCGGCCCCTGAGCCAGGCCCATCTAACCCTGCCCACTGCCCAGGGAGGGCTGCTCGGGCCACCCACCTGAGGCCTGAGGACCCTCCCCGCCCCTGCCTCAGTGCCTGCGGGGTCCTGGCCTCCTCCTAAGCCACTGACACCACCTCGGTCCAGTTGCCCACTGCAGCGGCTGGAACATGTCTTCACCACCCGGGGCACTGCCCACCCTTGTGTCTTGTGTTTGGTCAGACACCCGCCCTTCGCCCTGTGTGTCCAGAGGCCCAACATTAGCCAATGTGATGGCGTCAGCCAGACTGAAAGCTACCTAGAATGGCTGACCACAAGTCTAAGTGACTCCCTTCCCTGTGATCCCACCATGGGGCCTGTTGCAAAGGTCCCATGGATTGGGACAGGAGGCATCTCCACACGAGTATTAGAAATCTTGGCGGAAAGGGACAGGCCCCAGTCCCCCTCTGTCCTCTGTTCTGAGACACTTTTTCACCCCTCCCCCTCCCATAAAAGATTGAGTTTGGAAAACTTATCCCTGGATCTACACAGGCCTCCCGTAGTCATAGCAACAGAGCTGACCTGGGCGCACCCACCTGATGTGAAGGACTTTCCCCCCACGCACCCACTAGAGCACAGGCTAAGGGCCCAGCTTCACGGGAAAGTCCTATCTCCTCCCCAGCTCCACTCAACCTATCCATAATGCAGGGACAGCTGAGGTCTACTCTTGACCTAGGCTGCTCTGCACCCCCCCACCCCCCCACCCCCCGTCCATTGACACGACACACTGGAAACCCTGGCAAGTAGCAGCAAACCGGGGTGTGGAGGAACCAGTTGGCTGGGGGGCCTCCTGCCAAAGACAGCCTTTTCTGAGCCAGGACACTTGCCTTTCCACACATTCTGGCCCCAGCTGTGACCACCACCCCTGTTCCAGTCCCTGCTGTGTCCTGTCTACCTGTGTGTTCTTTGACTACCGCACTGGCCATTAAAGATGGCAGAGACTGCCCACCGCTGTCCTGCAGGAGGTGTTTGTGGGGGGAGGGGTGGGAACTGAACTTGGGGTGGGGTGCGGAGGTAAAATGGGGACCTGGTTGGGATATATGTCCTCTCCACAGAGCTGAGACCTTCGTGGTGCCACCCTGTGAAGCAGCTCACCCGCCCTAGGCTAGGTGTTTTTAGAGTTGGTGGTTGGTCTAGGTCTGCTCTTATTCCTAGGACTGATCATCTGTGGCTTGCCCTGGCCTTCATGGCCACTGACCCCGAGAGGGTGGGGGGAATGGATGCATCCGGCTCATAGGAAGAGCCCAAAAAGGGGAGTGGGTTGGTCCCTGTTCTACCCCTCTGGGGTCAAGAGGTGGGTTGCTCAGACCCTGGAATGGCATCTTCTGGTTGCAGTGCCCAGGTCTGGTGGCAACTTAAAGACACTGTGTGTGTGCACCCAGAGAAGGGTATTCTTATCTAGACAGTCTCTCAGCAAACCTGCTCTTAGACTGGCTGGCCAGAAAGCTCCTGGAATCCACCTGTTAGCAGCCACTGGCTGCACGATCTTAACACACTCAATTTTTCGAAGTGAGTTCTGAGGATTCGAACTCAGTTGTCCTGCTTGAATAGCAAACGCTACCTCCCCAAACCCAGAAGCTTCCTTTCGTTCCTCTGTTCCTGCATCCCCAAAATGAGCAAATGGAACCTTGGAGGAGGGCCACTTAAGTGCCAGTCCTGTAGCCTCGATGCTCCCTCAGTGTGCAACCCTGGGCAGCCTCAAGAGTCAAGACCGAAGTGGTGGTTGTACCACCGGTGGCCACCAGATGGCAACAGCGTGTGGCTCTTCCCACCCATCATACTTCTCGGTTTCCCTTGAACCTCAAGTTCAGCCCTCCCATGTTAACACTTGTTCACCACGGAGACCTAGCACAGGCCAGACTGAAGGCTCCAGCCATCTACGCAGACGCACACCTGTGGTTGGCCAGTTCTGTATGCAGGCTCGACCTCACTCGAGGTTTGAGCGAGCCTGTATGTGAAGGCCGGAGACCCTCTTGAGGTGTCTCCCGACGGGCACCATTCGCTCTGTGACACGTTTTCACCGACCAAGGGGCTTGCTACTTGGCTAGACTGGCTAGCCAGGGGAGCCATCCTCTCTCCCCTCCCCAGCACTGGGATCTGAAGACACCACCATGCCTGTTTGTTTGTTTTTTTCAGGTATGTTCTAGGGACGGAATTCAGGCACACACTTTATTGATGACCTCTCCGTCCTGTAGTTCTTAAAAAAATTTTTTTTTAGATTTCTGTGTGTTTTGCCTGCATGTACGTCTGTGCACCAAGAGATGCCTGGTCAGAAGGCAGCATCGGATCCCCTGGAACGGGAGTTATGCACGGCTGTGAGCTGCCTTGTGGGAGCTGGGTACTGAACCCGGATCCTCTGTGAGGGCCACAAACACCCACAACCATTGAGCCATCTCTCCAGCCCCTAGCTCTTGAATTTTAAACAGGACAGACGATGCTGGCTTTGAAAACGTTCTGAGACACTGGACCAAGCTCATCTCTGTGCTCAGTACAGCCCTAGGCTGCACCCTCGATTTTGCCCGCCTCCCCCCACCTCCAGCATGTGGGGTTCCTCTCACTGAACCCCATGTGTTGTGATGTTGTGTGGCTCCAATCTCTCTCCATCTCTGGGTACTCTAGAACAAGGACCCTGATTCAACCACCCCAGGCTCCCAAATAAGCCACCGCCAGCCACAGTATTTTTTCCAATTAAATTTTTTCTTTTCTTTTCTTTCTTTTTTTTTTTTTATGAAAAAGATCACACAGAATTTGTCAACAAACAAAATTCCAAAAGAAACTTTAAAAAAAAAATCAGGAAAACAGTAATCACACCCCCCCCCCCAAACAAAACAAAACGAAACCGAAGTCTGGCTTTTCCTTCCTTCAAGATTGTCTGCTCAAAGCCTCCGGGGACCCCAGTGGGGTCTGGCAGGCACAGGGGGGCTGGTTAAGTGCTTCGGGCTGAGCTGGGGGCTGGGCTTGGGTCCCCGCCATCTGTCTCCATCTCTCATCCATTTGGGGGGCACATACAGTACACATGGGCAGGGGTGAAGGGCACAGGGGAGTGGGGGGGAGGCATGAAGCCGGTGCTAGACACTCACAATCTAACAGGAAATAAAAAATAATATTCTGCACGTCAGAATGTGTTTTTTTTAATAATTTCATAGCTATTTTTTCACAGTTTTAAAAAGTTTATATATATATTTATATATATTTATCTTTATATATATAATTAAAAAGTTGACTCCATTTAAAGGTGTATGATACAGGGGCAGGCTACAATAAACTGTACAGGTAATCTTTCGGACCCTCCTGGTGGAGGGGCCGGCCAGGCCGTGACGGGCATGGGCGCGGGTTTCAGCACCATTTGGGGTTTTCTGTAGTGTAAGGGTCTGGGCTGGAGGGCCCACCGGGTGTGGTGATGCCCCTGGGCTGCCCTGCCCTGCCTTGTTCCCCAAGTCCAGGCTGTCCTGAGAGGGTGGAGGCCGGGCATGCAAAGTGCCCAGATGCCCGGTATGATTGGTGAAGCTGGCTGGCGTCGGGGCCCCCCCGGCCCATGGTGGGAGGCCTTTGAAGGGCTCTGTGCTGAGTGCGGCTGAACGAACTCTCTACCGAGCATCAGTTTGGGTCCTTGGAACTCTCCCTTCACCCCATCCACAGAATCAGAGAGTCTGCACAGGCCCAGAGCTTGGAGGGCAGCCTCATCGAGCGCATACAAAGTGCTGGAGGGTAGTCCCCGCCGAGGTGACCCTGAAGGGGCAGCAGAGCCGGACCCTGGTCGCTGAGGTGTGTGTGTGAGCGGGGGTAGGGGGGAGTCCTCAGCACAAGGGCACCAGGGGAGAACCAGAAAGGGTCTGGAGACGTGTGCACATGTGCGCACACACGTGCATGCATACGGGCACACACATGTACACACTCGCACTTGCCCGAGGCGTCTACCTGGCCACATGCACACGCCCACGAGCACACTGGCATGCACACAACACACGTGGTCCCGCGCCATGGCAGTGGTGGGGAGAGGGAGGGGGGGGCCTCTGTAGGCCCCGCTGGGTAGGTGGCACTCAGCAGAGCACAGGCACACCGTCTGTGGAGAAGATCATGCCTGTGGTGGGCTCGTAGGTGCCCGCGAGGTAGTACAGGCCCTCGCTGTCCTGGTATTTCTTGGTCTTCAGCATCTGCTCGTACTGTTCCAGGCCCACTACCAGGCACTTGTGGGACACTGTCTGAACATCGTTCTCATCCACGTGGGAGGACTGGTACAGAGCTCGCTGTGGGCGCACAGTGTGGGTGTTAGCGACTAGAGGGTGTCAGGGACTAGTTGGTCCAAGGGATCCAACCCTCTTGGACTGGGGGGGACCCCGGGATGCCTTAATGGTAGAAAGATGGAGAGAGGCAGAGATGGAGAAACAGACAGAAACAGAAAGAGACAGAGCAGGAGATAGACAGAGACTGAGAGAGACCAAGAGGCTGAAAGACAGAGATCAAGAGAGATAAGAGGTGGAGAGGAACAGAGGGGACAGAGTGTCCAAAGGCAAGAACGGACATAACGGCCAGGCTGACTCAGGCGCTCATCTTACAAGCAGCAAGGACCCAAGTTGAGATCCCCAGAACCCATGTAAGTAGCAGGTGGGCATGGTAGCCCATCTGTAATTTCGGCCTCAAAAGATAAAGGGGACTTTCGGAGCAAGCCAGCCTAGTGAGACGAGCCGTATCAGTGAGCTTTGGGTTTGACTATCAGGGAAGGCTCCACCCGAGGGCACACGCTCACGCTCCACCATAGGTGGAAGCATGCATATACGCAGTCAGAGTGAAGAAATAAAAAGGAGAGAAACAACAGAAGAAAATGAACGGATCTGCCTACAGATGGCCAGGGCAAGACACAGAAAGGAAGGGATACTAGGAGGCACTGGGCCAAAGGCAGAGTCAGGGAGCAGGTGGGACAGAGAAAGGGACCCCAGTAGCTCAGCCACGGACACAGGAGGGAGAGGCTGGGAGGGACAGGGCAGAAAGCTTGCAGACCACCCCATCTGGACAGAGCCTGCACCCCCACACCAGCCCTCTGCTGCCTTCTTACCTCCATAAAGTCCTTCCTCTGGCTAGAGGCCCGCAGGGCTGCAGGGAGGCTGCGCCCCGACTTCTGGTCCCAGTGCTGGGGGCGGGGGAATAGATAAAAGGATAAGTGTAAGCCTCATTTTACCCACCTGACATCCCAGGCTGACTAGACAAGCTCCCTGGACTCAACCTCCCCACGTGTAAGGTCACTGTTCCCAGCACCCAGATGCCCAGCCTCAAATGTGTGGTAGTTTTTAGTTGTCAATTCCACACAGTCTACAATTATCTGGGAAGAGAGTCTCAATAAGGCACTGTGTCTAGGTCAAGTTGGGTGGAGGGTACATCTGCTGGGGATTATCTTGATTTTGTTAATTGAGGCGAGACGACCTAGCCCACTGTGGGCCGCACTATCCCCTGCACAGGGAACCCTGGACTATGTAAGAGTGGAGGAAACGAGCCTAAGCATGAATGCATTCATTCTCTCTGCTCCTGACTGTCGTGTGGTATGACCAGCTGCCTCATGCTCTCGCCACTGTGACTCCTCACAGTGCCGGGCTCCCCTAAACTGCTTCCTGTCAGGGGATTTTATTTCATCAACAGAAATCCAACATTGCGGGTCTGCCTTTACATACGGGGTCTCTCTCAGTTCCCAGCAGGGGAAAGCTCACCTGGCCCTCGTGGAACTGCTTCCCCGGGCTAGTCTCCTCTGGATGGTAGAACCACTTGACACGGACCACCATGTTGTTTCCCCAAGACTCCCACATGCTCTGGATCCGACCAATGTAGGGCAGGTTGGGGCGGCCCGCCGACAGGAAGACCGCGCAGTCTCCGATGCGGATCATCTCCTTGCCTCGAACGATGGCCTTGTAGAAGAGCTTTCTAGCTTTGCCTTTCATGCCTCGCCGCTGTGGGAGCCATTCATCAGTCAGAGACCAGAGCCCAGCCCTGGGACCAGCCACACAGAGCCCTCACAGAGCCCAAGGCCAGCAGCCACCCCACCAGCCAGGTTCTGCTTGGGCAGGCCTGGGTCCCCCATCCCTGAACCTATGTCACCCGCCATCAATCCTGGGGGTCTGAATGGACGAGATGCCTTAGCTTGGGTTTGGATGTGCTTCCCCTGGCCATCTCCTAGTTCACACTGAGGGCTTTCGAGTGCTTTCTGGATGACCAGCTGGTGGCGCTACTGAGGTAGCGGAACGTTAAGAAGTGGTGCCTAACGGAGTCACGGGAGGTGCTGCCTTAAAGGAGCTCTCAGGCCTCTGGTTCTTGGCAGCCAAGAGGAGAGTCATTTTGTTACACCATGTGCTCCTGCATCAGCACAGGCCCAAGAGATGGAGCCGAGCCAGCTTATGGTAGGTAGAAGCAATGAGCCCAAGCGAACCTTTCCTCTTCACAAGTTGATTATCTCAAGTAATTTCTCATTGCAACAAAAGCTGTCTACTATACTCCTCCTCTTCTTCTTTCTTCTAGAGAGAGAGGGAGGGAGCATTTCTGTGTGTGTGTGTGTGTGTGTGTGTGTGTGTGTGTGTGTGTGTGCCCGCGCGCGTTTGCACAGGCACATGTATGCACTGTATGCACTGTAAGCACACGCATGTGCACGTGTGTGCAGCTGCATGTGTGGTGGCCATAGGTGTCTTCCTCTAACACTCTCCTTCTTATTTTTTAAAAACATATGTGTTTATGAATGCCTTTGTGAAGCCATTACAGACGCCCTGGGAGGCAGGAGAAAGGTTTCAGAGCCTTTGGAACTAAAGTTACAGTGTCTGTGAGCCGCCAATGTAGATGCTGGCTGGGATTCAAACTCTGGTCTTCATGATTCAACAGCAAGTGTTCTAGTAACTTCTGAGCCATTTCTCCAGCCCTTCCGCCTGTTTCCATTTTTTGAGACAGGGTCTCACTACGTAGCCTTGGCTAGCCTGGAGTACCTTGTCCCATGTATATTACATGTATGCATATGTGGGCACATATGACTTTATTCCCGTGCATTGCTACGTACTGTGTTCGTGCGTCTAAGGTCTATTTACGATGGTTACGTTCCTCATTGCCCATCAAATACCCGACAGATTAAAAAGAAAAGAAAACTTAAAAAGGGTGAAGATTTCCTTCGGCTCATGTTTTCAGAGGATCCAGTCCATGGCTGTTTGACCCTACGTGCCGGGGCCAGAACCCATGGCAACGAGAGAACATGCCAGAGGTAAGCTGTTCACTTCAGAGCTGACCAGGGAGACAGGAAGTGACCAGGAATAATATATACTCACGGACCCACCCACACAGTGACTTACTTCCTCTAGCTAGGGATCACTTTCCACAAGTCCCTACTATACCCGACATGGTGCCACAATTGTGGATGTGGTGTTCAGAACGTGGAGGTATGTGGTTGGGGAGGGGGGGGGGTTGGCACTCTTCAATTTATAATAGCACCTGTGCATGCACATATGTGCCTGAATGGACATCTGTGTGCACACTTGGGACCAGTATGCACGAGCAGGTGTATGCTCACGTGCACACATGCATGTGTTCTTTCTGCACACATAGGGCAGATGATAGACCATGGGAGATGCTGAGAACCTTCTGGAAGACCAGCCCCGACCATCAGGGTAGAAGTGGGAACCATGACCCCTGGTCCACCACACATGGGCGTTAAGCTCAGGGGCCACACAGGGTCCCAGCTGGTCATTTGCTTCAAAGTACCATCAGTGCTCTGAACTGGAGGTTTAAAAGCAGCTGGGATTGAGGCAGGTGCAATGAAAAGCAAGAGAATTACTGAGGGGCTTTGAAGGCTCTGGAACAGAAGGGCAGAAGCCACACTATACAGGACATGGACTCTGGACTAAGTGGATTTTGGAACCCCGGGTGCTCTTCTGGAACTCAGGGCTCCTGCCCCACAGGCGTCCCTTCCTGGAAACTTACCTGGGTGGGCTTGCCAAACCACTTCCAAAGTTGCCGGGCTGGCAGGAAGGCAGCGATCTTAGGCCGGTTCTCCACGGATGGCAGACGCTGCCGTTTGGCCAATTCCTTGGTGGTAGGCAGGTGCACTCCTTCTCTCTTCTTGGGGCGGCTCTTGGCCCCAGCGCCAGCCTGGGTCTTGGACTGCAGAGTCTGCTGGGGCTGGGGTGGGGGCTGGGGCGGTGGCTGGGGAACGGGGGCTGCCTTCTTGCCCGGGGAGTGGGCGGAGGAGCGTGCCTTGCTAGGTGCCTTGGAGACCTTGGTGGGCAGCGTTGGTTGCGTGGAGGGACCAACTGAGGGTGTGGGGGCTGCTTCGTCATCTGAGCTGCAGGAAGAGTCCTCGTCTGTGGTGGAAGAGGAGGAAGAGGAGGAGGAGGAGGAAGAGGAAGAGGAAGAAGAGGAGGAAGAGGATGAAGAGGAGGAGGAAGAGGAGGAGGAGGAGGAGGAAGAGGACGAGGAGGAAGAGGAGGACGAGGAGGACGAGGAGGACGAGGAAGCAGGAGAAGATGCCCTGGAGCTGGCAGCGCTGCAGGTCCGGCCCCCTGCACCCCGGCTGGCCTCCCTGTTCTTCTCAGTCTCCTCCTCGCCTTCTGTCTCAGAACCACTGCTGCTGCTGCTGCTGCTGCTGCTGCTGCTACTGCTGCTGCTGCTGCTGCTGCTGCTAGTGGTCTCTGACTCCTCTGCGCCATCTTGCTCAGCCTGGGCCTTGTCTGGGCTCTTGGAGTTGCCAGGATCATCTAAAGGAAGCCCTGGCCCAGGCTCCTGAGTGAGGTCTCCTTCCAGAACCTTGGGCCAGGTGGCCTTGGGCTCACTGTTTCCAACGGCTGGTGGGTAGCTGCCCAGGCTGAGCAACCCTGCGGACTCCGGCCAACCCCCGGGCCCTGGATCTTCCCGCAGGAGAAGGGCCTCTTTGGCCTTCTTGCTTTTGGGGGACATGACCCCTTCGTGGTCCAGTTTGACAAGCAGTTCATCTTCTTCCCCTGGCCTCCGGGGACCTTTGGCACCTGAGCCCTCAGTGGCCCGAGCCTTCTTAGGTTTGGGGCGAGTGGCAGGCATGGTGACAGGCATGTTGATGAGCGGGGTTGCAGTGGAGGCTGGAAGTTCTCCAAAGGGCTCAGGAGCTGGGCAGCTGGAGAAGGTGGGTGGCATGGGGCTGGGTTGTGCAGAGACTGAGCGAGCTTTAGGGGCTCTGGCCCGTTTGTCCACTGGTTCTGGGGGACTCTTCTTGGAATTTGGGGTGTTGATGGGCTCCAGGGCCAAGGGAGCACTGGGGACCTCGCCTGTGGCAGACCCTTCCTCCAGGACAGCAGCTCCAGCTCGATCTGAAAGAGAGATCACAGCTGGAGGTCAAGGGCAGAAAAAGTGGAGAGAAAGGTGGGACTTCCACCGGATGAGCTGGGACCCTGGACAGGGTCCTGGGAGCAAGGCCCCTCCCTGTGTAAGCCCCAGGTAGGTTGTTCAAATGTTCGCCAGCTCCTCCGGTCCATAAGTGAACCAGGCAGAGGTGTCCAGCGAAGCGCGGTCATTCATGGGAAGCCGGGGACCCCAGCATCAGATCCCCTCGGTAGCCTCATCCTCACACTTCCCCGGCCAGGGGAAACTTACCAGCCTTGGCTTTGGCGCTGGGTTTCCGTCCCCGCCCTCGAGCCTTGCCAGTTGTGGCCTCCTGCGGCCCTGTGGCGGCCCCTTCTTTGCCTTCCCCAGTGTCTTTGCTGGTCTTCCTGCTACGGCGTTTTGCACTGGGCACTAACAGTGCCGGGGACGGCTCAGCACCTGCGGGGCAAGGGGACAGTGGCTCAGGTATGACTGACTCGGGCTTCTCGGCAAGCAGGAGGGACACCTTGAAGCTAACCCATGTTAGGGAGCTCAGCAGTAGGGAGGTGTCCCTGGAGGTGTCACTTAGTAGTAGAGCTCTGGGGAATCCCTGAGCAGACGTGTCCTGCCTACCCACAAGCATCCAGAGATTCAGATCGTCTAGAATCCCCCAGTGAGGGGCTGGGGTGTGGCTCAGTGGTAGAGCACCTGCCTAGAATCCCCCAGTGAGGGGCTGGGGTGTGGCTCAGTGGTAGAGCACCTGCCTAGAATCCCCCAGAGAGGGGCTGGGGTCTGGCTCAGTGGTAGAGCCCCTGCCTAGAATCCCCCAGTGAGGGGTGGGGTGTGGCTCAGTGGTAGAGCACCTGCCTAGAATCCCCCAGTGAGGGGCTGGGGGGCTGGGGTGTGGCTCATGTGGCTCAGTGGTAGAGCACCTGCCTAGAATCCTCCAGTGAGGGGCTGGGGTGTGGCTCAGTGGTAGAGCCCCTGCCTAGAATCCCCCAGTGAGGGGCTGGGGTGTGGCTCAGTGGTAGAAATCTTGACTAGCTTATATAAGGCACTAGGTTCCACCCTCCAGCAACGCAAATAAAGAAGAGAGAACCAAATGCCAAATTGAGGCCAGAGATCAGTGGAGGGAACATGGGTAACAGTGAGCAGGTAGTATGTGTTGCTGGGTAGCAAGGCTAGAGGCCTGGGTGCGTGTGGGCCTCAGTCAGGGTTCCAGGAACACACACACACACACACACACACACACACACACACACACACACACCCCATGCCACAGCTCCATTACTCACATTGAATTTTATAGTCAGGTGGCAAGAGGCGGATGTGTGAGAGGGGTATCCTGCCCGTGTCCCCGTCATCAAACTCCACGGTGATCAGGTCTCCGTCGTCTTCCAGGTCCAGCAGCCCTGAGGAGAAGAGCAAATCAGAAAGGCTCCTGGGACCACTTCCCAGGTCACAGAGGCACAGCCTTAGAGGACCCTGGCATGTATACAGAGTTGTGCAGGTATGGGCAGTAAGAGCCACACAGGTCATAGAGGATCAACTCTCTCATTTCCGGCTGTGTGTTTTACGGGGTACGGATGGCTGATCGCACACATATCTGGTTCTACTCACACACATGACCCTCCTCAAAACCACTTTATAAAGGTATTACTAATACACCAGCTCTGAATGTCAAAGACAGGAAGCAGGGCCTATGTCTACATCCCAGAAGATCCCGTAGGGACAGAGCTGCAGTGAATTGTGGTCGCCGAGGTGGACCTCACGCATAGGTAGGCTAGTGATGTAACACCAAGCCACACCCCCGAGCCCCGTTTTTCCTTTCTTATATTGAAACAGGACCTCACTTAAATGGTCCAGGTTGGCCTTGAACTCGGTCTGTAGCCCAGGTAGGCCTTGACCTTGTGATCTTCCTGCCTGTGCACCAAGCCTGGATGATTTGGGCTTTGCTGTTCTGGAAAGAGTTGAGGCCAACGAGAGTGAGGTCAAGGGCAAGGATACAGGAGACCCCGATGCCTAATGGAGGATCTGCAGACGCAGAATGAGTGGAAAGGCCTGTGCAGCTCTCGACTGGAGGGTACTGGGTGTGTCTGCACACTGAACACGCGGGTCACCAGCCCCTTCCCAATATGCAAATGCTAAGTCCACATCCTCAAAAACAGGGGCCTTGTGGCACCGACCAGTTGAAGACACGGGCCAGTGTTAGGGAACCCCTGAGCAGATGAGCCCGCCCACCCACCAGCATGCAGAGCTCCAGAATGGCTCTTCAGTGTGTCTCTTCACTAAGGATCAACAAAGATGCCAGGACGATCTCTAACGAGAGGAGGAAGAGAACTAACCCAGAAGGCAAGACGGAGCCAAAGGAATCTCAAACAAAGCAACAAAACACCCTCTGTGAGATTCGGAAGCAGGTGTGCTAGTGGAGCAAGGATTTTCTTGAAAGCTAACCCCCAAGGGAGTGAAAAAGTCAAGCCAGGAGTAGTGGTGGCGCATGCCTAGCATCCCAGCACTCCAGAGCCTGTGGCAGGAGGATCAAAACTTCTGAGCCAGGCCTGCCAAGAAGGCTTGGCAGGCAAACGTGCTTGCTGCCGAGTCTGAAGACATGAGCTGTCTTCCCGGGACCCATGCGGTGGAAAGAGCAAACAGGCTCCTGCAAGCCGGCCCCTGACCTCCACTTGACTGCCTCGGCCTGAATAAGCCTGTACTTCATGCATTCCTGCGCGTGCGCACACAGGACTGCAGAACTAGAGACAACGAGGACACCCTAAACATCCTAAAGGGAGAGAATAACAAAATTGAGCCTCCTGTTCTTACTACAATGTGGTGCAGGCAGGTGCAAGTTCACGTGTGGAGGTCAGCAAATGACAATGGGCATACTCCTCGAACTCTCCCCATTTCATTGATTCCAGATCGCCCCGATTCCGCTAATCTGGCTAGGTGGCTTGCTCTGGGATCCCAGGTCTGTTCCCCCACATGTTGGGATTATGAGGAGATGCACTATCCCAGCATCTACGTGGCTGCTGGGTATTTGTATTCCAGTCCTCAGACTTGCACAGAAACCACTTTACCCACTGAACTACCTCCTCAGCCCCCAGATTTAGGAATTAGTACGTTGTGGTGAATTTATCAGGTAACATTGGAAGCTCAATATAAAAAGCACAATGTAGCCATGCATGTGGTAGCACACACCTTTAACCCCAGTACTCTGGAGGCAGAGGCTAATGGGTCTCTGAGTCTGAGGCCAGTCTGTCTACATCGATAGTTCTAGACTAGCCAGGGTTGTATGGTAAGACCCTGTCTCAAAGAAAAGCAAACAATGACTGGAAATTTAAGAGGAAATTATTTCCAATGTGGAATTTATACCCAGCTCAAGTGTCTCTAAATAAGGGTAGACTAAATCCATGGCGACACAGAGAACCCGATGCACTTATCATCTGTGGCCTCTTCCTCAGGAAACTACAAGAGGCTAAGGTGTGGCTCGGCTGCACCATGCCTGCCATGAATATCTTTGCGAGAAGCCGGTGTGTAGCCAGGCTATGGCTCAGAGAGCCTGAATCCTGCCGACTCCAGATCGACTCCGTAGCAAGAAAGCCCTCCCTAGATTTAGTTATGCAAAACAGCAACAGTCTTTACGATTAAGCCAGCTGGGGGGCTGACTCCATTGACCAGATAACCCGATGCTGACTTATTAGGAGCAGGCCGACCTGGGGAGGAGGGGTGTCTCACCTCGGACCACAGTGCCTGGGTAGAGGCAGCGGTACTGTTGGCTCCAGTAGGCTGCGATCCTGGTCCCCTGGGGCAGGAAGCGCGTGGAGGCAGGCCTCACGTCTATAATCTGGCAAGCATACAGGATTAAGGGTTAGAAGGTGACTGAGAAGGCTCTGACTGGTCAGTCTTGGAGCCCCTCCCTCCAGGCGTTGGGGTCCGTCCCCCCCTCCTCTCCACAACTCACCGCTTCCTGCAGGAGTTGCTCCAGGCAGTAGATGTGGGGGCGGTTCCCACGCTCGCCTTCCACCACCACGCGGTATCTGCAAAGCCAGGGACAAACACACAGTGGGACAGTGGCCGGAGAACCCTCTCCCAGAGACTGCAGAACCCGCAACCCAGTGCTGCCAGCTCTGCTGCCTGGTCCGTGGGACTGAGCTTCCGGTTCAGGTGTCTGCTAACTTACTATATACGATTGTGTTCTCACTCTGCTCCTGTCCAATTTCCTCGTTTATATAATTCAGGGGCTGGGAAGCATGCCCAGCCAGACCCCCCGATTCCAAAGGAGGGCTGCACATCCTACCTACTCACGTCCTGCTGGGCCCCACAAGGCCTAGCGGCGCCCAACAGAAGTTGGGGGCTACTCTGGTGCAATTCCCAATGACTGCCCTCAATGACTCCCCAGAACCCCCCCACACACACTGTTGCTCTGCCAGCTCAAACAGGGGAGAAGCAGCTTGCCCAGGTGGTCCAGAAGCAGAACCGGGCGTAGGTGTGGGAGCTGAGCCAGAAAACCCCAGAGCAATCACTCACATGTCGGGCGAGTGCACGGTCTGCACGTGCCCCGCATACAGCAGCTTGTCGTCCATGGGGATCAGCACTCGCAGACCGTCCTTCAGCTCGTCCTTGTCAATGATGCAGGAGCGGGGGGCTGCAAGAGAGGTGGGCAGTGAGGCGGGCAGAGCCAGAGGATGTCAGAGGAGGCCACTCCAGGCCTGCCTGGCGACTCCACAAGGCCCCTCTAGGAAATGAAGGCTGTGGGGGTGCCCAGGTAACCTGCGGGACACGTGTGTACCTGGCACACTGGGTCCCAAGCGGACACAGGGTGGGAGATGGACAGCCCCTCCTTCCAGCCTTTACAGACAACTAGGACCATCGAGTAACAAATGCTTCCATCCCACAGATCAATACTCTCGGGGTCCTAAGCTGTGAAGGCCCCCACAGATATCAAGGGTGCCTTCCTCTACCACAGTGCCCAGCGCCCTCTGCCATGTCCCAGGAATGGTGTTCTTTTTCTCCACCACAAAAACTGCCCATCACAGGTCTCCACAGTCTCTCCCCCTTTTTTCCTCTCCATAATACCTTAGACCTGTCCCTGTCAGAGGCCAACATGAAAAAGACCCCAACTGGGACTGGTGATGGTGGCCTGTCATCCCGACAACTCGAGAGACAGGAACACTAAAGGTGCGAGGCCAGCCTAAGCTACAGAGTGAGCTCAAGGCCAGCTGGGCAACTTAGTGAAGAAGGCTGAGGGCAGAGCTCAGTGGTAAATAGAGCAGCTGCCTAGAATCCTCCAGTGAAGGGCTGGGGTGTGGCCCAGTGGTAGAGCAGCTGCCTAGAATCCCCCAGTGAGGGGCTGGGGATGTGGCTCAGTGGTAGAGCACCTGCCTAGAATCCCCCAGTGAGGGGCTGGGGTGTGGCTCAGTGGTAGAGCACCTGCCTAGAATCTCCCAGTGAGGGGCTGGGGGTGTGGCTCAATGGTAGAGCCTCTGCCTAGAATCCCCCAGTGAGGGGCTGGGGGTGTGGCTCCACAACAGACAGCCTGCCTAGAATCCAAGAATAAGGGGCCCTAAAGCACTTGTCTAGAATGGCTGAGAATGTGACTCATCCTGTGTGAAGCTAAAAATCAATCAATATCAATCAATCAATCATCAGGCAGCTCTGGGGTCTGGTAATGGAAGGAAAACCCACTTCTCCACCCCACCAGCTTTTGCACCCGTGCTCGTGGGCAGAGGAACGTCACACACCTTTTGAGCTTGGGCGTGCCAGTTGCTTTGGCCAGCGGAGACCAGAATGCTAACTCTGCACAGAGGCAGGGGAGACCTCCCAGTGCTCAGTCACCTCCTTGGGCCCTGGCTGCTCCACTTGCAGGACCACCCACCTCCTCAGTGCGTGACACCTGGGGCAGAGTGCTAGAGCCTGCACCCCCACCCCCCATCGGTGCTGCCACCCAGACACATACGTGAGGATGTGGCTGGCTGCTCGCTGCCAGAATGACCAAGACACCCCAACCTGCTCCCCCTAACTCAGACCCTGGGGTCCAGGTAACCCAAGGGCATCCTTAAAATACCCCTAAACTGTAGCCATCAGACATGGACCCTTAACATCAATCCTTATCTCTTCCTGCCTCCATCCTTACGCGCCTGCTTACATGACCCACACCCCACATTCCGTCTGTTCTCCTACCTAACCCATAACGCTCTAAGCTGTCTCTGTCTCTCCAACGGTGTCCCAAAGGGATCTGGGGCTCATTGCCAGTAGCTTCCTGCTTGTTCCCCTGCCTCCTGCTGGGGCCGGCCTGCAGCACAACCTCACAGCACAGCCAGGCTCCGTTGAGACACACGTCAAGGCCCTAACTGTAGAGACGCGCCCCGGCGTCGACGTGGGCACGGTTTCTGCCTACCCTATACCTCCCCAACCCCACGACAGGCTGGCTAGGTCAGAGCTGAGCTGCCCTGGCCTCAGGAACCCCTGCAGCCTCTCAGCCACTCACCTGGGGTCAAAGGTCGCTCTGCGGCCCCTCCACGGGGCATGTGCTCATCTTCAGAGAAGCTTGAGTCCTGGTTGGGTTCAAAGTCCTCCTCTGCCGCCATGCACTCCATGAGCTTACTCACGGCGCCCCCTTTTCCTCGGGTCTGGGGGAGAACGGGCACACTGGTGGCTCTGCCCAAGGCACGGATCACCCTGTTCTTCTGGGAACATCCCTCAGAAATCCGGGGCCGTGGTCAGAGGCACCTGCCCAAGTCTTGTGTACTCAGCCCAGAACCTGGTACTCAGTGCTCAGTACCCTTCTCACGTTATCACACAGATATATCTCTCTGCCTTAGAGAATCTGATCTCTAGCCATGTACAATGAAGTTGAGGGGAACGCGCCCACGGAGAGCAGGTGATAGCACACCGAGGCACTCTGTGGCCCTCCGGCAACAGAGAAAAGCTTTAGGATCCCCCATGGGACCACTGCTGAGGGATCCAGGGGCCCTGGGTCCCCAGTAAGGTTGGAGTCTTGACTGAGAACTGAGATCACAGAAGACCCTCAGGCTTGCCACACCCACCACTGGGGTGGTGGGACGACAGACAAGGGGCACTGCAGGCCCACGCCTAGCCCCGGCCCAGATCCAGCCTCAATTTCCAAGCCCACCTGGGACTCTTACCTCCTTCTTCACCTCCTTCCCTTTGGCCTTGGCCTTGCTACGTTTGGCAGCCGCCAGGGGCCCTGTGTGGGGTGCCCTGGCGTCAGGCAGGGTGGGAACCCGGGCTGGTGGCAGCGTGGCCGCTGACCCAGCCTCCTTCCCTTTCTTCTTCTAGAGGAGAAAGCAAAAGGTAGCGTTGTCAGAGGCAGGGAGGGTCCGGAGGGGGTGGGGGTTGGCACCTCCCACACCCATGTGACCCTCATCATGCCAGGCCTGACACAGGGCTGAGACTCCTCTCTCCGCATAAGTGTTCTAGGTTTCAATCACAAATTATTGTTTTTATGAAGTCTTACGTATTTATTTATTGAGGGAGGGGCGTGCGTGTGCTAAGTATGCACGTGACGGTCAGAGGACAACTTGTCAGAGTCAGCTCTCTCCTTCCGTGATGGAGGTTCCAGGGATTGAACTCAGATGGTCAAGCCTGGTGGCACGTGCCTTTGCCAGCTCTCACCATTAGTTTCTGTCATTACTGTATGATATATTGTATGAAGAAACCAAAAAAAATTGCTGAACAGTGAACGTGTCCGTGCTTCAGCAATGAGCCTTCTACTGACGGCCTTGTAGTCAGTCTGCCATGACAGAACTTTCCAGAAGCACATAAAATCTGGTATCTATGCACACACATACATGGACGAACTCTCTGTTTTTGTGATATTGGGGATATTTCGTGAACTCAGAGCCTTGAGCACGTTAGGCCGGGGACTTTACTGCTAAGTCTTATCTCCAGCCTCCCACTGAGGAATTCTAGCTAAAAGCTGTACCACTGAGCCACACGCCAGCCCCTCACTGGGGGATTCTAGTCCCGAGGAATATAGGCAGGCACTCTGTATTTTATTTCTTTCAACACAGATTCACTTTAGTCCTGTTATGAATGTCCCCTCAGAGCACCACTGGTACCCACAGAAGTAGCTCTGTTTTTCTGGGGGCTGCCCCACGGCATGAAGCGACAGGCTTTATTTTTAAGTACTTACTCAAACGCTATCAAAAACCATCAAGAACAACAAAAATAAAACCTTACCAATGAGTTCTAGTGGCCACATCCTTGGAAGGACATTTCAAACAGGTCAGCTTCTGCCCAGTCACCGGTAGGTATATGTGAGACTTCCCAGGTCTCTGGAGGGAGGTAGCCCTCTCCCTGGTATCTCGCTACAGAGATCTAGGCACTCTGCCCTGCAGGTGGGGTGCGACCTGACCAATGCCTTTCAAACAGGGACAGCCAAACCAAGAGCTGGAAATAACCTAGGTGTCCAGAAACTGCCACAGAAGGTGGCGACCCACACACGCTGCCGTCACGGGCCTCCGCTGAAGGCTCTGAGCTGAAGGCCACAGCTTAGGTAACCAGCACACTGAGACCCTGCTTAAAACCTCCAGACTTCAGCACGCACACGGCGGTGACACAAGGATCGGGAGCTCAAGGCCAGCCTGGGCTACAAGAGACCCTGCTAAAAAGCATACCAGAGTTGGCAAGATGGCTCAGTAGGTAGAGGGGCTTCCGTCCAGGCCCGGTGGTGTCTGATCACCAGGCCCCACGGGAGGGCGAAATGAGAGAACTGACCACACAAAGTTGTCCTTTGGCCTCCACACGTGTGCCATGGCACATACACGCCCAACTGAACACACACACACACGTACACACACATACATGTACACACACTTACATGTACACTCACACATATACATACATGTACACACACACATACACACACATGTACACACACACATACATACATATACACACATAGATGTACACACACATACATACACACAGACACATACACGCACACACATACACATACATACATACACATATATGTACACACACACAAACACATACATATCCACACACACACACATATACATACATATACACTTATACATAATACACACACAAACACAAATACACACAAATGCATACACATACACACACACACACACACACACACGCACGCACGCACGCATACACAACGCATGTACGTACACACACAAATAAATACCAATCACATAATCCAAGAGCTGGAGTTAAAGGCAAGAGCCATCAAACCAGAAACCTTTTTTCTCTAGACGTTGACAGCACTGGTTATTTTGTTACAGTTTACTAACACAGGGTTCAGGTATGTATTCGCAGGTTTAACATACCATTCTTAGAGGATGCACTAAGGCCCTCTGTCAGGAACAGGAGGAGGAAGTAAGGTTCCTCCTGACCACCAAACTCGGTGGAACTTTCCATGGGCAGTGTGGACTGCTAACATCAAAGCCACATCCCAGGGATGGAGACCAAGGAACCTGTGCTGAGCCCTTACCCTCCTGGGGTCCTTCCTGTCCTTGGCCCGGCCGGTGTCCTTGCGTGGACTTGGGGCACCCCCCTTGCCACAGCGGCTGGGCTTGGGAGCTGGTGCTGTGCTGCTGGGCGCCTGGGCTGCAGTGGAGGCGTCGTGTAAGAAGATGCGCTCGCTCCGGCGCCGAGTCCACAGGTCGTCGTCGCTGGCCTCTGGCCCGGCCTCGAAGCCAGCTTCCTTGGGGCCACGTATCTTCCGGGCTTTGCGCCCCTTCTCTGAGGCCAGCTTGGCCTTGTCAGGGCTGGTGGGACCGGAGGCCCGGGTGCCAGGAACAGGTGCAGCCAGGGACTGGCTTGGCTCCCCAACTCCTTTCTTGGGCCGCAGCAGCCCAGCAGGTGACTGCTTGGGAACCTTGACTTCACTCTCTGAGTCTGTGTACTCAAACTCTGTGCCTGGATGTGGGAAGGAGGAGGTAGGGGCTGGTGGGTGGGGTCTCCGTGGGCCCCTCTTCCCATTCACCTGGCCCCGCAAGGCCACCGGCAATAAATCCACAGACCCGTTCCACCCAGCGACTTATTCTCTGGAAGCTTCCCTCCTGTTACAAGGAATCAACTGAGGCTCAGAGAAGGACGAGGGTTCACTCAAGCCCCCACCCTGATGGCTGTTCCCCACCCCTCACCCCAAGACCATGCTAAAATATGTAGGTCCTGGGCCTGTGTGAGTGCCCACACTGCCTCTCAGAAAACCCCGGAAACGAGCAGGTTGGTGGGAGGGCTGCCCAGGGAGGCAGTGGGGAAAACCCTGAGAAAGCCCCGAGTCCGGGACCCATCTTCCTACTTACTGATAGATTCCCTTCCTGCTCTTGGGATCCAGTCCTTATCATCCAGGCCCACTCCCTGCTGAGAGGCTCCCCAGGGGTCCCTCCCCTCATTCCCCAGGAGCTTTACATGCTCCTACACAACAGGGACCTTCTTCCTTATTCCCCGGACTCTGGAACACTCGAGGCACACTACTGAACTTCAAAGATACTACCTCTCCTCCATCTCAACCTGTCTTCTACCTTCGCCAACCTTCAGGATGCCATTTCTGTTCCCTCAGCCCAGGGCACTACAACCTTGACTTGGGAAACAGGTAGGCTACAACCCACCTAATCCCCCAGGGTGTCCCTTCCGGTCACAGTTCCTTCTGCCGTTGTAACAAGCCTTCCTTTTTCTTCTAGCCTCTCCATTCACATTGTGGCCTCCTACCCCAACCCTGCCCTGGTCTAAAAATAGCTGAGTTCCCTTGGGATCTCTCTTGTCCCCAGTGGTCAAATTAAGCAGCGTCGGCACCCAGAGGCAGCATTCAGGGGGCTCAGTGGGTGGCATGTCCCTTGGAAACAAAGGTTAAAAGGTATGTCTGTCATCCCACAGACCAGATAGCCTCTTGGGGTGACAGTCCCTTAAAAGGTCAACAAGCCTCAGCAGAGGAGCAGAGAGCCCCCAGGCAGCAGGCAGCCCGTGGGCAGGGGCTCCTATGGGAGGCACAGCCCTCTTAGAGGCAGCCAGAGTGGCATTGGAATGGGGGGACCTGGTGAGAAGGAACCCCTTCGAAGCTTAAAGATCTTGTTAATTAACTTGTTAATAAGACTCTTCCTGGTGAAATGTGCAGGGAAGCAGCTGGAGGTGGGGGTAGGGGGAGCAGGGCATTCCCGTACGCAAGGAGGGTTGGGGCCACAGAACTCAGGCTTAAGAGTTGAGCTTTCCGGGCTCTGTGGTGTGGCACGGTAGTCAAGAGCTGCTTGCCTATCATGCACGAAGCCCTGGGTTCTGTATGAACCTGCCTGGTGTTATATGATCTCAGCATCGGGAGGCAAAGGCAGGAGGACCAGAAGGAGTCATTCTCAATGCATAGCCCCTTGCGGAAACGGTAGAACATTCTGTACGGACCAGGCACAGGAGGCTGACAGAGACCTGGAAGGTGAACGCACTCTTGGAAGAGAAGCTTACAAGGTCAGATCTCAGCCTTGCATCCCCTACTCGGGAATCTGGGGCGAGTCGCAAGTATGGGGCACATGCGCAAGAGAAATGAATCCTGATCTCACAAACCAGGAAAGAGAAACCTAAGGACCATACAGGAAAATGTAGAAGAGAGGCCATTCTAAACTCAGTCCAATCACACCTGTGAGTGAACCCTAACGCCAGCCACCCACAGAACAGACCCAAAGTAGCAAACGCTGATCTGGAGGCTGAGGGACGATCAGGCCTTGCAAACTCAAGGACCTGAACTCCATTCCCAGAGCTTACAGTAAAAAAAGCCAGCTGTGATAGTGACTTGTTACCCAAGCATTTGGAGATACAGAGACAGGCGGGGTCTCCAGGCTCCAGACTTCCTACGGAGTGCCAGGCCGGTGAGAGGTGCTGTCTCAGAAAAGGAGGTGGACAGTACCTGAGGAAGAACACTGGAGACTGTCCTCCAGCCTCCACAAGACAGACAGACAGACAGACACACACACACACACACACACACCCCTGAACAGAGACTAGAGAGGCTAAACGAGCCCTGTCAAGCACCATCACTGAAAGAGGAGAAATATTCACGTACAAAACATAAAGTCACTCTCACTCTGACCAACGTCTCCTCCGTAATGCCCAGCACACAACCCACTCTCCCTGGACAAAGGAGACACACAAAGAAGCCTACACTAGGGCTGACAGTTGAGCTCTCTGATGATGCCACAGCAGCTAGGCACGGTGGCATAGACCTGTAATCTGAGCACTGAGGAGGCTGAGATAGGAAGACTCCAAGTTTCAGTACAGCCTGGGCTACAGAGTGAGAGCAAAAAAAACAACCAATTCATATTCCCATCCCCCAACCCCTGTCACAAGTAGAGCCCACTTTAGCCTCCAACTCGCTCCATCAGGCTGACCTCCAACTTCTGATCTTCCTCCCTCCACCTGCAGAACGATGTGCACTGTTACACCTTGTTTATATGTGGATGAAAGGCGCATGCTACGCTGTCTACCAACTGAGCTAAATCCCCAGCCCCCAAATCAGTTTTCGATGCACGGAAATTTCACTAAAGAAATAAGACCATCAAAGAAACAAATTAACTGAATATTGGAAATATTCAGTATTGGAAATACAAAGTTCACTAAAGAGATCCAGAACTGGAAAGACCTGATGAAGTCATTAGGATAGGTCAGCTCCCCTGTGATCCAATCCCCTGGGAAGAGAGTACCAGTGAGGGACTGTCTAGATCAGGATGGCCCGTGGGCACCTCTGTAGGGGATAGTCCTAGCAGTCTTTATTGTGTTAACTGGGGAAGGAGATGCAGCCCACTGTGAGTGGCACAATCCCCTAGGCAGGAGAAAGTAAACCGAGCGCCACAGCACTAGCCTTCATTTTCTCCCTACTCTAGACTGTGGTTGAAATGTCATCAGCTACCTGAACTTCCTGCCCTGCTAGGATGGACTGGAAACTGAACTGTGAGCTAAAATGAACTCTTTCTCCCCTAAGTTATCTTTCAACTGAATTGTAACTAGGACATCACTAAGATAGCTCAGTGGGTTTGGGGCCCGCAGCAGAACACCCGGAAGACGTTTTTTGTTATTTTGGTTTCCGTAAAAAACGCAAAATGACGTTTGGATTAGGTTTGCGTTCCCACCCCAGCTGTGGTAGAGTTGTTTACGAGTTGGGTTTAGAATGCTTGACGCAGGTGGCTGTAATTTGGTTAGGCGCAGTCGTTCTGGCACCTGTAGCTTGTTTTTGGAATTACATGCCGCAGGTGTTTATGGGAACTTTTGGCCTAGGGTATAAAAGGTCTGAAGCCCCGAGAGTTGGGGTGGGGATTGGTTGGTGGTCTGTTGGTTGGGTTGCTGTCGTTAGTGTGGTAATTCCTAAAAGAACAGAGGTTGTAGAGATTGAATTTACAGACCCTGAGCTGAGACGCTAGTGTGACTCACTGCCAGCTGGTCCTCTTCAAGCTTAGGACAGCCTGAAAGAGGCTGTGAAGATTTCTACCTTTCTCTCATTCTATATCAAGGCTGCTTGTAAAAGCGGTGAAGATTTCTATCTTTCCTTAAGCAGAGGGTAAAAGATTGCAGCGCACTGCCACAAAGGCCCCTGTTGCACAAGCTTAGTCAACTTCAGCTTGATCCCCAGGACCCATAGCAAGGTGGGAAGAAGAGAACTGAACCCACAAAGTTGTCCTCTGACCTCCACACACATGCTGTGGCACACAACACACATACACACACACACAAAGATAATAACTAGAAAGGAAAACAACAGGGCTGCAGGGGTGGCTCAGTGATTAAGATCAGGTACAGCTCTTGCAGAAGACCCAAGTTCAGTTCCCGGTACCCGCATGGGAGCCTCATAACACCACCTGTTAACTCCAGCTCCTGGCAACATCTCTGGCCTCTGTGTGCACCTGCACTCATGTGTGTGCACACACATGCGCGTGTATACACACACACACACACACACAATTTAAAAATAAAATAAATCTTTAAAAACAAGAAGAAAAGAGTTTATTAGTTCCTCACAAGGCTAAACAAACTTCCCAAATCACTCAGCAATCAAATTAAAGACATTTCCTCACACACACACAAATCTGCACACAGACATTCAAAGTAGCATTAGCTACAAAGGCTTAAAAATAGAAACGACTCAAATATGCGTGAAGTAATCAGTAGAGGTTGTGTGTGGGGGGGGGGGGGGAGTACAGAGCTGTGCCAGGCAGCAGTGGCTACTGTCACCACACAGATGAACTTCAAAACCACTGTGGTGAAATCAAAGATGCCAAACACACAGGCTGTTATCCCAGGACCTCACTTCTACGCAGTACCAGAAACAGGTAAATCCAAAAAAAAGAGACAGAAATCGTTGGTTAGAATTGAGGACTGATTGATCGGTTTGGAGGGAGCAGGTATATGCACAGCACATGTATAGCGATGACAAGACAACTTTTAGAAGTGGCTTCTTTCCCTCCACGGTGACACACATGCCCATACAAATCACCTACACGAGAATAAACTTAAAAAAAACAAAACAAAACAGAATGACTGTGTTGTATCAGACAAAAGTGATTTTAGAACAAGACATATTTCCAGAGGGGAGAAAGGAACACTTCGGAACAATGAAGATCAAGAGAGGAACAAGATAATCATAAGCACGTATGGACTCGGTAACAGGGCTACAAATATGTAAAGTGAAATGGACAGGAAGCCAAGCGGAAATCCACAAGATGACCAGGCAACTACCCTAAAACATCTGGAGATGTTTCTGAGTCATCCTTGGATCAAAGTAGAAATTGCAAGAGAAACCAGAATGATTCTTGAATAATGAGAACCCACCAAACATCAAAATGTGGGAGCTGCAACTAATGCTGTATTTTGAGAGAGGTTTATGTCTCTGAACAACGTTTCTACTGGGAAAGAATAAGGTTCCCGAAAAACAGGAAGTGGCTGCCAATGACTGATACACTCAGAGAAAACAGATTCAACAAAGAGCAGAGATCAATGATCCGGGGCTGGTGAGTGGCTCCGTAAGTAAGGAAGCTTGCCGTCAGGCCTGATGATCTGAATTTAATCCCTGGAACCCACACAGTGGAAAGAACCAACTCCAGAAAGCTGTCCTCTGATCTTCACACAAGCACCATGGCAAGTACATACACACATACATACAAAAGGAGTAAGTGTAAGAAAGAAAAGAAAGAACGAAGGTGGGGGGGAGGATAGTGAAACAGCCAGACTGATCAAGGAAGAGTGTATCAGCACTAAAAGAAGAGAAATTACTACAGACCCTACAGACATTAAAAGTATGGGCGGGGATAGGGGACAGTGGCCAGAGAGATGAGTCCGTGGTTAAGACCACTGGCTGCTCTTCCAGAGGACCAAGGATGTATATCCAACACCCACATGGAAGTCACACCATCTGTAACTCCAGCTCCACAGAATATGATGCTCTCTTCTGGCCTCCATGGGCACCAGGCACACAGGTGGTACACAGACACACACACAGGCAAAAGAACCCATATACATCAAAGTATGATAAGGTCTGGAGAGAGGGTTCGGCGGATAAGAGCGGATTGCTGTATTGCAGAGGGGCCTTGTCTCCATTCGTGTTGGCTTGCATGTTAAGAAGCAGTCTAGAAACAAGCCGCATGTCCTGGATACGGCTGAAGTAGGTGTTTTAAGAAGTAAATTGCCCTGAGGGAGACCTTTGTTAATATTTGCTGGCGATGATCGGGACCCAACAGAAGACTCTGAGAGACTAAAAGGTCTTTTGGTATCTTCAGAGGCCACCCTGTGCATGTGTGCAGGTCTGAATGGCTGGACTAGAGAATGTTCTGCGTATCGCTGCTCTGACGGCAAGGTTTCCTTTCGAAGCTAGAAGCTGCTGCTGGAGAAATCTGGATGTAGAATGCCACAGACCAAATAGGAGGAGGGGAGAGGACCTGCACTGGGTCTAGGTCGGAGGATGACACACTGAGCCCCAGATGACCTGCGTAATGATCTATGAAGATGCCCAAAGCTCTCAAGCCAAAGAAGAGGAAGATTCTGGCTCAGTATACTTTGGTGTAACTCTCGGAAGGATTCCTATACAGAGGCAAGACCTGAGCAACTGCAAGCCAGGAAGATGGAGTTGAAGAAGTGACGAACAAGGAATCCAGGATCAAAGACAGCTGCAGGCAACCCGTGGAACCTAGCCAAAAACTGGCTTTATATAGTTTAAATAGTTTATATAAATATAAATATAAACATAATATACATAATATATGTATAAGCATGTGTTATATATATTATATATCAGTATATATAAAAATATAAATTATATATATTATATATATAAATATAAAAATTAAATTGCTTTAAAATACAACAATAACAATTAAAAATAGAATCTTAAAAAGAAATGAACAAACCACTTTTGGGGCCAGCAAGATGGCTCAGCAGGAAAAGGTGCCAGCTGCCAAGCCTGACAACCCCAGTTCAATTCCCATAACCTCTGACCTTGGCTGCGGCATGCACGTACCCAGACACTACACACAAGGTAAATAAAAGTACAATTTAAAAAATGTTTTAAATAATTCATTTGAGCGGTGGTACGTATGACCAAGATACACTGCCTGTACATACCACAACCATCAAGAACAAGGGAATGATTGCCTGCTGAAACAAACAGTACCGGTTTGAAGTGTATGCCAAGACACTTAACACTTGGAGACACGATAGGAACAGCAGATGCAAAAGCCCCAAGACCCCAAACTGGGGACAACTTGGGGAAATCTTCAGGGAGCATCAAGAGCCCATGTCCTTGTCACAGACCCCGCCAGAGAGGCCTCACGCCTACTCCGCTGCCCCCACCTGAGGCAGGGTCTCATATATCGCAAGCTGGCCTCCCGCTGGCTCTGTGCTACAGCTGAGGACAACCTTGAGGTCCTGATCCTCCTGCCTCCTGAGTGCTGGGATTACAGGCACGCACCACCGTATCTGGTTTATGTATTGCTGAAGGTGCTGAAGGGAGATAGAATTCAGGGCTCTGTGCAGACCAGGCAAGTGCTCTGTTAATAAGCTACAACATATCGCCAGCCCCAGGAACCACGCCTACCCTGACGGTCTGGGAAGGGGACACACGGCCTGGACTCAAAGACATAACGGAAGTGAGGTGGGATAAGCCGAGCCTCCTGCCCCAGTGGAAATGTCAAGACTGCAGCCTACTGAGGCAGTAAGACAGTGAACCCCAGCCTGCCAACCTCGGCTCCCCCAGCCTCTAGCTTCAGACCGCTGAGGTCACCCCTCTGACTCACTGGATCAGAACTTCTCTCGTGAATTGGACATAGAATGTTTCCCCTTTTCCTTCTTCTGTACCTGTCTATGTTCTCTTCCTGGATTCTGTTTGTTAGCCTGGAGTGGCCTCTAGTCCCCAGGCCTGAGTCATGGCCTTCCCCCAGCTCCTGGAGACCCTCAAGGTACCAGTATCTTTAATGACAGTGAAAGAGTGAAGGAAGTTATTCTTATGTGACCACAGGGCACCCCTCCTATGAGATACCGGCACACTCCCTTCAGGCAAGGGCTGAGTCAGGAGACCCGAGCTCCACCCAGCTCTTCAACCCACCACGGAACCTCAGTCTCCTTTGAGATGAGCCCTTTGTGATGGGCCCATAGAACCCTCCTCATAACCAATGACACTCACCCATCAGGCTCTGTCGTCCCTCCTTCTTCCGGGCCTTCTGCTCAGCTTCCAGCTGTACCACAGACAGGGGTGGCCCCACGACAGGGCTGGGGAGGGCACTGGCCGCAAAGCGAGCCAGCAGACCCAGCCCACTCTCCTCCAGGCCTGGGGACAGGGCCTGTTCCCCGGCACCCAGCCTATAGCTACCAACAGCTTCCTCTTCCTCCTCCTCCTCCTCCTCCTCCTCCTCCTCCAGCTCTTCCTCCTCGTCCTCGTCTGAGCTGTCATCTGGCATGCAGAAAACAAGGAACAAGTCAGGGTCCTGACTCGGGCGCACGCTGCCCCCCACCTCCTCCCACTGCCCACCCCTGGCTCCAGTCTCTGTCCTCACCAAGGGCCACTGGGGGAGGGTCCAGAACCAGCCCACAGTCCCACCCATGGCCCAAGGCCTCTACCAGCTGCTGCCCACACAGGGGCAGCCTGGGTAGCCTGGGGAAGGGGGAGGGGTGGCTCTGGGTATTGGGAAGGGTTCTGGGAGGGCAGCACCAACATGCACCTGTGCTGCGGGTGGGGGGGACAGACACACAGACGGACAAAGACAGGAGACAGCGCTCGTCACGGTCCAGACACACACACACACGCCCCGACATAGACATGGAGGCTGAGGAACGAAACAGGAAAGAAGAAGAGAGAGGCAGAGGAAGGGAGAGGAGGAAGGAGGGCTGGGCTCAGGCTGGGGGATCGAGACAAGGGGCCTACAGCATTTTGGCCAGCCAGAGGTCAGGGGGCTGTTGGCAGAAAGCAGAATTTGATCTCTTCCTGGAGACAAGGGGACCCTCATAGTTTAATCCCCTAACTAGAATCTAGCATGCCCATGCTAGGGAGCCTCTCTGAGCCTGGGGTGACCCTCCAGCCCACCAGCCTAACTAAGAGGATCCACACAGGATCCTACATGGCATGGCCTGGTGTGGTGGCACACACCTGTGATCCAAGCACTGAGAGTGAGACAGGAGGACCAGGACTTCAAGGTCAGCCTGAGCTATATAGCGAGACCCTGTTTCAAAAAGAAAAAAACCTGGGTGGTAGTGGCTCTTTAAATCCCAGCACTCAAGAGCCAAGGAAGGAGGGTCTCTGTGAGGTTCAAGGCCAGCCTGAGCTACAGAGTGAGTTCCAGGACAGCCAGAGCTACAACAGAGAAACCCTGTCTCAAAAAACAAAAGAAGAAAAAAAAAAAAGAAAGAGAAGGAAAAGAAATGGTGCCAGCCATGGTTCTGGGTTCCAACTGCCCTGGGGGTGGCCAGCGAGAGACCTGAGGCCTCCTAAGGCCAAGCCCTCAGGCAGTAGTGTAAGCTAAAGGTGTCTAGCCCAGGTCTCCTCTGGGTAAGGGGACAGTTTCACACCAGCACCTCATCAGGCCCTCCTGGCTGGAGGGCTGGCAGAGAACAGGGCACCACTACTCAAGGCACGCAAGCAAATTCCCCACCAGAAAGTGAAACTACCCTAAGGTACATACTGGCTTATGACCTTACAAGGGGCATGGCACCAAGGAGCAGGAGGCACCAGTGTGATCTGCCTCAGGGCTTGTGCATTGGGGCCCAGGTAGGGCGGGAAGGCTACACTCTATCTCTCGAGCAACTGTCAAGATACCAGCATCCTGGATGCCAGGGCAGGGCAGAGTGGTCAAATCCTGCTTCTCCTGCTAAAGCCTAACCCCGTGGCTTGGTTAGACGCACTAGTGGCTGCAGGTTACGGTAGAGTTCTACCCGCCTGTCTATGGCAGGGAATCCTAGTTTCTGCCGGCAGCTAAGGAGAGTCTGCACAGGGGCTGGAAAGAGGGAAGCAGAGAGAGAGAGAGAGAGAGAGAAGAGAGAGCAAGAGAGGAGGTCGGTTAAGAGGGGTGCAAGGCTGGAGGTGTTCCCAGAGTGATGGATGAAGCAGGCTGGGGATGCCAGCGGGGCAGGCAGGGGCGGGCAGGCAGGCAGTGCGCACTTGCGATCAATCACATTGCGACGTCACACGGTTCTGTCTCCGCCCCAGTGGGCCACAGCGGCAAAGCAGGCTAAGTGTAGGCAGACTTTATTTTTTTCGGCAGCGCCTGGGTAAAACCCCCATCAGGCCTCCCTGGAGTTGGCCAATTTGGGCAGGGGTGGGGGTAGGGCAGGGGGAGGGGGTTGGCCAGGATGGGAACTGGGAATCTCCCCCTTTCTAAAAACTCCCCCTCTGTCCTGGCTGCCCAGGTGTGGAGACTGAAGTCCAGAACAGCCTCTCCAGGGGTCTTAGTAGGGACGACCGGCAGGGAGGCCAAGCCTGAGTCCCTGCTCTGGGTTTCTGAGAGCCACAGTCAGATCCCAGAAAACCAGGAGCAGGCTGGTCTCGGCGCTTTTGATGCTGCCGGACATTCCAGAAGGCAGAAGCCCAGGATGGGTGCTTTTTCCCCCAAGAGGGAAACTGGATCATCCTGAGGTCTCCTGTGGTCCTCATAACTGGAGTGCTAGCCAAGACTCATGCAGCGTCTGGTCTGATTGGACCAGCGACTACGAGGACAGGAGAGCTGAGAGACCTTGAGGGGGAGGGGGTGTCCAGAATTTCTGGAATCGTATATACCTGGATCCACAGAGCTTGCCAAAGGTAGAGGGGGAGAGAAGTCCCAACAGAGACTCTCACGTGAAAGAAGGAGGGGAGAAAAAAATTTTTAACGTCAACATATGTCATTTTTTAAAATCTTAGCTCAGGGCAAGGGGTTGGGTTATTGACTTCCCAAAACCTGATAAAAGGTCAAAGTGAGGTACTGCTGCCAGACCCGGTGGGGGCAGACCCCGAGGAGGGGGATAAACAGAGAATAGAAAAGGAAAATGTTTTTTGCCTACCTACGGAGCAACGAGCCAGGCTCGGACTCAAACTCAGTAACCCGCTACGCCGTCTGCCCTACTCCCAGCCTTCGCTTTGCGTCCAAGTGCAGCGTGAGAGCAAATGCGAGAGACCGAAACAGACACTCAAAGCATCATGGGTAGGGGTCAAGGGTTGGAGGGATGGTCAAGCTGCTGGGAGGAGAAAGCAGACATACTAGAAAAGCCACGCCAATTAAGTGTTTTAGTACCGAGGGGGCAGGAAGGCCCTATTACCCAAATATCCCTTTCTGAGATCTCACTAGCAGGTGTTTGCTTTGAATGGTGGGGACAAGCTGGGGAGCCGAGCCCTGGCCTTCACCCCTCCAACCCCTCTGTCTGGGCTATGGTCCCTTGGCTCTAAGAGGCCTGGGGATGCCTGCTTCTCTGTGTGCTCTGTGCTGGAGCAGGAGGAGCTCAAAAACTCCAGGGCTGGGACCCTGACTTGAAGGGCATATAGAGAAGGGCAGAAGTACCCACCCCAAGTCATGGGCGGGAGTGGAATATGGGGCCTACCAGTCTCATCCACAGGAGACCAGGGTGCAGAGGCCTGCAACAGGAGACAGGCGGCCTCTCACTGAGGCCCAGGTTGTGTTGCTCAGAAATTACAGAAATAGCCAGGAAGGTACCAGGCTATCTTTGTGTCATCAGTTGGTCACCCCAAAACCCATCTCTGCCAATTTGGAAGGCGGGTGTGGGAGGAGAGGGGACCGACCAGGAACTGAATGAAGGCTAGAAGACAGGGGCACAGTCCTGGTCCCAGGGGGCTCAAGCAAGGTTATGGTCATGTCCCAGTTTGCTACAACCCTCCTCCCCATAACTCAGGGAACAGTGATGTATCCCTACCCATCTGGGGATTCCCACGCTCTAGCTCTAAAGGGAACTGACCCTAAAGTAGACCCTGGCCAGGGGGTAACAAACAGTCTTACTTTCTTCCCTTGCAGGGACATTTTCTGATTGAAGGGCCTGAGGGCTCTCGAATTTCTAACTTCAGGCTATAACTCTGGTATCAGTCGGAAAAGTGGGGGCCAGAACGTTCTTTGGCGGTAGACCCCCTAGGCTGAGCTGAGGCCAAACCTCAGTCCAGCAACCCCAAGGAATACATTTTTTTTTTTTTGGGTCCCTCAATGTAGCAGCTGAGCCAACACTTTCAAACTGGACAAGGGAAAAAAACAAAAACAAAAAAGCAAAATCAACAAGATGGCCAAAAGGCCTGACTCTGTACTGCCCACATGCCCTTCAAAGCAGAAATACGTGTTAGCAAACAAGTATTGGTAAGTTAATTGTTGTTCTTGGTTTTTTTTTTTGTTTGTTTGTTTTGTTTTGTTTTTTAACCACTGGTGGGTAGTAGCAGAAGCTTCCAGAAAAATAAAACACAGACAAGCAGCTTAAAAAGAAAAAAATAAAAACAGATAGATGATACAACACTTGACTGTACACCTGAAAAATGAAATGGATGCCAAAGATACCAGGGATATTTGAATAACAGAAAAGCAGTCCACCCATGTCTATGGCTTCTGGAGTGGGGAGGAGGAGCGGGAAGAGAGGAGGGGGAAGGAGGAATGAATGAAGGGGGGGGCGGCAACCTAATGTCTAGTTAAGGACATAGCAAGAGAAACGAGGCACACGGTTTAGTTAAAAATGAATTCGGTATGTTTAATAAAGCTTGGTATTACCAAAATCGCGGTACAAACAGCAAGTCACACGCCCACGCAAGAAGTCCGTTTCTTTTGTTTTCTTTTTTTTACAAAATGCTCCTTGGGCAAGCCTCCGCCAGGCTAGTGCCAAGAGAAAGCCCAGGCCGGCCTGGGGTTCTGGGGAGGGCAAGGTTAGGTTTTTGGATTTGAGTGGGGGGGAGGGGAGACCCTTGGGAAGGGCCAGTGGGGTGCAAAGGGAAGAGGAAGGGTGAGGTTCTTGGCGATTAGAAACAAGTCCGTGTAAGAGCTCCCTAAGGGCTGGCCAGTGGTGTTATCACAAGTTTAAGTAAAAATAGAAAGCACAAACAAAAATATATAGGCGGATAGGGCAGGCTACGCTGCCAATAACCTAGACGGCTACAGCCATCCCTGCTGTGTGCACACACTCTCTCACGCTCGCTTGCTCGCTCTCTCTCCCCCACTCACTCTCGCTCTAAAAACACGGAAGGTTATTGTGTGTTTGGCACTAGTAACCTTGATCAAAGGAGTCGTCCTCAGAAGAGTCGCTGAAGGAAGAGCGGGCTTCGGCCTCTCGGAGCAGCAAACAGAAGGACTGCTTCCTGCTGGCGGCCGCCTTGGGTTTCAAAGTCCGGGAGCCTGCCAGGCCCCTCTTGGTCAGCTTGGGGCCTGTGGCCGGCTTGCTGTTCTTGGCCACCATGCCGCAGAGGAGGGACGAGGTCAGTTTGGAGCTGGAGGGGCCTTGGGCAGACCACTCATTCTTCAAGAAATCTTCATCTTCGTCTGAGTCCGTATCTGCAGTCAAAGTAGGTTTTATTTTTTTTTACCTTGCGTGTATGTATGGGGTGTGTGCGTGCGCGTGCGTGTTGTGCACATGTGCGTGTGTGTGAGAGTATGGAAACCAGAGGTCAACCTTGACCTTGAATCCTCAAGCTCCTGCCACTTTCTTTAAAAAATTGTTATATTTTAATTTGTGTGTGTATGTGTGTGTGTGCGCGCGCGTGCGCGTGCACATGAGCAGGCTAGTGTGTGGGGATCAGGGAACACACGGAGGTCAGACAGCTTGCGGGAGTCAGCTCTCTCCATCCACCCTATAGGTCCCCGGGATTGACTCATTCAGGCTTGGTGGCAAGTGCTTTGTACCCACCTCATTGGCCTCAACTTGTTTTTTTGAGACAGAGTTGCTCAGTGAGACCTGGGGCTTGCCAAGTGGGCTAGGCTGGCTGGCCAGGGAGCTCCAGGGGCCTCCTGGCCTAACCCTGCCCAGCACTGGCATCACTTCTAAGTGGGTGCTGGGGATTGAACTTGGGTCCTTGAGTCTGCACAGCAAGCACTTTAGCCACCGAGCCATCCTCCCAGCTCTTCAAAGTATGCTTTAATACGGGTAAGTTGTGGGGCACAGGAAGGGTTCCCTTCCACCACACGGACAGCCCAGGGGCTATTTTGAAGGGGAGGACACAGTTGACAAGGGCCAACCCTATGTATCTCCCCAGCTCCTTGTTCAACTTCACAGCAACAACAGATTGACATGGACTGGAGGTGAGGGTATTCCCCATGAATGACATGGTGTCTCAGCCAGGGGCTCCTCACCCAGCTTTTCCACCAGAGAGCTGGTTGACCGGCTTACCGCCGCCAATGACTTTTTCCAAGTCTCTGGTCTAAACACACGGTTGTGTTGCCAGGGGTGGGAAGCGCACCCAACAAAAGGGAAGTTCTTTGGTCCCTTCCACGTTCAACCCAAACATACACCGTATTGATCTATCTTTTACGCTGTTGCTGGGTTGTTGAGCAAGACAAGAAGAAAGGGTCCCACAGCCAAGACAGTAATCCCTTGATCTGCTAAAAGCCCACACAGAACAAGATGAGCACGAATACACACAGCTACAGTCTGACAGCGCCTGATATCTTCAAGTCCAAGAGAAACCAGACACACATGGGGTCTGGTCCCCAGAGCCGCCTCTCTAATAAGCTCCACTTTCCACCACAACGAGGATGGCCCAGTGAATCTGGCAGAGGGTGCTGAATCCCATCAAGCCACCAGTCTTTCACCATAACACCTCCACATGGCCTTTGTGTGTGTGTGTGTGTGTGTGTGTGTGCGCGCGCGCGCATGCACGCACCCTCACCTGTGTCACAATGCACTTACGCAGACAAGAGAAAACCTTCTTGGGACTTTGCTGTGGAGTTTTATTTTTAGTTATGTATAAAATACTTGTTGCATGCACTGTTGGGTGAGAGGCTGCTTCGGTCTTGGCGTTTTGTACTGTCTGCAGGTTGTTGGATTTCTATGGGGGATGTTTGATTGCTTATGATCTGCACCTGAGGAGTTCTGACTCAATAAAAATGTTTGAGCTTAGATGCTCAGGGTTCCACTGTCCAGTACGGCGCTTCCCTCTGCAGAGGTCTGGCAGGGTTCGAACCTATGACTATGCCTCCTCGTCTTCTTTGGTGAGCCACCCCAGCAGCTACCAACGACAAGACTTGGTTCTCTTCCTGTACTGGGGCCTTTGAGGATTGAACTCAGGTTGCCAAGCCTGCACAGTAAGCGCTACTACCTGTTGGGCCATCTTCCTCTCATGTGTTCTAACTTGGTCCTTCCCAAAGGCCAGGTGCCTACAGGCGACATTCGCCATCCTGGCTTCCCATAAGAATACACCAGGCACGACGTGACACTCATAACCTCCAACCATAGCTGGGAAAGCAAGAGGCCACCACTCTCGCCCACCTTCCGAATCCAGCCTTGCAGAGCCCATCGGCAAACGGCAGAAAGGAGGGCGGGCCTCACACCCATTGGAGCATCAGTCCTGGAGAACCACAAGCCAAAGACAAAAATGCACACGATTCGCACAAAACACCAGCTTAACCCCGCAGCAGGCAGAGTGTCCACCTCCCCGCGCAAGAGCTGACTCAAGGCCGCTTATACCCTGGGGTGCAGATGACAATGTCTAACTCCAAAGCTCACACGCGCTGTTTTCTTTCCTTAAGAAAACCTATCGGCAAGCCAGGTACACGCCTTTTATCCTAGCACTCGGGAGGCAGAGGCAGGGCAGTCTCTGTGAGTTCAAGGCCAGTCTTATCTACACAGTGAATTCTAGACCCACCAAAGCTACACCTGTCTCCAAAACAAGGGGGGAGGAGAGGGAAAAGGAAGGGAAGAGGAAAAGGAAAAAAAAGGGAAAGAGAAAGAGAAAAAGGAAAAAAAAAACCAAACACTGAGATAAAGAGCTGGCTCAGCAGCTGTTGTTCAGAGGACCCAGGTTCTGTTCACGGCTCACAACTGCCCATAACTCCAGCTCTAGGGGATCCAACACCCCTTCCTGACCTCTAAGGGCACACACAGATGTACCAAGGTGCACATACACACACACACACAATTAACAAGAAATCACTTTTTTAAAAAGAAAAACGCATCAATCAAGCCGGGCACGGCGGCCCGGCACTCAGAGGGCGGAGGTAGAAAGACGGAAAACTCAAAAACTCAAAGCCAGCCTGTAAGTTCAGACAAACAGAGGCTACACACAGAGACCCGTCCTGAGAGGAAAAGGAGAAGAGAAATCCATTGAGGCCGCCGGGCTGGGGTGGAGTCCCTGTCTGGCAAGCATTAGACTCTAGATCAACTTCCCAGCACGATCAGCAAAAAAGGGGGGGAGAAACACACGTGTCATTTCAGTTGACATTCAAAGTCCACACACACACACACACACACACACACACACAGGCCAGGAACCAGAGTATAGCAAAGCCTAGGACAGTGACTTTGACAGAAGTCCAGCAAACCTGCAGACACCAGGACTACACCTCTGTGAGGTGGGACAGGACGGGAGGGCTCCCTCCTGCCTTCCCTTAGAACCTACAGCCACATCCTTATTATACCCCCATCTCGGGCATTGGGTGCCCATCCATACATAATGTGCGAACACCTATTCCCTTGCCAGGCAGAGGGCTGCGGCCCACAAGAGGCCAAGGAGATGCTCCGAAAGGCCAGTCTCTACTTAAATGGAATGAAAGCTCTGTCAGCCCCTCGGTCTATTTCCCCAGTTCCTTAGTCACACGTGGCTGGTGCAGTAGACAAGGCCAAGTTCACCTCTGCCCACTTAGGCACACACTCTTCTCCCCAGGCCTCCATAACCCACTTCCACCATCAGCTACGGCTGGCTGCACTTCTGTCTGACACAAAGGACAAACTTCCCGCAGGCAAATGGAGCCCATCGCCTCTGGCACTCAAAAGGAGTCACTCTGCAGGCCTCTCTAGGCTGAGTGGCTACAGACTCTATGGTGCAGGGTCTCCGCCATGGCGGCTCCTGGTGGGTCCTCGGAGGGCCGGCCAGCCACTAACATCCACTCCCATCCACCTACCCCAAGTGCCTGTTCAACACCACACCTGCCATCCGCTGCCATTTCCCGCTTTGGGCACCCGGATCTGGCTTCGGGCACAGTGCAGAGCTCTGAGAGACCCAGATGACCCTCAGAGGTCGCAAGGAAGGTTAAGAGAAAATGAGATTAGCATTCACCGTGCGGTGGCGCTGAAGGCGGTACTTACTGTAGGAGAGACTGCTCACTTCCGAGGCAAATGGAGAATGGGTAGACTTGGGCTGGCCTCTGGCCTTGAAGCCCCCCTCCATCTTCCTGGCTTTGGCAGCCCTTTTGTGTTTACCTTCTCTGGAGGGCTTCAGGGACAGGCGGAGGCCTTTGGCCAGCGCTTTCCTGTCCTTGCCCAGCAGGCTGTCATAGGGTGTCAAGAGCCTGCCGCAGCCTCCGCTAGTTTTCGATTTCCCCCCAGGACTGTCAGAAAACTTGAAGGGTGACTTCAGCTTGTCTTGCTTTGTGAGGGAGAGGGCTCTGTCTAGCTTGCTTGCCAACTGTTCCTGGTCGCTTGCCATCTTTTTCTTCTTAATCTTTAGCTGGGGAAGGAAGGTTGGGTCGCAGATTAAGACATATGACCAAGTAGGACAGTGAGTTTCCAGGTCACAATGCTTTTGAGACTGGGCTAACTCCTGTCCCGTGTCCTCTTGACTAGTGGCAAATTAACTAGGCCTCAGTCTTTCCATTTAAAACCGGGCTGGCTCAGTGGTTACGATCCTGTAATATTCGTGCAAAGGACCCAAGTTCAGTTCCCAACACACAACTCCCTATAATTCCAGCTCCAGGGGATATGATACTTCTCCAGATGCTGTGGGCATCTACACTAATGTGTGCACGCGCGCACACACACACACACACACACTCACAAATTTAAGAATAAGAAATAAGCCTATGGTGGTGGTAGCTCATGCCTCTAATTTCAGCACTTGGGAGGCAGGCAGATCTCTGTGAGTTCAAGGCCAGCCTGATCTACAGAGTGAGTTCCAAGACAGCCAAGGTTACAACAGAGAAACCTCTGTATCAACCCACCTCCCTAAAAAAAATAAAATAAAATAATAATAATGCAATAAATAAAACACTTATTAAAAATGCCTAGCCTGTGGGCTGGAGAAATAACTCCATGATTAAGAGCACTGGCTGCTCTTCCAGAGGACCCAAGTTCAATTCCCAGCACCCACATGGCAGCTCACAACCATCTGTGATTCTACTTCCAGGAGATCCGACACCCTCTTCTGGTCTCCACGGACACTGAACTCGTGATATGCAGACATAAACGCAAGCGAAACACCCAGACACATAAAATTTAAGAAGGAAAAAAAAAAAAATCAAGTTCCTGGCTTAGTAATCGCTTATTAAAAGTGGTTTCCATGGTAACAATCATGGCTGGCACTGGCCTTCCCACTCAGGCTCCCTGTCTGGGAGCATCCATAGAAGATCTCTGAGGTAGCTGGATGAACCGCCCAGAGCCAAGACTGGAAACTGAGCCCAGAGCCCACGGCAGCTGCCGGGGGCTGCTGCTCGATCTAAACCAGCCTGTTCAACTAAATGGGCCAGAGCTGCCAAGAGAACGCCTGGAGCGTGCCTTGGATGCCTGGACCGGGGAGAATGATTAGAGATTTCACAGATTAAATTTCTCCTTGCAATGTCTATCGCCAACGGTAGTCATTTGTTGAAATGAAATGTGCAGTTTTCAAAGGCATTAGCGCGCTGCCATTTTGGTGCGCTAGCTCCGTATCTTTAATCAGGCAGCGTGTGCGGGAGGGGGAGGGAGGCTGGGATGGTGTCGTTGAGACAATTAACAAAAGCATCTCTCTCTCTCTCACCACCACGACCTGCGAGGAAGACACACCCTGGGGCACAAAAACTGGCAACCTTTTTATGCCTTAATTTAAAATTTTATTTATTTTGATTTTATTTTCCTGAGATAGGGTCTCACTATGAAGCCCTGGCTAGCCTGAACTTGTTATGTAGTCCAGGCTGGACTCAAAAAAACTCCAGAGATCCGCCCTGCCACAGATCTGCCTGTCTCTGCACACACCACCATGCCAACCTGCTATCTTTTTAACTTAATTTTATTTTTTACACACTTGTATGGTATGTGTAGTGGGGTGCACATGAACTTGCACACGGGCGTGGAGGGTGACAGGGTGTCTCCCTCCTTCCCTCGCTGTCTTATATGCTAAGCCAGGATTTCTCACTTAAGCTAGGACTAGGCCCAGGGCTGGCTGCTCTAGCTGGTCTCAACAGCCAGCTTGCTCCAGGGCTCCTCCCGAGATCGGGGATCCTCAGAGATGCTCCAAGATCAGGGGTTACAGGTCAACCATCCTGTCCACCCAGCTGTACACGGGCTTTAGGGATCTGAACTCGCCATCCTACTTGAACATAAACCTCTTCACCCACTGAGTCATCTCTACAGCCCCAAATTGACAATCCTCCCCACCCGGCCCCTTTGTGAGACATTTCCCCTCTGATGACAAAAATCAATCCAAACACCCCCTTCCTACAAGGTCTTATGGGGAGGCGCATTAGCATTCAGAAACGGGGTCCTTAAGTGCATGGTCTCGAGGCTCTGCAGAAATGAGAAATCAGCCCCAGGAGAACTCAGACTGAATCACAATGGCATCGAGCCCGTGTGCGGCACCAAGGTGCTCATTAAACAATTACACTGCTAAACAACAGAGTAACCACTATTTGGTTTCGCACTTGCGATCTAATCTGCTTGCTTAAGCAGAGTCTCGGTACACACAAGCCGACGTAGTTAGCCCTATCTCCTCCGCCTGTTCCTTTGCCAGGTCCTTTCTCTTGGGCTTTCCTTTTCTCCCCAAAGTGAGGAAGCTAACTCTGTTTCTCCCTAGCAGTAGGGACCAGCAGACCTCCAGCGAGAAGGAGCATTGTCTCCAGGTTGAAGGCTGCATATCCCCAGTGCATCTTCAAGACCGGGTTTACTGACCTGACTCATGAAGTCAGATGAAGATTCGTGATCATCCCAGCTCTGGTTCCTGCCCCGGGCTTTCCCCATGCAGATAAGGGCATCCTGGTCCTCCTCGGGCCCCTTGTGTCTCTTCCTTATCCCTGCTCCCAGATCATAGTCATCGGATGTCAGCAGGGACTTGCTGCTTGACCTGAAATCCAAACACACCATGGGGGTCAGCACCTTAGCTGGGCCACACTCCGAGGGAAGGGGCAGTCCACCCGTGTGGCCCTGAATGCTTGGGTTCTAGAAGTGGGAAGGAACAGTTACGGACATCAGAATGGCCAGGGTGGAAAGACATGAATGTTAGTGGATGAAGCAGAGAGAAAGAAGAGGGAAGAAACAAACAAACAAAAAAAACCCCTCCAAGTCAGCATTCACCACCAGCTTCTATCTTATGTAGTTTTGGAAACACACACACACACACACACACACATATGCACACATGCACGCGCACACCAATAAGACACGTCTTTACCAAAATTGCACCAAGAACAAAGGTCAGAAATAACTGAGATCTACCAGGGTAGAAGAGGCATCAGAAGCTGGTATGAAGGAGGAGCCCTGCACTGGGCCCCCCTTTTCCTGGCAAGCTGGGACACAGAAACATCTCAAAACATCTCTCAATTGAACCTGCCTCTGATACCTAAGCGTTAGGGTGACAGGAATGGGACACCACATCTTGTGCGCGGGGACCGAACCCAGGGCTTTGTGCATGCGAGGTGATTACCCCCATGACTGGTTTTGGTCTTGTTTTGGTTTGGTTTGGTTTTTAAACACACGAGGAAACCGAGGTTGGAGGCTCAGAAAAGCTAACGCTGGGTCCAACGTCACAAGAAGAGGTGGAGCTGGGACTCAGAGCGGGAAGTTCAGCATAATGGTCGCACTCCTGATCATCAGGCCTGCCCTGCTGGTGGCCCCAGCTGCTTCATCTGTTTCTTCAAGACTCTCTTCTACCCTCTCCGGTGGCTGGTGACAGACATGTGTTCATCTCTGTTCTTTTTCCAGTCAGGAATACCGAAGGTTAAATATAAGATGCGGCAAGATGGGGGCCATTTTCTCACGACAAGACCATGACCATTCTACTGCCTCGCCTGTGCCCGCTCCATGACCTCCAGACTCCTTTCTTTTTGCAAGCACCGGACCACCTTGCATCCCCCCACCCTTACATATCAACCCCTTTCCTCAATGGACCTCAACTGACTTGTTCGCAGATATGAGGGGGAGGCTGGAACCCATCTGGACAGAAGCCTGGCCCTGTAGAGAAAGAGCCCTCATCCCAGCCAGCATTCAAGACAACCTCAGAAGGAGCCTCTGTGCCTTGGCTGCAGGGCCACCCAAGAGGACTTTGTCCCCAGAGAGCAGCCCTGGTCTCCTGTGGGATCCCAGCAGGACAGGGATGTATCCAGCCTGTCCTAGGAGGCTGGAGTTGAAGTGGTACTTCCGGAGGGAGGAGCCACGGAGAAAAGCAAGGATTAGTCCCTGATGGGGAAGAAGTGGGTGGGGCAGGAAGGCGAGGCCAAGTGTTGAGGTTAGAGGTAAGCCACTAAGGATCTTTGGGTCCTCTTCTTCGCTCGCCCTCTTGGACTGGGTAGCACTCCGGGCTCCCTGGAAGCTGCCGTTCATGGATCAGAGCACCAGGCACTACCAGGTCCCCTGGCGCCCAACGGTGGGCACTGTACAGGGGAGCCCTGCTCCTCCCCTCCGAGCTGGGTACCAGTCAGTCCCCGACCCACCGAGGGGCCAGCCTTACTTTCCGCTACCGCTGTGGCTCTTCCCTCTCTTGCAGGGGGGCGACAGGGCGCTCGGGGTGTGGGTCCGTTTCCGTGGCCTGCCAGGGCCTCTGCGCGCCAGGCTTCTATGGGGATCCTCGCGCCTGTCCCTTAAAAAGAATTCACAGGCTCGGCTGGGAACCTGGGGTGGGCGGGGCGCGGAGAGGGGCACTGGAGTCCACGCACACACCTGACGACTACAGCAGTCAACCTACTGACCAGATGTCCAGGATGGGGCACAAGCTAGGGAGACACTCACCCCGAGTCCCGGCGTCGCTGGAGCTTCATCAGCTCCCGCTGTTTCTCTTTGTACCGCCGCTGGACCTCTGCCAGTCGCATCCGGAAATCCAGCTCCAGGGCATCCATGTTCTCCAGGGAAGACTTCATAGCAAACATCTGGAGGGGTACCAGAAGGAGGGGGAGACAGATGAGGATGCTGATGTCTGCTGACATCCCACCTCCTTGTCAAAGACTGGTTTGAATACCATTTCTGTCCTCCTTTTGGTTGGCTTGTTTTTAGAGATAGTGTTTCATGTAGCCCAGGCTGGCCTCAAACTCGGTATGTAGCCAAGGATGGCCTTGAACATCTAATCTTCCTGAGTACTGAGATCACAGGTAAGCACCACCAATTCCAGTTTATGCAGTGCTGGGCTCAAACCCAGGGTTTCTGCCATTACACTGTACAATTCAGACATGTGTGGAACGCAGTAGGTAGCCTAGCCTGTCCTGGAGCTCACAGCAAATCTCCTGTCTCAGCCTTGCAACTGCTGAGGTTACAGCTGTAAGCCATCATTCCATTCCTGTTCCTTACTTCCTGCAGACTGTACTCCTAATGCCAACTTTTGCCAGGTGGTATTGACACTTTAGATGACACGACTAAACACTGTCCTGTAGTAACGGTTTAGTGAGGACAAGTGTGTTATTTACACACACGGGCTCGCAGTGGGCAGCAGCTGCCCGAGACCACTCGGGCAGCCAAGGCTAGCACCAGGCCTCATTTCCAGTCTGCCTTCATCCCAATCCATCACACTGTAGCAGTGAGTGAAGGGTAAGAAAGCCAAGGGAAGGAAACAGCCCAGTGTGGGCCTCCCTCCCGCACCCCCCCCCCCCGCCGTCCTGCCTCTGGGAGGAAGTGGGGCCACCAGAGCTTACCCGTTCCTCTTTCTTTTGCATCCAGCTATACTTCTTGTTGGGGTTCAGTTCACGCGGAAGCCGCAAGTTCTTGAGTGGGTCCGAGAGGGGACCGCCTAGTACCTCCTTCAACATATGGCTGCTGGCCACCAGCAGACTTTCCAGTGAGGGACGCACGGCCTGGTTTGGCTCTGTACCTGGGGGAGGAACAGGGGCAGGTGAGTCAGCACTGGGACCTGGACCGCCAGCAAGGTGGCTGCACCCAGCTGGCCGGCTATCCAGAGGTCAGACCACATCCCCAGATACGGCAGTCAACCCCGGCAGTGAGGCCACAGAGCTGGACAGCGCTGTGATGTACTGGGCTGGGGCCACCAGGGGATGCAGGACACGGTACCAAGGACAAAAGTCGGCGGGGACCCGGGGTATGGAACCGTTTTGTCCCCACACTGTGTGTAAAAGGACAGGAACACCTCAGAGTGAAAAAAGGCAGGCAGAGACGCTCTTTCCAAGGACAGGATTTCTCCTTGGTAAGTATGCTGTTTCCAAAGTTCAAAAACAGGTCCGGGGAACCCCGTGAGATTCACACGTTACGCCAGCACCCAGAAGGATTAGGCAGGAGCTCAGGCTACACAGAGACCCTCTCTCCAACCAAACAAACGAAAAAACAACCCAGGGTGAAGAAAAGCACAAATGGCTGGAGAGACAGCCCATCAGTTAAGGGAGCACACTGCTCTTGCAGAGGACCTGGGCTCAATTCCCATCACCCACGGCAGGCAGCTCACAGCCACCGGAAACTTCAGCTCCTGAGGGACTCAACTCTTCGGCACCTGCGCTCACCTGCATACACACATACACACTTAAAAACAATACTAAAGGGACCCTTTCCTCCTGGTGGGTTGCCTAGTCCACCCTTGATTTAGGGATTAGTGCCTGGCCTTGTTCCAACCTGTTATGCCTGTCTGAGGGGTAACCCTGGAAGGACTGCCCTTTTCTGAGGAGAAGCTGAGAGAGAAGAACAGGGGGGTACACCTGGGGAAGAGGAGAGATGGGGCGAGCTGAGAGGCGTGGAGGGAGGGGAGAAGACGGGTTGGGATGTATTATATGAGAGAAGAAAAATAAAATATAAAAAAAAAATCAGAAATAGATGACATTTAATCCAATATTAAAATCAAGACATTTTGATTTAAAAAAATATATATATTAAGGGGCTGGAGAGTTGGCTTAGTGGTTAAGCGCACTGGTTGCTCTTCCGGAGGACCCGAGTTCAATTCCTAGCACCCACATGGCAGCTCACAGCTGTCTGTAACAGATCCCAGGGATCTGACACCTTCACACCAATGCACATAAAATAAAGCTAAATAAATTTTTAAATAAATAATACAAAAATACATTTAAAACAAATTTAATGGCCAGGCATGGGGACACCTTTAATCTCAGCACTCAGGAAGCAGAGGCAGGCATATCTCTAGAGGCTGGAGGCCAGCCTGGTCTACATAGTGAGTCCCAGGCCATCCAGGGCTACATAGTAAGACCCTGTCTCAAACAAACAAAAATCCTGGAGAAAAGGGGCAGGGGGGAGACACAAATTGAACTAGGCAAAGAGCTGAGTGAGGAGAAGTGCTTACTGTGCAACTGTGAAGACCTGAGCTCGAATCCCCAGAATGCGTATAAAGCCCAGCATAGCAACACATGTTTATAGTTCCACTGTTGCTAAGGTGAGGTGGAGGTCAGAGGAAAATTCCCCAGAAGCCTACAGAGCCGAAGGGGAAAACAGACATAGGAAGTTGTTCTCAGGTCTCCACATGCATGCCAGGGCATGTGCGCATCAACACTAACACACGTGTGCGCTCATATCAGAAATACACACGCCCACACAATATGTATTTTAAAAAGCACAAATGGCCGGGCGGTGGCGGCGCACGCCTTTGATCCCAGCGCTCGGGGAGCAGAGGCGGGCGGATCTCTGGGAGTTCGAGGCCAGCCTGGTCTACAGAGTGAGTTCCAGGACAGCCAGGGCTACGCAGAGAAACCCTGTCTGGGAAAACACAACAGCCCAAATCAAGGAGAACACGCCGTCTCTTCCGGGGGAGACTGTGGTGCAGTGTGCGCCAGAGTTTCAGGAATGTGCTTCCAGCCTCCTGTATAAATATTAAAATATGGGGTGGGGGGGGGGTTCCTGGCTCAGCGATGAAGTGCTGGTGCAGCACGCACAGAGCCCCGGGTTCAGTCCCCAGCACCACATAAACCGGCATTCTGGCACCCCAGTACCCAGGAAGTGGAGGCAGGGGGATCAAGAGTGCAAAGTCACCCTTGGCCACGTAAGTTGAGGGCTGCCTGAGGTACTCGGGTCTCAGCTGGGCTGCCTCCACTCACAATCCTCGGGCCTCAGCCTCCCGAGTGCCAGGATTAGACACCTGCATCACCACGGCTGGCTATTTTGTTTTATTTTACTTAGAGCACACACGCGTGCACATGTGTGTGTGTTTGAGAGAGGAACAGAGAGAAAGAGAACGTGCTACGTACACGCAGGATGTACACGGAGGTCAAAGGACAACTTTCAGGAATTGGCTCTCTCCTTCCCTCCTGGGATCCAGGGACTCGAACTCGGGTCCTCGGGCTGAGCCGCAAGCACCTTCCTTGCTGAACCATCTTACCTGTCTCCATTTTCAAATTGACGTTTTCTTTTTGATCTAAGACTTAACCAATTTCTGTATACCATCCAAGCACGCTTGAGGGGGAAAAACGCAATCCGCCATGTATGAAGGCCAAGAAAGTGAGCATGAATAATCACAGCACTGATGTAATAACCAGGGCTTTGCAGCCCTGTTCCCAGTGCCCGCAGGACTCCTCAGCTGGGTGCTGCCCCGGACGGGACAAGCTGCTTGCCTTTCCCCACTAGATGTCAGCAGTGCTCTCCTGAACCGGTGACAACCAGAATCGCTCCGCCAACATTCCAGAGGGCACAAAACGAAAATCAACGGCTTCGGTTTTTATTTCAATTTCGTCCTCATTTCTTCTTTTAGATTTATATATATATATATATATAGTTATTAGTTTTTTGTTTTTGTTTTGAGATATGTAACTTTGACTTACCTAGAACTCACTATGTAGACCAGGCTGGGACTCCCAGAGATCTGCCTGTTTCTGCCTCTTGAGTGCTGGGATCACAGGTGTGTGTGTGTACCACCATACCCACATTATTTTACGTGTTTTGCCTGTGCGTGTGTGCTACCCCACCCCACCCCACCCTGTGCCTGGTGCCAGCAGAGGCCATGGTGTTGGGTCTCCTGGAACTGGACTTACAGGTGGTTGTAAACTGCCCATGTGGGTGCTGGGACTCGAACCCAGTCCTTTGGAAGAGCAGCCAGTGCTCTCAGACAGAGAACAATCTCTTCAGCTCCATTTTTTTCTTTTTCATTTTTGAGACAGGGTCTCATGTAGCCCAGGCTAGCCTAGACACAAAAGTCTGACCTTGAATGCCAGCCACTCTTGCATTTGCATCCTGAGTGCTAGGTGGCAGGCTATTCCACCAAGCCTGGCTCCTACAGTTCACGAGCTGGAAGCCAGGGCTCTATGCGTCTATGCGTGTGTTAGGCAAGCACTCTACCCTTGAGCTACATCTTCAGACCTTTCTTTCATTTGTGATGGTTCCTCGGGCTGGCTTTGAACTCACTCTGTATGTAGCCCAGGCAGGCCTTAAACTTTCACCCCTCAAGCCTCAACCACAGCTGAGATCACATACATCCCTGTGTCCCCCGCTGGTGGGTATTATTCTTGTGTTTTGGGTTGTGAGCCCTGCCTTTAACAGCTGAGCCATCTCTCCAGCCTGGGTTTTATTTATAGATCCTTAGGTAAACGAAGGCCACGAGGCAGTGAACCTACCAGTCTCCTAGCGTATCAGACTGAAGCAGGCTGAGGCTGTTCCCCTACCCCCCCCCCGGGCCTTTCAAGGTCCTTGGGGAGGCAGAGGACAGCTGATCTGTGTGGCAGGAGGAAACTGAGGTTTGCCAGGTCCTTCCCCCACCAAACAACCTGCCTCGCTCATCCAAAGCTACCCAGGGGACACATCAAGCCAGGCTTTACGGGTACAGCTGCAACCCCTAATTTAGCTAATCGGATTCTAATCCCAGTAATCTAGGTCCAAGAGCGCCTCCCGTCTCAGCCTCCCGAAAGTACTGCAGGTGTGCACCATCCCAACCAACTCCCTAGCACACCGGGGCGTGGCTTGAAGACAGGGTTCCTCCAGAGGTGGCAGAGAGAAAGAGGGAGAAAGAGAGAGAGAGAGAATTGGGGTACACCCTCATCTCATAGGGATGGTTTCTTCTGAAGGAAGTCAAAGTTTAAAAACAAAGACTGGCAAAAGTCAGACGTCTACAAACCAAAGAGAAAGGACTGGGTCAGCCTACAGCACGCCTACAATCCCAGCACTCTGGAGGATGAGACAGGAGAATGCCTGTAACTTCTAGGCCAGCCTGGGCTACGTACCTGCCCCCTCACAAAAAAAAAACAAACAAACAAACAAAAAAACCCTCTAGTCAAAGGGGCCCAGTCGCTGGCAAATTGCTAGAGCAACCACACCAACAAGTGAGCCAGCTTGTGGCAGTCACAGCTATAGGTGACCTAAAGACAGACCTACTGCTGCCCACGGCTGGCCTTTGATTTAGGGACTATCTCTAGCAGCATGGAGAGAGAGGGTCCTCAAAACAGCAACAGGGGCCTAGTGCGAAGGTGCATCAAGGCATCCCCGCACCCTCAACGGGACTTTTGTTAGAAAGAAATGGGCACGCGCGCGCACATGCGCGAGTATGTGGTGTGTGTGTATGTATGTGCAGGTGTGTTGTGTATATGTGCAGGTGTGCTGTGTGTGTGGTGTGTATGTGCAGGTGTGTTGTGTGTATGTGCAGGTGTGTTGTGTGTGTGTGTGGTGTGTGTGTGTGTATGTGTGTGGTGTGTGTGTGTATGTGTATGTGCAGGTGTGTTGTGTGTATGTGCAGGTGTGTTGTGTGTGTGTGTGTGTGTGTGTATGTGCAGGTGTGTTGTGTGCTGTGTGTGTGTGGTGTGTGTGTGCATGTGTATGTGCAGGTGTGTTGTGTATATGTGCAGGTGTGTTGTGTGCTGTGTGTGTGTGTGTGGTGTGTGTGTGCATGTGTATGTGCAGGTGTGGTGTGTGCTGTGTGTGTGTGTGTGTGTGTGTGGTGTGTGAATACATCCCATGCACTCCCACAGTGCACACGTGGAGGTCAAAGGCCAAGTCAGGTGTCAGTCCTTGCCTCCCACCTTGTTTGAGAAAGGTTTTGTTTGTTTTTCAAGACAAGGTTTCTCTGTCGTAACTCTGGCTGTCCTGGAACTCACTCTGCAGACCAGGCTGACCTCAAACTCAGAGATCTGCCTGCCTCTGCCTCCTGAGTGCTAGAATTAAAGGTGTGTGCCACCATGCAGGGTGAGAAAGAGTTTCTTGTTCTTGTGTGTGTGCCAGGCTCACAGGCCAGAGAACTCCCAGAATTCTCTCTCTCTCTCCTCCAATTTTGTTGTAGCGGCAAAGGAATTTCAGATGCAGGTTCTGATAGCCAGTCTTATATGGGTTCTGAGGACTTGAACTCTGCCCTCACATTTCTACGACACGTGCTTTCCACGAGCCATCGACTCAGGCCCCCAGCTGCAGGTTCCTGTACTGCAAAAGCATGAACCCCGGCGGGCCCTTGCTGAGGAGTCTCGGGGCTCTTTACTAAGGCTTCTGGGAACTATACGCACTCAGCCCAGCTGGGCAGGCCCACAGGCATGGGAGGAATTACCGGAGGCCCAGTGAGGGCAAGGAGCCTGACGAAAATGAGGTCAACAGAGAGACAAGTAGAACAGGGAAGGAGGGAGAGGCAGAAAAAGGAAGAACCAACTGGGCATGCGCATGGGGAACAACAAACACGAGTACTCGGTTTAAGTACCCAGATCCAGTTGTACCTAAAGCTGCTTCATCATTGCTCAACTTTGGTTCCATAAGCAAATAAATTCTCTCTGCCCTTTTTTTTTTTTTCTTCCCTTTGGGGAGGGTGGGAGAGACAGGGTCTAATGTAGCCCAGCCTGGCCTCGAACTTCGTACGTAGCTGAGGATGGCCCTGAAGTTCTGATCCTCCTGCCTCCATCACTCAGGTACTGGGATTTCATGCCTGTTCATGGGATGCCGAGGATTGAACACCCAGGCTCCACGAGTGAGCACTCTATCAGCTGAGCTACGTTCTGCTTATTACATTACATTTACGTATTGCGGAGTTCAGAGGAGAACTCCCGGGAGTCCGTTTTCTCTCCTTCTGCTACACAGGTTCTGGCACTCAAACCTAGACCGTCAAGGCTTGGTGACAGTTGCAAGTTCCCCTGCTCACCTGCCCCACCCCCACCCAGCCTCTCTCCAAGTCAATTTAACTTTAAAAAAAAAAATCCTGCCCTCATACAATATATTATACCAGGGAAAGGAGGTGAAGCTAGAGGCTTAAATCTATCAAAATGGCACCCCTGGTTTATAGATTTTCTCACTCCCCACATCTCTACTTCAATACTGGAGATTGAACCCATGGCTAGAACAAGCACTCTACCACTGAGCCACACTCCAGCCCCTCACTGGGGGATTCTAGGCAGAGGCTCTACCAGTGAGCCACACCCAGCCCCTCACTGGGGGATTCTAGGCAGGTGCTCTACCACTGAGCCACACCTCAGCCCCTCACTGGGGGATTCTAGGCAGGGGCTCTACCACTGAGCTAATCCTTAGCCCTCTTTTACTTTTTATTATAAGAACAGAGTCTGTTAGTTGCCTGGGCTGGCCTTGTATTCTCTCTAGCCCAAGCTGGACTTAAACTCACAATCCTCCTGCCTCAGCCTCCGTGTAGCTGGAATGATAGACCTGTGTCACCAAGACTGGTTTTATAATTTTTAAAAAAAAGTGGGAATGAGACACAGATGGGAGTCTTGGAAGTTTAAAAAGAAAAAAAACCTGAATCTATAAATCTCTAAAGTCCTGGCTGGCTTAAACCAGAGACAAAGCTGACTCTGGCTCGGAACGCTGAGATTAAAGGCATGCACCACCACCACTGGCTCCAGAGGAAAAAAAAAAAATCTCGAGAGCCTTCAGCCCAGCGCTCACCTGCAACCTCCTGGCCCCGCCGGTCCAGCTCCAGCTCAGCGATCTCACTCAGCAGGGTGATGCCCTGCAAGAAGCTGTGTTCCAGGACGACGGTGGGGGCTGCATCCAGCTTCTCCCCAGCTGGGACCCCAGTACCCAGGGAAGGCAGGGGCCTGGCCTGGGGCAGCTCAGCTGCGGCCGCCAGTGCGTTCATGCCGGCCAGTGGGTCCTCTAGGCCTGGCAGCAGTGACTCGGAGTGGGTCTCTTCCAGATAGCAGGTACTGCTGGGTGCAGGTGCAGCCTCCTGGGCCTCCGGGTTCAGACACTGGTCCTCTGGGACAGGCAAGTCACAGTCTGAGAGCTCAAGGCCAGGCTGAGGCTCGGTCAGGGATGGCTGAGGCAGGCTGTCCTCCGGTCCCACCTCTGCCACGGGCCCCTCCATTGGCACATCCAGGGGCACCTCCACCGGCTCTTCCTTAGTCTCCACCAGCGGCTCAGGCGTCAGCTGTGTGCCCAGCTCCAGGGCAGCCATGCGGGATTCTGTCCTACCTGGTAGTTCTACCTGTGATTCAGCCACCTGCGCGAAGTCAGGAGCTTCAGAGGGCTCCCTACATCCCTGACCTGCTGTGCTCAATGCCTGGGCCTCTAGCACGCCACCTCCACAGCCACCTGAAGGGCTCACAGCCACCATGGTCTCTGGGACAGGCAGGGCCAACGGTGACTCGAGGGCAGGCAGCTCTGCAGGGCCCTCCTCTATATCCTCCACCTCAGCCTTCACCTCGCGGTCGGCCAGCGGCTCCTCCCCTGGGCTGTCCCGGGGTGGCTCTGGGATCTTGGACGGTGACAGGCAGATAGGTTTGTCTTCAGGAGACAGCGTCAGGCGCTCGGGGGCATCGGCAGAGAGTGGTACATCCGGGGCGAGCCCGTCAGCGTCAGCGGCTGCGGTGGGCTGCAGCAGGAAGGGGTAGGGTCTCCCGTAGTGTGGTGGCAGGGCTTGGAATGGGTACCTGGAGGGGATATCTGCCAAGGACAGAAGAAATCAGTGAAGGGGCCTAACCTGGGCTAACCCCATAACCTAAAACAGAAGATATATCAACCAATCAACTGCCCTGCTTGACCAGCTGCAGGGTGGGGAACGAACACACACACACATACACAGCTGATTCTGAAATAACCCAGGACCCTTCTAATGTCTGAGCCACCATCTTGTCCTCAAGGGTCTTACAATCATAAAGGTGAACCGAGACTAGACCAGAAGCAAATGCTTAAACAAGATCTATAAATATCTGTCAGTCAGCCTGGGCTGTATCGCCATAAAGCTTGTGTTCAAAAATCTTATAGTAGCTGGGTGTGGTGGCACATGCCTTTAATCCCAGCACTCGGGAGCCAAAGGCTCACAGATCTCTGTGAATTCAAGGCCAGCCCTGGCTACATAGTGAGACACTGTCTCAAAACACAATAGAACAAAATCCTTCATGGTAATACCCTTTTATCCTAAGAGGCAGGACTGAGTGGGATAACTAGCAGCTTCAGGCCGGCCCCAGACCCGGGCAGTGCCCAACAGGAGCCAAACAAAGGGCAACAGTCTACCAGAGTATGCTCCAGGCCGGCACTGCTTAACCCTTGGCCTTGGTGTTACACCACAAGGCTCCAGAGAGGGACAACCTCCTGCCCAAACTAACAAAGCACTGACGGAGGATTCTGAATTAGAACCCAGATCCTCCAAGCTCACGATCTTTATTGCCTGTAGAAAAGAGGACACACACCTCAGCTCCAAAGCCACCTGCGGCCAGTCCTGAGCATGTGTGTGGGGTCAAGGAGACTGCTTAGATGGGAACCGTACCCACACTCAGTGACTGCACGCGGTTTACAAGCCTACCTTTTCGCTGTGCTCTGAGAAGTTACCCCCCGCCCATCCCCTGGGCCTCCCACCTTCTGCCCACACACACCCCACCTGGGACAGAGATGCTATCAGCCTCTTTCCCCTGCACTCCATTAACAGGGACCAGGAAGAAATCTCAGTGTATTCATTCCAAAGTTGGACAGTGGACTCTACAGAGTGCTCAGCAAGAGAGTAAATGAATGGATGGATGAATGGATGGATGGATGGATGAATGGATGAGCATATGGACAGACGAGAGGGAGGGAGGGAAGCAGGCCACTCCGTGTCCTCCCACCTGTGAACAGGGCCTGAAAGGGGCTGGGCGCCTCCTTCTCCAACTCCAGGTCTTTCTTCTCCACCACGTTCTCGGGAGCCTCTTCCTTGCGGGTGAGGCCAGGGGTAGGCGGCGGGGAGGCGGGCGGTGGGCTGCTGGGATGCGAGCTAGGCGTGGCAGGGTAGGTGTAGGCGGGCGGCTTAGTCACATCCTCCACCTTCTGGATAACCTTGGCCTTCAGGGCGGTCACAGGGGAGGCTCGAGGAGATGGGGGTGGGCTCACAGCCTTGCCATGGGTGCCTGTGGGGGCCGCAGTCAGGCCAGCAGGCTTACGAGGCAGCAGTCCCGGGCCTGTGGCGCTCAGGCCGGCCTTGCCGGTGGCCTCCAGGCCCCTCTTATTCACCTTCTCCTCCATCTCTGTTCGATGTTCCTGGGCTTTCAGTCGCTCCTGCTGTGGAACGGGACACGAAGGAGGGTGAGCTCGGCAGGGGCCATCACCCCCTGCCCGGTCCCTGGGGCCTTCCACTCCAGAGAATATCAGGCAAGATCCAAGGTCCAGGTCACCCAGCCCTCCTCGTCCTGAGGCGATCCGCCACGGACATTCCACCGGGGCACGCGTGTAACAAATGTGGCATTCTACAGAACCCAGAGAGCGGGCCGGGGGCAGGGCACAGAGCCCGGGCTGTTACAAGGAGGGCTTGTGGCCTACACCCCCTGGGCTCCAGGCAAGTAGAGATCCCCATCAGGATGCTGGCCCAGATGGGACCCTCACAGTTGAGGCAAGGAGCCCGTGACAATAAAGGAAGCACCCACATCCTGGCACCCCATGCTATGCTCACAACGGGGAGCTCGCTACCTGCTCAGAACTAAGTTGTATCACCCAAGCACTTCCGTGGGGAAGAGGACCCTACCGAGACATTTGACAGCAGAATGAGAAACCTAGCTCTACAATAACCAGCACTTACTGGGAGCCTAAAACACACTCAAGACAGATTCGCACACGTCACTAGCTCCTCTGGCCGCCTGTATCTAAGAGCTAAGTAACCAGCCGTCCCTAGGACCTCTGCTGCCTGGAAGTAGGAACTTCAAGACCAGAGAGGTTAAGTCACTTGCTGGAGGACACAGAGCCTGGAAACTTTGTCCCAGCCAGCTTATTACTCTAGAGAGGTTACCGCACAGAGGAGGGCTCCCTCTGAGATACCCCTTGGGTATCCAGTCCAAACGTCTCAAATCCACAGGACACCTGCCTTGTTTATAGCAACTGCTTGCTGAGTTCTGTCCCTGCTGGAGCTGTCCACCATACCTTGGGCCTTTTCCCTGGTCTTCCTTCTGTCCCGCCCCTGTTCAGATGCTGCCTCTCACAGGCAGCTCTCCCTGACTGCCATTCTCTAGAGTTCGTGTGGCTTGCGGTCAGGACTCACCACCAGCTGTGCATTCCGCTGCAGCTCCAGGGCCTGGGCCGCCTGTTGCTGCAAGTACAGCAGCTCTTGCTGCCGCAGAAAGTGCTGCTGAGAGAAGAGCTGCAGCTGCTGGGCGTGGTGCAGGGGGCTGCGGCCCGGTGGGTACAGGGTTGGCCAGAGCGGGGGCACTGCGGCTCGCTCCATCAGCTCAGCTGTGGGGACAGACGACAGGGGGCTGCACCCACGGCCCTAGGTCCTGTGCAGCCTCCCAGCCCACTTCCAGATGGAGACGCTGGAGTCCGATGCAGACAGCCAGGCAACACCAGAACTGTGGCCCCTGCTGTCTCCCCCAACCCGGGTACCAGTCCCCCGAGTATACGTGTACCACATCTCTGCCCAAACCCCCAAGCAGAATGCCCTCAGAGGTCACAGTTGGAGCATGCCAACCTGCAGGATGGTCCCAAAAGCACCATGGGTACTATACCCCAGGGTCTGCAGAGTGGACCCCAGAAGGGACAGAGACGCCCAACCCCCACCGGTGACTGTGTGGCTTCTCACAGAGTTCCCAGGATCTGTTCTCTGGATACAACTGAGGTCAGATGCTTTCTTGGACCTGCCTGTCCCTACCCTATACGCAGAGCTGTGCCACCCCCGTGGGAGGCCTGCGAAGTATCCAGCTGTGGCAAAGGGGTCACTTACCAAAATGAGGCAGGTGATCACTCGGGATAACCACCAACTGCCCAGACTGTGGGTCCCTGACGAACTGGTAAGCTGATGGCAAGGAACCCCCTAAGCCAGGCGGGAATGCAGGGGCCATGCCCTGGTGTAGAGAGGGAGGTCCCAGGCCTAAGGGGAGAAACCCAAGTTCACAATGTCAGGAGGTTCCCCAGCCCACCACCAGCACCTAGCTCCTGATCTCCACTGAGAATCCCAAGATGAAACTGAAGCGCGCAGGCACACTGAGGACAGGCGTGTCTGTCCCATCTCTACTGGGAAACAGAAGAAGACTAACTGGGTCCCAGCCTGCCCTCGAGGAGCGGCACTCACCGTAGGGGTGTCCGGCGAGCCACATGGATGTGCTGCCCGAGCGAGGCAGCCAGGGGTGCGTGGCCAAGTGAGCTGCGGGGTCAGCAGACCAACGTCCTGAGCCTGCCAGCGCCGGTCCACCGGTCACCATGAGGTTGGGGTTCAGACCGTTAGGAGCACAGCTGGTGGGGTGCAGACGGGCCAAATCAGCCAGCTCCTTACTTTCTCTGCAGAGGGAAACAGAGGTATGGGAACAGTTGGTGGCCCAGGGGTGGGGGAGGGGGAGGGCACACCCCCCAGGGAGCAGACTGGCACTTGGGGTGAGTCTAGGGATGGCTGAGGCCCTTCCCCACTGGCTGGAGGAAACTTGAGTCACATGGACAGACAAGCCTAAGGTGGTTTGGCTCTCAAAGACCATGGTAGAACCCAAGGGTCACCTCATCGCCCTCCAGAAGCCCCCACCCCCCATTCTCAGGTCCCCCAGGCCCTCACCGGAGTAACTTCTCCTGGTCCCGGTCCAGCCGTGTCCCTAGCAGCCGATCCTCCCGATGTCTGGCTCGGTCACATTCATCATCAGTCCGGCCATGCCCTGGGGACCAAAGGTGGCAGTGAGGCCCCTGCCAGCCCCTAGTAGTACAGACTCCCTTTACAGCTCCCACCCATTGCTGCCCCCCCCCCCGCATATACACCACAGAGCCCTCCAGCAACGCCCTGTGAGGATCTTTCTCCTTACGGCCCTTGAACCCCACTGAGAGGGTCTTTGGCCCATAAATCCATCTCTCCCACCCCAGGAGCCTGCCTGCTGCTCACACAGATGGCTATGGTGCGAATAAAACCAGCAAATACAGGTTTAAATAAATAAAAGCTATCGACAGTCAAGGTGGCGCATGCCTTTAATTCCAACACCCAAGAGGCGGAGGTTGGCAGATCTCTGTGAGTTTGAGGCCAGCCTGGTCTGCAGAGTGAGTTTCAGGACAGCCAGAGTTACAACAGAGGAACCCTGTCCCCAAAAAAATAAATAAATCAATCAAACAACTGGGCGCAGCAACACACACCTGTGATCCCAACACTTGGTTGAGGCAAGAGGAAAGCCAGCCTAGGCTACATATCACGTTCCAGGCTAGCCTGAGCTACAGAGTGAGATCTTGCCTCAAAGGGCAGAGAGGAGGCTCAGTGAGTCAAGGTACTTTCTACGAAGCCTGCAGACCTGAGTTCAATCCCCCAAAACCCACATGGTAGAAGCGGGGGGCAGGAACCGGCTCCTATAGGCTATCTTCTGACCTGGACACACATGGGGTGACATCACACACACACACACACACACACACACACACACACACACACACACAATAAATAAACAAATGGTTTAAAGGAAAAGGGGCCGGGATGTGGCTCAGCTGGAAAACTGTTTGCCTAGCACTCATGAAGCCCTAGGTTCTAAGCCTTCTATAGGGAGATAGGAGACATAGTTTATACACGCAGAAGAGGACTTTAAGTTCAAAGCTGTCCTTGGCTACATGACAAATTAAAGACCAATCTGGGCTATGTGAGCCTCTGTCTCAGTAGACAAATCGATACAACTGATCGTGTGGCAATACAATCAAAGATCAGCCCTGGCCTGGCCCAGCAATGTCTCAGGTGACACAGATCCCCAACACAGATGGCTTGGGAGTTCCACTGAGGACCTTGCCTGGTTGCCCCTGCCAGGGTCGAGAGCAGGCCATGTTTAGAATCCTCACAGGCCAAGCAAGGTCCAACTTGAGATGTAGCCACTGAGTTCCTGTACCTCATCTATCTCCCTGTAACCCCAAAACCTCAGAGTCCTGAAGAACACTGTCCGTGCCTAAGGCAAGCTCGGAGAGCAACAGGACCCTTCTGGCCTCTCCAGGAAGATGGAGACGCAGCTGTACCAGAGTGCAGGACGGAGGCTGGGAGAAAGCACAGCCAGGTGAGCCAGACATCCATGAACCAAAGGTGCTGGAGACAGCCAAATAGCCTTGTACGGGACAAAGCCAGTCCCTAGAGGCAGATGGAGCAGGGCCAGCAAGTCTACCTGGAGTGAACTTCAGGGCTTCCCAGAACATCTAAAACACAGGCCCAACATGAGAAAAAGCTTGACCAACCTTAAGTGGCAAGTGTGGACAGGGAAGGCGGGGTCCCTGACCACCTGAAGGGTCCTTTTCCCCAGAGAGACAATCTACATAGAAGCATTCACCAGCTCTTTACTTAGGTCAGGAGGAAGTGACTGGATGGGGAAGCAGAGGAAGCGGAGGGAGGAAAAGCAGAAAGCAAGGGTGCCTGCAGATGGGGGTGGCCCAGCCCAGGGCACCGTCACCTCTGGAGGACCACAGAGTTCTTGCACTAACTGGAATCCTCCTGTGATGGTTAATACTGTCAATCTGATAGACTCACCCAGCAGGCAACACCTCTGGGTGTGTCTATGAGGGGTTTCCATGGAGGTTACATGAGAGGTAGGAAGACCCACTTCTAAATGTGGCTACCCCGTGGATTGCCATCTCAGACCCAGTAAAGAGTGGTGCAGCCAGGGGATGGCTCAGGGAGTAAAGGCATTTGTAGACAAGCTTGACATTTTTAAGTTCGATCCCCAGGATACACACACATACACACACACACACACACACACACACACACACCCTGATGGCAGAACCAGAAGGAGCTGTGCCCAGGAACCACAGGGAAACCGTAGCTCAGAAGGGAACAGCAGGTTTGAGGCAGAGCCCAGGCATAGAGAGCCACCCAGAGTTCCACAGCTGTGCCTGGAAATCAGAAGCTGAGCTCATGCTTCCGTGTCCCAGAGGAGACGCCACGTCAACCAGGCTCACGCACTCCCAAGGGCTCAGCCATCTGCGAAGGGCGCGTGCCGCCAGTGTCTGCGTCTGAGACCAGCTGCAGGTACGGCAGTGACACTGGCTGCTGGGGCCCCAGAAAAAGGGGGCGGGCCTCTGGAGTGTGTGGCCTCAGCTCGGGGTCACAAATCTTCTGTACCTCCTGACTGAATTGCCCTGGGTTACTTCCTATCCCAAGTGTCACCTGCCACTAGACACCAGCTCAGAGCAGCCTCCGTGCCCAGGGCCACTAGGCAGAGCTCCAGGCTGCTCTCTGCAACTTGGCCGACTCCCAAAGAATCGTGACATGATTACCACACCTGACCCACGCTCTGGGGCCCCGCCTCTGCTCACATCGGTTCGTTCGGTAGCTCACTGTAGCCTCTAAGCTCTGCTCACAGTCACCCCACAGAGCCGAGCCCCTGCCCTGAGCCCACACCATGGGGTCCAGAGGCCCCCTCCAATCTCTGCGTGTCAGCCACAAACGTGCCTTCTCCATCTTGGAGACTATTCAACACAGCTTCAGTTGTCATCTCCCCCAGGAATGCACCACCCTGACCACCTCTCTCCCATAACACTACTCATCGCTGATCACATGACTGTGCTGCCAGTGGCTGGTTCGCCGCCCCACACCGGAGTGTGTGTACTGCATTGCTCAGGTTCCACCTGCCATCCTAGCCGTCAGTGCCCTCTCTACACAACACCGGACAGAAACTCTATCAACAAACAGTAAATGCCAGCAAGGATGGAGATCTGGAAGAAGAATGAGATGTGCAGAAAGTCAAGCACCTGCAAACATCCTGAGGCAGGAACTGGCAAAGGAACACTAAGGAAGCCATGAGGAACCAAAGGGAGTAAGCAAGAGAGAGGAGGAAAAGAGATTTCAACAGTAGAACACCTACCTAGAATCCCCCAGTGAGGGGCTGGGGTGTGGCTCAGTGGTAGAGCACCTGCCTAGAATCCCCCAGTGAAGGGCTGGGGTGTGGCTCAGTGGTAGAGCCCCTGCCTAGAATCCCCCAGTGAGGGGCTGGGGTGTGGCTCAGTGGTAGAGCACCTGCCTAGAATCCCCCAGTGAGGGGCTGGGGTGTGGCTCAGTGGTAGAGCACCTGCCTAGAATCCCCCAGTGAGGGGCTGGGGTGTGGCTCAGTGGTAGAGCTCCTGCCTAGAATCCCCCAGTGAGGGGCTGGGGTGTGGCTCAGTTAGAGCAAGTAGGTAGCATACATATGAGACAATACTTTTCATCCCCAAAAGTTAAAAAAAAAAAAAAAAAGCATCAGACACAAACAACTTCCTCAGCCCAAACTTCAACACATCTTCTCCTTGCTCACACACACTTAAGACACTCGTGGGCACAGGTATTTTGGACACTAAATCGTAAGCCACCCTGCAACACGAGAGGGATACCTACCATGTCTAGAACCCTATTCAGGGTAGAAGGCTTGTCTGCTATCATTCCATCCTAGAATAATCGGGTGTTGCTGCACCCTCCCATCATCAAAGGGCCAGCTTCCTTAACTAGGTATCTCTGCCCAGAGCAAGAGGGTCATTTAGTCAGCCAACAAACATCCACTAAGCACCACTCATAGCCCTCTATGTTGGAGGAATTCAAAGACAGGGCAGAAAAGGAGTCATATCCTGGTTCAAAGTCTAAAGGACCAGATGCTCAGTCTAAAGAGACATAGGGATATGCAGGGATTAGCCAGACACAGTCAACACAGGCATGGGAGTGTTCTACCACGAAAACAGGCGTGGACCAGCTGGAGCATTGGGTGGTGTAAAAGATACTGCTAGGAGCCCAGTGTGGGAGCACAGGCCTTTAATCCCAGCAGAGAGGAGGATTTCTTTGAGTTCAAGGCCAACCTAGTCTATATAGTGAGTTCTTCATCAGGGCTACTCAGTGGGAGCACCCAGGCCCGGTACTCCACTCCGGGGGCAGGGTGAGGCCCTGAGACCTCCCATCAGTGGCAGTACCAATGGGTTAGGGCGAGATGGACACCCTGCCTTGCTAGGCTGTCTGGGAAACAGGACTGACATCAGTCCAGGAGAGAGGCCACAGAAGGGGCTGCTTGAAAAGACCCTAGAACTGAGAAGGCAGCAAGAGGTGGGCTGGGGAGGAGAAGGACCCAGACGGCAGGGGACACGTGTACAAGACAGCAATGGGTGTCTCATCTGGGAGCTGCAGGAAAGGCTGGCCCTGGACTGTGGTCCAGGAGAAGTGGCTGGGGGACATGAGACAAGGCCTTGAGATGTCACATGAGTAGGGACCATTGGGACACATAACCTTTTCCTGGCCTTCACTCAACCTGCCAAGCCCTCGCCAGGGCAGTCACACAGTTCCGATGCCTGAACCACAGGCCCTTAGCTCCTGGCAGTAGGCTCTGCCCTTAGCTGATGGAGGGCAGAGCTCAATAAATATCTCGAGTAAGTCTCCAAATTACACGGGGACTCAAGGACACCGACCAAGTTCTGGAAAAAGATCCGGCCTCACTATGGACTAAAAGAAACAAGCCCAGTGCAGGGGCTAACACCTGTAATCCCAGCACTGGGGAGGCTGAGGCAGGAGGGTCACAAGTCTGAGGCTAGTTTAGGCTCAGCTTTAGCTATTACAGCAAGACCTTGTCTCAAAAGAGAAAAAAGAAAAAAAAACAGGCTGAGGAGTTGGCTCAACAGATATGGCGCTTCCCAAGCTCGAGGACAGGAGTTCGGATCCCCACAACACAGGGACGCCCTAATGTCAGAGAGATAGGAGGGGAAGGCTGGGGAGTCCCCCAAAAGCCCACAGACCACCTACCCTGGTGTAGGTAGTCACAAAAAAGAGGCCCCACTCCAAACACGGTAGACGGCGAGGACTACACCCAAGACTTAAACTATACTCCAACCTTAAGGCGTGCACGCACATGCCCAAGTACTCACACTCAGCACACATGAAAAATGGAAAAAGATCCGGTGGATAAAATCTCTCGCCGAACAGGCCTGATGACCTGAATTTGATCCCCTGAACCCAGGGTGGAAGGAGGAAATCAACTTTAGGAAGTTGTTCGCTGACCTCCATATGCTCACATGGCAAGCACATGTTCATACAGTCACACGCCCACACATGTGCGCACACACACTGATAATAAACAATAATTTTTTAAAAAGAAGCAGCAGCCAGGGGGCTAGCAGGAAGGCTCAGCAGGTAAGAGGGCTATGATGTCCCTTCTCACCTCTCACAAGACAAGCATTCATCCACATGCATGGCCGTGTGTGCGCGCGCGCGCGTGCGTGCACGCGTAACCCCATATATACATCCCGAAGTCAAAGTCTTGGCTGCCTGGAACTCGCGCTGTAGACCACACTGGTCTCGAACTCAGGGAACCACCTGCCTCTGAGTCCCAAGCGCTGGGATTAAAGGCGTGCGCCACCACTGTCTGGCTTCCCCCCTCCCCCTCACGCATTTTTTTTCAATTAGAAAGGACTCACAGTAAAGCCTGTCAGGAAGCCACCTCTACCATTCACAAACATTCACCCATTCATCTGTTTATCCAACACCCACTATACCCCAGGCCCCACGCTGACCCGACGCCAGAGGCAGCGAACGAGGCAACACGCCCAGCTCTACTCAGAACCGAAGGCTTGAGGCCAGTCTATTGCGAGGAAATCTCTGGGACAGGACGGACGGAGTGACTCAAAACAGCACGGAGGTTCTACGTGCAAAAATATTCCACCCAGCAGGGTCGACACAAAAGAGAGCAGGCAAAGACTTAAAATGCCCACCAGGGAACGGAGACCTAACTATGGTACCTGCCGGCGGGTGCTCTCCACGGAATATTAAAGGCCGTAAAAAAATAAAAACGATACTTGTAAAGAGTCCACCATCTCGGGAGAAATAACCCACACCGTGATACGGAAACAACGCGTAAGGCCGAGCCAGTGCTCCGCCAGCCACTCTGCGGGTAGACACAAATTGCACGGGAAAATGAATTCAGGGAAAGCCAGGAAAGTGTTTGGGGTGCTGGGAAAACATAATGGTCTTTTCCTTCGTTCTCCTCTCCTGCACTCTACACGTCGGCGTCGATAATGGGAAAGGCAATCAAAGTTTCAATAGCAGCCGCCACGGGAAAGTGGGGAACGGGCAAGCCGTACCGGGAGGGGGAGGAGGGTTAGGAGGAGGGTGTGAGGAAGGGAGGCTTGGGAGACTAGAGTAGGAAATCAGCCAGGAGTGGTAGCATGCACCTTTAATCCCAGCACTCCAGAGGCAGGTGGATCTCTGCGAGTTCAAAGCCAGCCTGGTCTACGCAGTAGGTTCCAAGCTAACCAGGGCCACTCAGTAAAACACTGGCCCGAAACCGGAGGTCAGACGGTTAGGCGGGCAGAATCAAGAACTAGGGACTGGGCTCAGAAAATAAAGTGAGGGCCTGAGTCTGGATCCCGCAGAAGCACATAAAGGTAGACGCGGTAGCTCACGTCTATAGTCCTAGAGCCCCTATGGCCAGATGGGAGGCGAATAAAAGATTATCTGCGGGAGATATTGGCCAGCTAGCCTGGTATCTGTAGCTTCGACAAGAGGGACTGTCTCTGGCCAGTGAAGTGATTTATGGGTAAAGACACTGCTGCCAGCCCTGAACACCTGAGTTCTGTCACCAGCTCCTCAAGGTAGAAGAGGGGCCATTTCTTATGACCTGCCCTTTGACCTCCATATGTGCACTGCGGTGTACTCCGTGAATGTGCGTACACACACACACACAGATTGAAATTTAAGAAGTCAAGAATGGGCCTGGGCCTGGTGAGATCCCAACTGCTCATGAGAGAGAGAGATCACACGTTCAAACCCCACCTAGACTACAGAGCAAGTTCAAGTGTGGGCAACTTAGTAAGAAATGGGGGCTGGGGTGTGGGTCAGTTGCTGGACTGCTTACTACGTAGCTCGCAAGCCCAGCGTTCCACCCCAGTTCCAAGTGAACCAGGGTCCTGCTGCATGTAAGCTGGAGGCCATCTTGCTCTTTATTAAGGCCGCCCCGTCCCCCTCCCCGCAAAGAAAGAAAATAAAAGGAGAGGAATGATATGGCTCGTTGGCAGAGGACTTCCCTGTCTTGTGCCTGACAGACCCCGCAGTACCACTAAAACAAAAACAGGGCCCGGCGCCTACCTTTGACGTTGTTCAGTGACAAAGAGCGCTCCTGGTCTGCCAGCCCAGGCCCCAGCCGGCTACTGCTCCCGCTGTCCTTCTGCCGGGCCACAGCCACGGCAATCCCCACAGGCGGATGTCTGACTTCGGCCTCCCCCTGGGCACCAGAGCCCTCCCGCCCAAAGGCCTTGGCACTCTCGGGTCTCTCTGGGTCCCGCTTCAGCTGCCGGCCCCCTCCAGCTGTAGGGACCCCGGGGTGTGTAAGTCGGGCCTGGGCTCTGGGGGGACCTGCGGATGTGGGTGTGGGTTCAGGTTTCATAGTGCCCAGGCCTCCAAAGGGGCTCTTCTTCCCGCAGCCGCCAGGGCGCACAGCCACTGCCTCCCGAGCAAAGCTTCCACTGTATTTGATGAGACTCTGCATAGCAGAGGCCTCTCCGGGTCCGTGGGCTGCGGGGTGGAGGTCGGCACTGGGCCTGCCGCAGGTAGCCGAGGCACGGGGCATCGCACCCCCGGGGTCCAGGTAGGCCTTTTTGGACACTGTTGCCACAGCGGCTTCCTCTTCGGCTCGGCTGGCATGGTGGTGCTGAGCAGCCAGCACAGCCATCTGCGACGTGGCGAAGTTGCCCAGTTCAAAGGGTTTCCACTTGTGCTCCGGCCCTGGTGGTCGAGATGGTTCCAGGCCAAAGAGCTTAGCAGCCTGCTGGGCAGCAGAGGAGCCGGGGCCTCGGGGTGCACGTTCACAAGGCCTCGGATCGGCCTCGGGCTTGAGCAGTTCCTTGGGGGGCAGGTAGGCGCGGGCATCTGGGGAAGACCGGGAGGAGCGGGCTGGGGGTCCATCGGATGGAGGTGGGCGCTTGAGGGAGCGGATGACGGAACTCTTCTCCCGAAGGACCTCGGGTCGCTCCAGCCGGGGAGATCCGGGTGGACCTTGCAGGACCCCGGGGCGGACTGGCTCCCTCTCCCTAGCCCGGGCATCGCGCGCCTGGGATGCTATCTGGATGGGTCCCACACGCTCGTCAAAGGCCTCCACAGAAGGCACAAAGGTGGGTGCCACCACGCGGTGCTCACGGCCTGGTTCGCGGAACACGGTGTAGACACCGGCTGGTGTCGAGGAAGGGGGCGCGGGGGGGCCCTTGGGGGGCAGCGGCGGCGGCGGTGGTGGTGGTGGTGGTGGTGGTGGTGGAGGCGGCGGTGGCAGAGGGGACCCACAGGGCCTTGCCGTGGGCATCAGGGCCTCGGCCCGCCGCAGCAGCCGCGCACTGTCTTCCGGCCTGACGAGCTCCTTGGCATTTCCACGGCCCAGCTCGGCCACCAGCCCTGCGTCCACCGCGCCGTTGCACAGGCTCAAGGCGGATGGCTGCAGCGCACCCTTGGCTTTGGCCTCTGCCAAGAAGGGCGACAGACGTTCGGCCAGGCGTGGGGGCCCACGGTCCTGGCGGCCCTCGGCTCGGGCCTCCTGGGTCAAGTCCACCACGCCACGGGCCCCAGACACCTCCTCACGTGCCCGAGGGTCTTTCTTGCCAAACAAGTGAGGGGCATCTCCACCACCACGGCCTGAGCGATCCTTCCCTGCGCCTTCCCGGGCGGAGCCTTTGGCTGGGGCCCCTGAGGAGTGGCCTCCGGGGGTTCTGGTCGAGGGCGTGTGCGAGTGCAGGGTCCCCGGTGCCGGCAGGTAGAAGCCATCTAGGGAGGAAAGGACATAGTGAACCAGGACCATCAATCACCCACTCCTAGCCCCAGGATGCCCTCCCCTCACCCAAGGGTGCCTGGCACCCCAGAAAGAGAATGTGCGGGGGTCTGGTCCTTCTGAGGGAAAGGCAAGGCATGACTGGAAACTGAGTAAAAACCTGGCTTTAGTCACCTAATCCTTCGGGTCCTGCTTCCTCATTTGAAAAGGAAGAGAAGCCAGGATTGTTTTCAGAGCTATCCAGGGCTTTTTAAAAGGCTGTGGGTAACCCAGTGACAGGTGAGGTAGGGGCCTTGGGGACTGGGCCTCAAAAAGGCATCTTGAGGACCATGCCTGTAATCCCAGCATTCAAGAGGCAAAAGCCAGTGGACATTAAGTTTAAAGCAGTCATTAATGATGTAGCAAGGTCTAGGCTACTGTGGACTACCCAAGGCAAGAGAGAGAGAAAGACTGCCGAGAGAGAAAGAAGGGGGAAGGGGGAAGGGAGGGGAGGAGGAAGAGGAAGAGGAGGAGGGAAAGGGAGGAAGGAAAGGCCTGCAAGGCGGCTTAGCAGCTAACAGCACCTGCTCCAGCCCATGTGGTAGAAGGAGAGAACTCCGAAAGTTGTCCTCAGATCTACACACACACAAAGGAAGGAAGGAAGGAAGGGAGGGAGGGAGGGAGGAAGGAAGGAAGGGTAAAAAAAGAAAAAAGGAAGTCAATTATTGGTTTAAAAAAGGAAAGGAAGGAAGGAGAGGAAAGAAAACATTGGTGAAGGACCAGGTACGGTGGCAGAGCACGTCTTTAATCCCAACACTTTGGAGGCAGAGACAGGAGGATCTCTGTGAGTTCGAGGCCAGCCTGGTCCACATAGTGAGATCCAAGACAGCCAGGGCTACACAGAGAAACCCCGTCTCAATCAAGGAAAAGGAAAAGGAGCTTCGGGGTGCAGCTCAATAGCTTTTCCCAGCACCTTCACGGCCCAGGGTTCCATCCCAGGGGACCCCCTACACCCAACAAAGAGATAAAAACATGGACGACATCTGGGAATCCTGCAGAGTACCCCCCCCAGGAGTTCACTCTGCCACCCCCTCCCTGCCCCGAAACAGCCCCACCCCCTCCTGCCCCCTGACCTTTCTGGGTATCGAAGATGCTGGGCTGACCCAGCTGGCTGAGGAGGGGGCTCCCGCTGCTGGGGGGCTCCAGGTGGTTCAGGTGGAGGTAGGTTGGGTACAGCCCACTGGGCAGGTGGGAGAAGCCTGAGGAGAGAAGACAAAGAGATCTGCACTAGCCATGCTTCGCCACAGGGAACTTCCTTCTAGCCCTGTCTTCCCTGAGAACAAACCACAGTGGGACAAGAAGTTGAGCGGTTAACAGCTGTCCCCCGGGGTGACTTCCCATCAAGCCCTGCCACTTCAAGCCTTCCTTGAGGCTCAGGAAACCCACAAGGGCTTGTATGCCAGTTCAAATCCCCCAGGATCAGAATCAGAATGACCCCAACCAACAGGGCACCCAGGAGCCATTATTCCCATTTAAACTTCAAAAGCAACTTTGAGAGGACCACATTCTTATCACCTCATTTAACAGATTAAAAACAAAGCAAAACAAAACAGAAACAGACCCAAGAGCAGACCACTGTCTAAGAGAGGCCCCTCTTGCAGCTAATTCTGGCTTTGAACTGAAGTCACTGGACCCTACAGCCTAGACTCAGCCTCGGTACAGTGTGGACCCTGGACAGACGGCTCGCGTGGGCCTCCTCTCTGCTGTGTGCCTCAACACTAATTGCTTGCCTTCTCTGAACACAGAAGTCAGTCATCTCCAGCTATTCGGCCTTGCAAGGAGGACCTCTTACATCCAGAAAGGGCTCCTACAGTGAGGCCCACAGAGGAAAATGGTATGACTTGGAAAAGGGTGGCCACAGGAGACAAACGAACACGGACAATAAGGACAAGCAGGACCAGAAAGGCAGGCACTGAGGGGCCAGAAGAGCAGGTTCTAGGAACCAGAAAGGTGGGCACTGAGGGGCCAGAAAGGTGGGTTCTAGGAGCCAGAAAGGCAGGCTCTAGGGGCCAGAAAGGCGGGAACTGAAGGCCCACGCAAAGCTTCTTACATCCTGCTTGGGACTGGGGTCCTACTGGAGAGCACCAAGGGACACTTTCCCTGGCCCTAGTTCCAGCTCCGCCTGCGGTCGGGGATGCAAGGTTTTGTCTGTCCCTGGCCCTCTGGACTAACGTCTTTCTTTCCACCATTGCCTGATACATTAAAGACCACCAGACAGGCTAGGGATGGCACCCCAGATGCTTGCCTGACACGCACGAAGCCTTGAATTTGATTCTCCGGCACCCTGCCCCCCCCCCCCAGTTACAAAGCAGGCTGTGCTCTGGTGATAGAGGCCAGTAGTCCTGGATACTTGAGAGACTGGGGACAGTTCAAGGCTAGCCTGGGCAACTTAGTGAGAATCTGCCACAAATTAAAAAATAGGATGGGATGGGGTGGGGTGGAAGTTTATTTTTAGTTGTGTTTAAAATGTTGTTTTTGTGCACTGTTGGAAAAAGGGATGCACAAGCCTTGGCATTTTGAATTATCTGCAGGTGTTGGATTTCAGTGGGGGTAGGGCGCGACAGGGGTGTGTGTGTTTGATTGCACATGATCAATAGACTACTTGAGGCATTCAGAAAGAATAAAAACACCTGAGCTCAGATGCTTGGGGTTTCACTGTCAAATACGGTGCTGGCCATGACGGTGGTTCCCTCTGCTGAGGTCTGGCAGGGTTTGCACCTATGAAAATGCCTCCTTGTCATCTTTGGTGAGCACCTCAGCAGTGTACTACACTACAGGTGGAGCCTACAAGTGGCCTGAAGTCACGCTCATCCAACGTATAGAGACAAGGAAGAAGAGAAAGAAACTCCGGACCTCAGAGTCTGGTAAAGTATGCTCAGGGAAGCTACCAGGGGCTGAAGATTAAGGTATTAATTGAAGGCTCCTGACGGAAGAGGAAAGAGAGAAAGGAAATAAGCCTCTACGAAGAGAAAAGGCTGTGAAATTAATAAATGAGAAAGAAAGCTCTGAGATGAGAGGCACAGAATGGAGGCCTTTAGAGAAAGAAATTTTCATGGTAAAAACAAATAATTCAGCTGGGAGCAGAAGCAAGGTTTCAGCGGTTTTTCCTGATCATGGAGCTGACTCTCCCTCTTGCAGCAGCCAGGCCGTGGGAAAGGGACACCAGAGCGTACTGTTCTATACACTGAGGTTTCTGATAGTTGTGCTGTATACGTGTGAAGCTCAAGATGTTGTGTTTGAGATCTATGGAAAGGGTTGTATGTTACCCCTTAGTAGTGGTGAAATTGAAAGCCAAACTGCCAGAATATTTCAATATTTCAATACTTCCCACTGGCCCAGGGCACACCCTGCTGTTGCAGAACCCGCAGCTTGGAGCCAAAAAACTGCTTAGTTAAACTGACCGAATTTTTCTTTCTTTTTTTTTTTTTTCTGCAAACCTAACTAAAGAGAAAGACAAGAGGTCCAGATATTGGTGATGGTGATGAGAACACTACTCATGAGGGAACCCTTCCTGCAGACAAGAACTAGTTATTTTCCCAGCAAACCACTCTATCTTAAAATCTGGAAAGTGTTTCCTTAGGGCCAGCACACAGAAACAGTTTTCCAGAATTGGGCGGGGTTGTATCTCATGTTGGTATCTGAACTTGGTACTGTAAGAGTCACCCAGGTGGTGCTGGTTTTGAAGGCATGAAGGGCTTATGGAGAGCAACTGAGGCTTGGCACTATGAGAGAGGCCACAAGAGGCCATTGGTGAGGGTGCAGTCTCCACAGTAGTTGAAGATGGAGCCCAGTAAAGGCCATTGGTGAAGATGCAGCCTCAGGGGCAGTTGAAGACCCAGATTGAAGGGGTTATGTTTGTAAAGAGGTTGAAGCTTGGCACCATGAAGAGAGCCCATGAGAGGCTATGAAAGCACAGCCCAGTTGCAGCAAGGGACCCCAGCAGTTTTTGAGATGCCAGTACCATGGGATGACCATCAAGAACAGCAGCAGCAGTGGAGTGGAGCCAGCCAGAGCCTGGAGGACAAGCTGTGTGTGCTGCAGAGGGCAGAGCCAGAGAAGTGATCCAAGCCCTTTGGAGGAGCCCAGAAGATTGTAAGTGAATTCCAGATAATTGGACATTGGCAATGTTTTTCTGCTGTCCAAAGACATTGTGAAAAGCTTGATGTTTGGTTTCATTTGGTCCTGTGCATTAGCAATGCTCATGATTGTTCCTCTTGTAAATTATTTTGCTGGTATTGTGTTAAACTGTGTTGTAGAGATAAAGCAATTTTTTTATACAGAAAAGGGGAATTGTAGATGTTTATTTTTAGTTGTATTTAAAATATTGTTTTTGTGCCCTGTTGGGAAAACGGATGCACGGGCCTGGGCATTTTGAATTGTCTGCAGGTGTTGGATTTCAGGATTTCAGTGGGGGGATGTTCAATAGCACATGATCTGCACATGCTATCAGTAGAGCACCTGAGGAATTCTGAAAAAATAAAAACACCTGAGCTCAGACGCTTGAGGTTCCACCGTTGAGTATGCTGCTTGCTGTGACATTGGTTCCCTCTGCTGAGGTCTGGCAAGGCTTGCATAATGATTGTGCCTCCTTGTCCTTCTTGGGTAAACCACCACAGCAGGGTACTATGGGGTGGCATGTGCCTTTAATAATCCTAGCATGCCAGAGGCAGAGGCAGGTGAATCTCTGTTGAGTTCAAGGCCAGCCTGGGCTACACAGTAAAACTCCTTGTCTCTATTTCAAATAAATAAATAAACAAAATAAAGATAAATAAAATGTGTTTGTCCAGAGTGGTAGCCTCACACATGTAATCCCAATTCTGGAGAAGCAGAGGCAGGAGGATTGCTGCAAATTCAAAGCCATTCTGGCTGACACTGTGAAATTTTTCTGAGCCAGCCAGCCCTACATAACAAGACTTGGTGGTCTCAAAAACAAGAGAAGACAAGACAGCCTACAACACAAGTCACAAAAACACACCCGGCCCATGGCATCACAGTCAGACAGTGAACCAGTGCTCAGCTGCAGGCAGTGGGTCCCTCTGCTCTCAGAGTGGGCCCAAGAATGCAACCCCAGGACCGGGACATGTCCTGTGCTCTATGTGCTAAAGCTGTCAGCATCCCAGGAAGGACTGAGGACGGAGCTGGTGACACAGTAGATGTGCAGTGTGCTCTTCCAGCCCTGCTCGGCACTCACACGGGCGGAGCTCAGTGAGCGGGACTCAGGCAAGCTCCAGCCCACAATGAGCAACCATCACCCCAGCCCACCACCAACACCCAGCAGAGGCGACACAGCCCTCGCCACGTGAGCCATATATACTCATTCCTGGATCTGGGCACCTGTCCCAAGAGGCTTTAGCGCCCTCCTCTGTACAGGAAAAAACCACGTTGTTACGCTTGTCAGGGATACCTCCAACTATAGCTGGGCAAAATGCAGCAGCAGCCCACAACCTCGTGCTGGTGGGTATTCATTCTGTCTCCAGCCCCAGGAGGAAGGGAATGGCGCAGACACCCTAAAGCAGGCAACGGGACTTCCCAGAGCTACAATGTCCCAGGTTCTAGGGGAGCCAGCAGGGTCCATTAGACATAAGAAGACCCTAACCTCAACCAACCAATACCCCAAACCTACTTGAGCCAGAGGTGGAGGAGACACGCCTCCCATGCGTGAGGCCTTAGGTTAATTCATACTGCCAAAAGAGAGAAAGAGAGAGAGAGAGAGAGAGCGCGCGCCCAAAGTACCCAGGCCCAAGGTTCTCCGTAATAGTTGGTGTGTGTGCTAATCGCACAGGTAAACCTCTTGCCTTCTAGCACCCAACAGTGGGGAGAGGAGTGACGGCTTGAGCAGCCCGCGAAGGAGGAACCAGTGGGTTGGGGTGAGCGGCTGCAAGCAGAGACAGAAACGGCTCGTGCAAAGGCCCTGTGGTAACAAACTAAGCACTAAGCACAAGAGGGGAGACACTAGAGGCCATGTTGTGAATGGTGCTGAGGACATAAAACTGCCATCAGGAAGGAGGCAGTGGCCCAGCAGCCCTCAGCCCCTCCCGTCTGGCCCACTCCTTACCTTCATGGGCGTGGGCAGCCCACAGCTGCACCATGGGCAGGTTGCTGGGGGTGGGGGATCGGAAGGAGAGGTCAGAGGGCAGGGATACCGGGCTCCCCTGAGATGAGGCTGAGGGCCCCATCCCGCTGGCCACAAAGCTGCCCAAGAAGGCCTCGCCTGCAGAGAAAAGGGGGGGAGGTCCCTGTCAGGCAGCCAGCAAACCAGGCTGTGCCACCTGGCCACACCCTACGGGCCCAATGGCTGTAGCCACCGAGGAAGACAGCCAGACATTCCCCCAGAAAATGGTTTTACCACCCTGACTTCAGTTGGAAGCCTGAGTCAAGTCGCGGGGTGGGGAGAAGGGGGGTCCCCCAGGGACCTCCCAAGGGCCACAGAGTAAGGAAGATGACAGTCACTGGAGAAGGAGCTCATGTTCTGAGCTCAGCACAGGACACCCTCCAGAGACCAATGTCCCTAAGGACCTCACGGTCACCCAGGATGTTCAAGGACCTCTGAGTGTCCGGTGACTTCATGTGCCCATGTTACTGATGGAGAAGCTGGGGCCCAGAGGGGAGAACCCTTGGCGCAGCCAGGGAGTAGCGACTCCCTGCACACCCACTAGGCCAACTCAGGGGCCTGGACATTGAGAAGTGTGATTTGTGGAATGAATCACAAAGCGAAAAGACAACAGCAAGAGTCAGGAATGGTGGCACTCAGTTATAATACCAGCCCCTTGGAGCTGAAACAGAAGGACCGCAAGTTCTAAGCTAGCCTGGGCTACACAGTGAGCCCTTGACTCAAAAACTAAGAAGTCTTTTTAGAAAGATGGAGCCTGTTGCGATAGTTCACATCTGTGATCCTGGGACTCAAAGAACTTGAGACAGAAAGACTGCAAGTCAAGGCCAACCTGGGCTACATAGTAAGGTAGTCTAGGCTACACGGTGAGCAAGACCCTGTCTAAAACACCCAACTCAGACAGAGGATGCTTGCCTCGTATGCACAAGAACCTAGGTTCAATCTTCAGCACTACAGAGGGGGGGAAAAATACTATTTAAAAAACAAAAACAGAATGGGAGGCATACATTTAACAAGAATTATGTAATAGATATGATAGTTTTAGGAACGATAATAGTAAATAGGCCAGATGTTACGTGGGTGATTTCAAACTCTCCCCAGTACACCCGCAAGAGAAGCTGCTGAGCCTTGAACACATAACTGGGCCCAGCTCTCTAAACAACCATCCACCAGGAGCCCGTCCTGGCCAGTCTCCGGAGGAGGGCTTCCTGTAAACTCTCAAGGGCCTTCTCTGGTCCCCGAGAGGTGGGCACTGTTCGAGGACGACACAGGGAAGTAGCATTACATTGGATACACAGACAGGATGTGTGTGGTTCAGACAACCCCCCCCCCCCCCCCGCCTCACCGCCTGGCTCTCCACCCCCCAATCCCATCTAAGCCACAAGGAACCCACAGACTCCTCCTACGTACGTACACATTCCAAGCTTCTGGGCCCCAAAAGCCCTCCCATGTAAGCCCAATACTCAAGTGCCTACTGACCACCTCCTAAGGGGGAATAGAATCCCAAAATGTGCCCCCAGGCCCATTTGGGATACACATGGGAAAACTGAGTTAGCAATGGGCAGGGCTTCCTCACCAATTGCTCCCCAGAGTAGGAACAGCAGTAGGTAGGGACGGCACACACCCTCTGACCGCATGCCTGTCACCACGGCCTATGTCTACCCACTGTCACTGCAGCCAGTCCCTCACCAGAGTCCAGCGCCAACTCCTGCGGCCCAAGGGCCCTTGTGGCCGGTCGGTGCATCCATGTAGCCCAAGCTCAGGGAAGAAGAGCCTCTGGGCCCTGCCAAGCCCTAAGCTTCCTCCTTGATGGGGCAGACAGCGGGTAGAAGGCTCCGGAAGCCAGTAGCCAGGGGTTTGCGCAAAGGCTTACATCAGCCGCCAGCTCTTCCTGCCTGGGCTGTGCGGAAGCACGGGGCCCAGGCCTGCCCCCTGCCTGGGCTTGTGAAACCCAACAAGCAGCACCCCAATCCGGAGAAGCGTTGAGGTCCGGATGCCACCAACGGCTCCTGTCACCACTGGGGCTCCAAGGAGCCCCAACTCCTCCTCCCAGGCTGGGGGTAGGGACAGCTGGGGGTCCCACTGGCACAGCAAGCCAGCGCTGCCCTCTGGGCACAGAGTTGCAGTCCTAAAGTGGGCACAAGACCAGGAGCGGGAGAACAGGACAGTCATTAGAGCTACTGAGGAGGCTGAGACAAGAGGACGGGAAGTTCAAAACCACTCTGGACCAGAATGAGTCAAGGCTAATCAGGGCAACTCAGGCTCTGTTTCAATAAAAGGCAGAAAAAGCCTGGAAGGGTGGTTCAGCAATAGAGCCCATACTCTGAAGCTCCCAGTGAGAGAACGGGGGTGTGGCTCTGTAGTAAAGTAGCTGCCTAGAATCCCCCAGTGAGGGACTGGGGTGTGGCTCAGGGGCAGAGCACCTGCCTAGCATGAAGCAAGGCCCTGGAATCCATTCAGAGTACCTTGAATAGCCCCTACAAAGCAGTCACACCAGGCCTACCAGCATATGCATGGGAGAGAATGTCCCCCATCACCCTGCCTGACACCCTCAGCAAAGCCACAAACACAGCTGTGTCTGTCAGGTACAGCACGGGGTTAAGAAATGACACACAGCAACACAGAGGGGACCGGGACCCCAGCAGACGCTCTGCGCTGTGGGATGTGGTAGGCCTGAACATCTGAAATGCAGCCATGGAGACTGAAGAACTCTGTGTTTTATTTCATTAAATCTCAATTAATTTAGATTTAATTCAGCAGTGTTCTAAGCTCAAAGTCGTTCCTGGCTAGAAACCGAAGAAGCGGACGTGGAAAGTCAGTCTCTGTGGGGAAGAGCTGGTACCAGGGATTCCTAGGGAGGGCAGAGGCCCTATCCTAGATCCCAGGTTCACACTGCATACGTGTGTGTGTGTGTGTGTGTGCGCGCGCGCGTGTGCGCTCATGTGTGTTCACATGTGTGTGTGTGTGTGTTCACATGTGTGCCTCTGTGTGTGTATGAGTGTCTGTGTGCACACATGTATACATGTCCTTGCACCATGTGCACACAGAGAAGTCAGAAGGATGTGGGGGTGCCTGACTTCTCATTCCCTTCAGACAGCATGTCTGCTGAGCCTGGATCTAGACTGAAGGAAGCCACCGTGATCCTCTAGTCTCCGCCCCACAAGCAGCCTGGCCACACCCAGCTGTTAATGTGGGTGCTAGGGATTCGAACTCAGGCCCTCATGTTTGCACAGCAAGCACTCTTACCTGCTGACCCATCTCCATGGCCCGTTTACTTTTTGTTGAGGTAGAGTCTATATAGCCCAGGCTGCCCTAGCTCTCACTATGTAGCCCCAGTTGGCCGCCAACGTCAGACCATAGTAGCCTTCCTGAGTGTCAAGATCACAGGCACGCGCCACCATCCATCCAACTTGTGGCTGTCATTCTGACCAACTCTCTAGACCTCCCCAGGCTGTGCGAAACACATAAGGCATATTGTCTTCTCTCTCCAGGTCGATGTATGAAAAGATTCGAGAAGCTTCTATTTGTAAAACGACTGGAGCTCTGCCTGCCACAGGGTGCCAGGTAGTACCAAGCTGTTGTCACAAACCACTGGCTAAGTGACTCCTCCAAGGTCAGGGTCTGAAGGGGTCCACTTGCTCTACCCACACACAGTTTACCCTTCCTCAGTCAAGGAGTGGCTGTAAGTTACTGACGCTCTAAATATCACGGAATTGTATATTATGTGTGTGTAAAGTGTACTGTGTGTGTGTGTGCTCATTTGTGTGCCTGTGTGTGCAGAGTCTTGAAGTTGAGCTCAGAAGTCTTCCTCAATCACTCCCCATATTTTAAAAAAGTATTCATTTATTTAACGTATATTATTTGGTGTTTTGCCTGCGTGTGTGTCTGTGTGAAGGTGTCAGATCCCCAGGAACAGGAGTTACAGACAGTTGTGCGGGTGCCAGCCGATACTCTTAACCACTGAGCCATCTCTCCAGCCCCTCCATCTTTGTGTGTGTGTGTGTGGTGTGTGTGTGAGAGACAGAGAGAGAGAGAGAGAGGGAGAGAGAGGGAGGGAGGGAAAGAGAGAGAGAAGGAAGGGAGGGAGGAAAAGAGAGAGAAGAAAGGGAGGGAGGGAGGGGGAGAGAGAGGAGAAGGAGAAGGGGACAAGGTCTCTCACTGGACTTGGGGCTCCGATTTGGTTAGACCGGCTGGCCAGCGAGGCACCCTGTCTCAGTCTCCCCGGCACCTGGACTCCAGGCAGGTGATGCTCTTCTGTGTTTCCACAAAGATGCTGGATATCAATCAAGTCCTCACACTTAAGAACGTCATTTCCCCTGATAAAATCCAAGTTCTTATTTCATCCAAGCACTGACCAGGCCTGAACTTGCTTGGCTCCAAGGTCAGAACATTCAAAGTGGTACCAAAACTCCAAATGCTTCTCTGTCTCCAACCCCAGGTGTCTTCTGCCGACATCCCCAGGGCCCTTCCCAGATCCTGGCTCGCTATCCTAAAGCCCTGAGGCCCGGGAACCTTGTTACTCATTTTTCAGATCTCAATACTCAGAAGACAGAGGCAGGCGGATCTCTGTGAGTTCAAGGCCAGCCTGGTCTACAAAGTAAGTTCCAGAACAGCCATAGTTACAACAGAGAAACCTGTCTCGGAAAAAAAAAAAAAGAAGAAGAAAAAGAAAAGACTCAAAGCAGCGGACAGGCGAGATGGCGCAGTGCTTAAGAGCACTGACTGCTCTTCCAGCTCACAGCCAACACTGTTTTCTGGCCTGACTATCCTGACTCAATGAACAAACAAACAAACGGATGAATGAATGAATGAATGAATGAACGAACGAATGAGTAAGTAGACCAGGAGACAGCTTTGTCGGTAAGGCATGCAAGCATAAGGACATAAATTCAATCTCCAAAACTCACATAAAAATGTCAGATGTGGTGACACACCCATGTCATCCCGATGCTAAAACAGTAGAGACACACAGATCCCTGGGACTCAATCAACCAGCCTAGCCTACTCCAGGCCGCTAAGAGGCCCTGCCTCAAAGGAAGTAAACGGCTCGATCCCTGAGGATTGACAGCCAAAGTTGTTCTCCGGTGCCCATATGTGCTTATGTGAACACACACACGCATTTAAAAAATTTTTAAATCAGAAAAAGAGGCTGGACTGAATCTGTAGCGTCTTGACCATTATGCACGAAGCCCTGGGTTCCATCCTCAGCACTGGGAGAAGGAAGCAGGTATTCAGAAGCTGGAGATGAACAAGGGGCTACCCGGTCACAGTCAGGACAAGGGCCAGCTTGGGTGTCTCTGCTTCTTGAACAAAGATTTAATAACATTCATAAAACTCCCAACCTTTCCAAGTGGTTTTCCTGCACACCAGGCTGTGTGCCAAGTGCATACCTCACCGGCTTCTGTAACATGGCTCCCGTGCCCACCACAGAAGGAGTTAGTCACACTAAACCCAGCTACAAAGGAGACAGCAAAGATGCTGTGTGGCTTGCCCGGGTCAGCAGGAGTTGAAGTGGGAAATACAGACACCACACTTCCTTACCGCCTTGGTTACCTCAATAGACGGTAAGGGGTTGTAGGGACTTGAGGTACAATCCTCTCGGAGACTTTGATGTTACTGCAGGAGCCAGTGGCATCCTGCCTATGCTGTAGACGGAGTCACAAGGAAATCTAGAAGCCCACCCTTATTTCAACCTGATGAAATGTCCAGAAATAAACCACTGGTTAAGTTTAAATCCCATGCCATTCTGAAGAGCCTGAGAGATTCCTGCACCCATCTGCACAATTCTGCCCCTAAGTGAAGCATCTCTCTTTCCAATGTATCCCAGCAGAATATGCTACCCTTAGCTCAATCATCACTGGAACCACTCCTCTCCCCAGTGTTCAAGCTCAGTGCTACATTATTCTGTCAAACTGTCTCAAGTCACGCTCAAAAGGATGAGAACATATTCAGTGGCCCTCACCTAGAATCCCAGCCTTTGAAAGGGCTGATCCTCCTGCCTCTGCCTCCTGAGTGCCAGGATTACAAGCATATACCACCATGCCTGGGAAAACCCAGAGCCTCCTGCATGCTAGGCAAGCACCTACCAGAAGGAGCCTCGCTCCCAACTCTGGTTATTCTATTTTGCAATTAGTCATCATTGCTCATCTCTTACTGTGTCTACTTTTACACATTAAGAGTATGGGGGTTTGAACATGCAGGAAGGAACACAGGCCATATTGAGACTGGTGTCGCCTGTGGTCTCAGAGGACCTCAGCAGGCAGCCATCCATCTCAAGAGCAAAGAGCTTCTCAAAGCTACACCTGGGACGCAGCACCTCAGGGCCTTTGCACAACAGCTGGGAATTCATCCTCCATTAGACACCGGAAACGATTCATATGACACACTGACACACAGAATGAGACCCACCCCTTCGCACCCCTGTCCCAAACACCTCCAGTTTACGGAGTAACCAGGCTGTCCAGGGTCTCGCTTTTCTGTTTACTGGCCCTGCCCCCCATGCGGAAGCCAGACCTGGTTTACTAGTCCTTTCGTAGATTAGAAAGCAGGCTTGAACTGCTAGATTCACACTACTCAAATCTGTAACCCGGGACGTTAGGGGGCAGCTCAGGTTGCATGGCGAGACCGTCTCAAAAAACAAAAGCAAAAGCCGGGCGATGGTGGCACACACCTTTAATCCCAGCACTCGGGAGGCAGAGGCAGGAGGAACTCTATGAGTTCGAGGCCAGCCTGGTCTACAGAGTGAGTTCCAGGACAGCCAGAGGTACAACAGAAAATTCCTGTCTGGAAAAACCATAAAACAAACAAACAAACAAACAAACAAATCACCAAAAACAAACAAATACACACACACACAAAAACAGTGAATGCTTGTGATCTCAACACTTGGGAGGTGGGAACAGAAGTTCACGGGATCATCTTTGGCTACACAGCTGGTTCAAGGCCAACCTGGGCTAGAGACCCTGTCTTAGGTAGGGAGGAAAATATAAGCCAGGCTTGGAGACGCAGGCCCATAATGCTAAGCCTTGGCAGGAATTTGAACAGCTATCTGCAAACCAGGAGCATAGCAGCAGTGTTCACAAGTAACCCACAGATAAAAATAGCCCAAGAGTTCATCAGCGGATGAGATGGTAAACCAATTCTTAGGATGCCTATGCAGTGAAATATTATTCTGCCTTTAAAAAAGGAAGAAAAGTGTGACATCTGTTCCAACAGACGGGCAAATACTGCATTGTGGACCGGGTGATAAGGAACCCAGAACCATCAATTCAATGAAAGAGCAAGCTGAAGAGCAGGTCCCAAGGGCTGGGGATGGGGGCAGTGGGGGAGGAAGAGGTCAGGACAAAGATGGCGGCTGTACAATATTAACGCCCTGAACTGGGCAGTTAGAAATGAAAATGCAGAGGGAAGGGGAGAGGGAGAAAGAAGGGCAAAGCAGAAGCCTGTTCCCCTAGCACTGGGGAAGCTGAAGCAGGAGGATCTCACGCTCAAAGTCTACCTGGGCTACAAAGCGAGTTCAAGGCCCCTGTCCCAGAATAAACTTAGAGTCGTGGACTCTGAGCAGTAGAGCACCTGCAGATCCCTGTGAGGAGACAGTGGGTGCGGGGATGAGCACAGAAGGGGGTACAGGACAGGTGGCCGTGGCACACGCCTATATTCCCAGCACTCGGGAGGCAGAGGCAGGTGATCTCTGTGAGTTCGAGGCCAGCCTGGTCTACAGAGTGAGTTCCAGGACAGCCAGGGTTACAACAGAGAAACCATGTCTCGAAAAAAAAAAAAAACCAAACAAACAAACAAGAAGTGAGCACGGATGGGGGACATGTGGCCAGGAACGATTCTGAACAGAAGCCAGGGGTATTTTAGATTTTGACTAATCCCCATGAACTCTGTCACAGATTTCATTTTAACAATTTACAAAAAAGCGCGTCTAGGGTAGGCGAGGTGGCTCAGCAAGTAAGGGCGCTCTCAAACAAGCCTGATGACCAGAGTTCGAGCCCAGCCTCGGATGCTCCGACAGTGAAGAGAGAACCAACTCCCAAAAGCTGTCTGTTCTCCGTAGATGGCCACGGTGGGTTCTGTGGGGTCCGGAGCTTGCTCTCCTGCTCATTCACACACGTGAGCGTGCGCACGCGCTATTTCTCTCTCTCCCTCTCTCACACACACACACAGACACACACACATAATACAATTTTTTAAGTAAAGAAAATTCAACTCAGCTGGTGGGACGGCTCAGTGGGTAAAGGTGCTTGCTCCCCTGGTACACATCCACCAGCACGTGTTCGTGCAAATAAAAGGTGATTTTTTTTTAAGTGACTCTAGCAAGAAGACTCTCTCTCACCATCCCCCTGCTCCCACCCACCTGCAGCTTCCCAGTGGACAGCGAAAGCCTGGCTTTCTAGGTGTTTCAGTTGCTAGCTGTGTGACCCTAGGCTGGCAACACAACCTCTCTGTGCCTTCCCACTCCAGTAAAACAATCAAGGGCGCTAAGAAGGCAAGACCCTGTAACTCTCCAGTCCCTGGAGTTCTGACACTCACCAGGTGACAGGAGCTGGGGCAGCTGAGATGCGGAGGCTCCCCATGCACTCTCTAGGAGCGGTGACTGGGGGGGACCTTGGCTGCCACCTCCTCTGGGCTCCTATGTTTGCAGCAGAGACTCTTCCGAAGAGAATGGAGAAAGGCAAAAAACCAGCCTAAAACCAGCCCCGCCCCAGGAGGAAGGCCTAAGGGCTGATCCCAGGGAGGTAAAGCCCAACCCAGCCTCCCCACCCACCTGCCCCTCCATCCAGCCTCCCCATCTCCCCTCCCTACCAGGTGAGTGGTGGTCCCCAGTGTATCTTTTAGAAGAAATCTCATCATCCCAGAACAAGGGACCAGCAGAACACCTCCTGACCAAATCCAGTCGCTCCCCCATCACAAAATTCCAGCACCCTCCCTGAGGTGCAAGGGCTCTGTCCTGCCCCAGCCAGATGCTTACCCAAAAAACTAAATGCTTAAGATTTAAATAAAAAGAATAGTTGCCATGGTGGTGGTGATTCACGCCTAGTGGATCTCTGTGAGTTCAAGGCCAGCCTGGTCTACAAAAGTAAGTTCCGGGACAGCCAGGGCTACACAGGGAAACCCAAAGGTTCCCAGTGAGAGGTCAAGACCAGCTTAGCCAACGATATGCAAATTGGTCCACTCAGCCTGGGCCCTCAGGCCTCTTAGATAGGTCACAACCGTCAATGACGGAGGGACTTCCTTGTGGAAAGAATTTGTCCCCTAGGGACCACCCCAGCCCCAGGATGGGGAGAGTCGAGGGACTTCTAGGAACTACTTGGGGAAAAAAACCAGAAGGTCCAGAACGAGGCAGGAGGCAAGCCAAGCAGAAATGAGGTAGGAGCTGGGCCCTTGATGCCTGAAGCCATAACACGACTTCAGAGTTAAGAATTCCTTCTGCGGGCTGACAAGAGGGCTCAGTAGGGAAAGGAGCTTGCCGCCAAACCTGATGATCCAAGTTTGATCCCTGGTATCCACACGATGGAAGGAGAGACCTGAATGCCCCAAGGTGTCCTCTGACCTTTATATGTGTATGCGCCGTAAAGAGTGACCGTGTGTTCACACACACAGACACACACATCCGTTCGCTTTTACACGCACACATGCGCACCTATACAAACACACAAACACATACACACGAGGCTAGAGGTGTAATTCAGTAAGAATGTTTATCTAGCCTGCATTAAGCCCTGACTCCATAAATCAGACTTGGTGGCGTACATCTGTAACCCCAGCACCCCAAGAAGCGGGAAGACCATTCTAGGGAAATTCCAGGTCAGCCTGGGACACTTAACATCCTCTGGATGAAAATACACCACACACACACACACACACACACACACTGAGCCAGGGATGCCATGGCAGACAGCTGATTTAGCATACAAGAAGCCCTGGGAAAACAAAACAAAAAACTAGCCATGTGTGAAGGCTCAGGCCCCTAATCCCAGCACCAGAACAGCTGAGGCAGGAGAATCCCAAGGAACTGGAAGCCAGTAAGAGCTGAGTGAGATCCTATCTCAAATCAGACAAGACAACAAATTAGAATATTCGCAATTTAGAGGCTCTGGCATCTCTAAGACCCCAGGGCAGGGAGGCGCCGGCCCACAGCTGACTTTGCCGGGCTTTGCTGGTTGGTGCGTAGTAGAGAAGGCCCGGGAAAATTTACAACTGTCTGCCATACCTGAGGCACTCTGACCATGCAAGAATGTTCAGTCTCCCACAAGCCCTTTGCTGACAAAGATAGAAGCGATAAAAGGTTGGGATTCGCCGGGGTGGGGGATGGGGGGAAGGCCCACTTCTGTAATCCCAGCCCAGGGGAAGGCAGGAGGATCGGGAGTTTCAAGACCAGCCTTACCAGCCTACCCTACACAGAGACCTTATCTCAAATAATAATCAAGATTAGATTAGTTAACTTTTTAAAAGACAGGCATTCTCAGGGTTGGGTTGGGGCAGAGGCAACGCCAAGCGGAAACCCAGGCGACTAAGCAGCTGGAGTACTCCCACTCATGGGTCATACAGGGCCAAAAAGAAAAGTATCAAAAGCATCCACCAGATACGCCTGGCCCTGTGAGCCAGGCACTCGGGGGAGATGGCTGAGGCCAAGGGTGGACCTCAAGGTCAGCCACACAGCAATAGCTGTCTCAAAAAAACAATCAGGGCAAAAAGGTATCTTTTTACAGAGATAACACGGGTTGGGTGTCCCGCTCTCTCAGAACTCTTTCTAACTCCCTCACTGAACCTGGAGTGAGGCCAGCAAGCCCCAGCAATCCTCCAGTCTCCACACCACGAAGCATCGGAGCTCCAGGAAGTGCACACGCAGCCCCGCCCAGCTTTCAGGAGGGCGCTGGGATCAAACCCAGGTCCTCACACTTAAGCAGCGAGCGCTCGCACCCACAGAGACACCTCTCTAACCAGGGACACTTTTCATGCGTCCAGGTTTCTCCAGACCGATTCTCACATAGCCCAGGCTGCCCTCAAACTCTCTAGGGACCTAAGGCTAGCCTTGAATTCCTTTCAGATCCTCCAGCTTCTACCTCCTAAGCACCGGGAGGGATTAGTTAACATTCCTTTCTTTCTTAAGACGGGGTGACACTTCTGAGACAGATAACTGCGAATCTCCAGCCAGGAGACAGGAGAGGGCCAAAGACCTAGAGAATACGGAGAGAAAGAAAGAAAACTCACAAAAAATACAGTCACTGCCACCCAGGTCATGAGAACTAATACAACCCTGAAAGAACAGGATGATGTACTGCCAGTGGTAACAACAGGGCTGAGGGTGTGGCTCGGTTAGTAGGGCGATCGCCTAATATTCCGAAAGTCCCAAGTTCTATCCCCAGTACTGGCTGTGCTGGTGCACGCCTATAATGCCAGCGTTCTCTGGAGGCGATGGCAGGAGGGTTAGAAATTGAAGGGTGCTCTCAGTTACATATCGAGTTAAGGCCAGCCTGGGCTAATCGAGATATAATATATACACATATATGTATATGTATATATACTGTATATATCTATATATACACACACACATATATATATATTCTATACATGAGTGACTGCAAACTTCAAAAACTACAGTGAAGGACGAGGAAATCCCACTGCAGACATCTAGAAAGATTGAGAAACAGAAAGGTTAGAAAAAAAAAAAAAAGAAAGAAAAAAGGGGAGTAGGTATGGGCCGATGGGGGTAGGTGTGGGCTCAGTGGGTAAGGGTGATTGTAGCAAAACCTGACACCCTGAGTCAGATCCAGGGCCAAATGGAAGGAGAGAAAACAACTCCCGAAACGTGTCCTTTAACACACACACGTGCGCGCACACACACAGAACCATAATACCAAAAAACATTTTATAGGAAGGGTAGCCGGGCCCTGATGGCGCACACTTTTAATCCCAGCACTCAGGAGGCAGAGGCAGGTGGATCTCTGAGTTGCGGATGGCCAGCCTGGTCATCTATGCAGTGAGTTCCAGGACACTCACGGCTGTTATACAGAGAAACCCTATCTCGAAAAATCAAGTAACAACAACCATAATAATAATAGGGGCTGGAGAGATGGCTCAACGGTTAAGAGCACTGGCTGTTCTTCCAGAGGACCCGAGTTCAATTCCCAGCACCTGCATGGCAGCTCACAATTGTCTGTAACTCCAGTACCAGGGGATCTGACACCAATGAATATAAAATAAAACTTAAACTATTTTTAAAAGTTTAAAAATAAGAAGAGGAGGAAGGAGGAGGAGGAGGAGAAGGTAAAGCCTTCTCGTGGTTCATGCCTTTAATCCCAGCACTCAGGAAGCAGACGCAGGTGGATCTCTGTGAGATTGAGGCCAGCCTGGTCTACATCATGAGTCCAAGCTATATCAAGGCCCCATCTTAGATAAAATAATAATAATAATAATAATAATACAGAAAATGTGTTTATCAGAGCAGGGACTTCAAGATATCTCACTAATAGCACAGAGAGAGAATGGTGGACAGGGAATGATCAGATATGAATAAAAATAGAAACTCAAACAATTTCAGACTGAAAGAACTGAATCCTAAGATTGACAGGCTGCCAGGGCACCCGACACAGCAAGCACAAAAGGAGGCCATGGCAGTCACTTCTGCACGGAGTCTCGAGGCAGCTAGGATGGGAAGAAAATCCCTCATCGCAGCTCAGGCTTTCTCTGAGCCGAGCAACGAGCCCTCTAGGTGCTTCGGCGCCTAAACGAATTTAGCCTTCACACAGTCATGAAAAGCAACTATTACCAGCCATTTTAGCAGAGAGAAATGGAGGGTCAGTTAGGCAAAACGTCCAACCCACACAGCTAGGAAGAGGCCAAGCTGTCCCCTGGGTCTCCACAGCCGCGTATGCTCTAAAAGATATTAAGTGTTTGGGGGGGGGGGGGGCGGGAGAGGCACTTTACATACAGAGATCCGAGATTCAGAGTGGGCAGCCTTTGCTTTTAATCCCAGCACCCTGAATTCGCGCCTGGTCTACATGGTGAGACCCTGAAGGTCTATGGATGGTTAACGGTTATTGGGGGCGGGGAGGGGGGGACTCTTCAGTGGTGTGGCCACTGGTTAAGTTGCTCATGCTCCTGCAAGAAACCTGCTTCCCAGGCTCAAGAAATTCTCATTACACTGAGTGGGTCGCACACAGAAATGACATGAAACTAGGAGGAAGAATTGGGGAGAAGATGGATTTCAAAAGGGTGGGGGTGGGGGGGAACTAGAAGATGAGAGAAAGGTAGTGTGGGGGAAAAATTTACTAAAGTGTATTACGTACAGGAATGGAACTGTGCGCGGATAAAACCAAGTGCATTCACAAGCTAAACCAATAATAATATAGAGTTGTACTGGCTTGGTCCCCAGCACCAGCAAAAAGTGGGAGGGGCAGACACGGCATCACGACCTTCAAAAGCACCGTCAGAACATTGGAAATTAGCGAAATCGCTAACCACCAACGTGTCCGGGTAGAATGAAGGCATTGTCCAGACTCACTTGGCCTCAGAAGATCTGCCCTCAACACGCCTTTTCTCAGAAAGCTACTGCTAAATGTGCTCCACAGAAACAAGGAAGTAACAGGTTAAGGGAGCTAGGCTAATCCAGGACTAGGAAGAATCTTCAACAAAAGACAGGGTGACTTGGGCAGTAGATATTGTCAAATATGAACTGTTTATATCCAGAGATTGGAAGGCAGAGGTCCTTAAAAAAAGAAAAAGGCAACTGATAACTCCAGAAAATGTTACTTTTATTACGTCATTCATTGACTCAAGGAACAAAACATACAAAGTCATAGTAATAAGACTGGCTTAAACAAAACTGTTATTTCATATCTATCAGGAGGTGGGATAGAACTGGGGAAGGCGTAAAACCACAATTACCATAATAACAAACATTTACTAGGTCCCTATCACATAACAGGCACGCTGTTAACTGCTTTATTTGCACGATCTAATCATCCGAGTAGCCTACGATCGTACTCCATTTTAGTTCTTGTACACGGGTGTTTTGCTCGTATGTAGTACACATTCCACATGCATGCAGTGCCCGCAGGGGCCAGGTGACCGTGTCCCCTGAACCTGGAGTTACACACAGATGTGAGCTGTTGTGTAGGTACTAGGAATCGAACCCAGGTCCTCTGCAGGAGCAACAAGTGCTCTTAACCGCTGAGCCATCTCAGCAACCCTCCCTTTTACTGTTTAATACTCCTTTTTCACTGCTCTTTGGTTTTTCCAGACAGGGTGTCTCTGTGTAGCCCTGGCTGCCTTGGAACTCTGTTGACCAGGCTGGCCTCGAACTCAGACATCCACCTGCCTCAGTCTCCCAAACGCTGGGACTAAAGACAAAGCATGTGCTAATATACCCAGCTTTTTGTTGTTGTTGTTTGTTGGTTTGTTTGTTTTGTTTTTGAGGCAGGGTCTTATATAGCCCAAGCTGGCCTCAAACTCCTAAGTATCCAAGGGAGAAGGACCTTGAACTACCCCTGTCTCCATCGCCCAAGTACTGGGAATGAAGGCGTATGTACCACCATGACCAGTCAATGTGACTGAGCAAACCCAGGACTCCATGTACACTGGCAAGCCCTAACCGAGCTACGTTCAGCCCTGCTTTTGATTTTTTTTTTTTTTTTTTTTTTAGGCAAGGTATCATTATACAGCCCTGGCTGACCTGGAACTCTTTCAATACGTAGTCCAGGAGAGCCTCCACCTCACCTCTGTCTCCCAAGTGCTAGAGTTAAAAGCATGCCCCATGGGGTGTAACAGCATTAAAGCAGGAAGATATTAAGTTTAAGGCAAACCTGAGCTATAGCGAATTCTAGGCCAGGTTAGACTACACAGGGAAACCCTTAGAAAAATCAAATAAACCCGAAACCTGAGATGAAAGCATTTTAAGACTGAGTGTGGGCGTGGTAGAACACGCTTGCGATCCTATCACTTGGGATGTGGAGGCAAGAGGATCAGAGGTTCAAGGCTGGCCCAAGCTACATAAAATGGAAGCATTTTAGTTTGGCTATCATAGAAAAAAACGGAGAATAAAACAGGCAACGCAAGCCAGGAGCCCCAGTCGGCGGTAACTGCCGGGCCCTGGGGTCTATCACCAGCCACAAAACAAAGGAAAACTCAGGTTGGCCCCTGGTGGCCCGGAGGACTGCCAGAGAGAGTTAGAATGGAATTCCAAAGCCCTGGGAGAGGTGTGGATGAGCCCGGGGGATTTGTGAGTCACCTGCTAATGATGCCCGTAATTACAGCGATCACTTCTTCAGTAACTTCTGCAGAGGGCTGTGCCTGGGTTAGGCACCTGGCCTGAGCTTGTTCCATCAGATGTCACATGGCAAGGAAGCTTTCAGTATTAATTGGTCCACTTTATAGATGGGAAAATTGAGACTCACAGACTCATCATCCCAGGCAGGAAATCAAAACTTCAATCTCAGACCTGGGCTAGAGTGACGGCTCCCAGGGCAACTTGCCTCCAAATTGAAGACTTGAGTTCTGTCTTCTGGACCCAAATGGTGGAGGAGAGAATTGATTCATGCAAATTGTCCTTTTGAATATACACTTGAACACACAAAGAAACACGCACGCACGCACGCGTGCGCAAACACACACACACAAATGTTAAAAAAAAAAAAAAAATAGCCTCAGCCAGCCACAAGATGAAACAGTTTCTTATCAAAGGATTGCAGGTTCAGAACCTTAGCTACCTCCTGCTAAGAGATGTGTAAAATTCTTAGAAAGGGTGTGTGAGCCTCTGAGCCACACCCCAGCCCCTCACTGGGGGATTCTAGGCAGGTGCTCTACCACTGAGCCACACCCCAGCCCCTCACTGGGGGATTCTAGGCAGGTGCTCTACCACTGAGCCACACCCCAGCCCCTCACTGGGGGATTCTAGGCAGGTGCTCTACCACTGAGACACACCCCAGCCCCTCACTGGGGGATTCTAGGCAGGGGCTCTACCACTGAACCACACCTCAGCCCCTCACTGGGGGATTCTAGGCAGGGGCTCTACCACTGAGCCACACCCCCAGCCCCTCACTGGGGGATTCTAGGCAGGGGCTCTACCACTGAGACACACACCCCCAGCAGAATCTATGCAGAAGTTCTACCTCTATACCTCATCTCCACAATCCTACTTTTTATGTTAAGTTAGGATCTCACATGTGATGGCTTTCACCTCCACCAAAGGTAGATGCCAGGCCTCTCTGGGCAACAGGTATGCTAAGGACCCCTGTGCTTCCTGGGCCGAGGATCTGACTCAGTGGTATGTGCATACGGCACTGGGTCTCCCTGCCAGCTATACAAAAAATAAACGAACAGAAGGACCATGGCAAGGCTCAACTCCAGACGGTGGGCTTTTCTTTTGTTTTTTTGTTTTTGTTTACTTGGTTATTTTGTGAGACAGTGTCTCACAAAACCTAGACTAGCCTCAACCTGTCTCCACCTCAGGACAGCCACCAGTGCAGGGCTGTGGATCAAACCCAAGGTTTTGTGCACGGTTAGCAAACACGGTGAAGCCAAGGCCCGGCCCCTCTAGCTGGGGTCGGGTTACCTGCAGAGACTGAGAATACATGGAGGGGTAGAAGCAAAACCGGGTTGGACGGCAGCAGGTCCACCAGAAGGACTCAAGACCATCCGCAACCAAATCAGGTGGTACAGGTGCAGACTAATACAGGGTCAGAAGTTCAAGGTCATTCTCAGTTATGCAGTAACTGAAGGCCCATGGGGCTATAGTAGACCCTGTCTTTAAAAACAAAACAAAAACAAACCAGCCACAACAACAAAACAACAAACTGCAAGAGGCAATTACAGTATACACTCCCAAAATCCCAGCACTCCACAGTCTTACTTAGGCAAGAGGATCATAAATTCCAGGCCAGCCTGGGCTACATTAAAACTGTCGTGAAAGGGGAAAAAAAAAAGTCAGGCCTGGTAACACTTTAATCAGGCCTTTAATCCCAGCACTCAGGAGACAGAGGCCAGCCTGGTTTATACGGTGAAGTCTAGGCCAGCCAGGGCTGCACTGTGAGACTTTGTCTAAAAATATAAATTGTGGGAGAAAAAACACACCTCAATCCATCTTGTACCCAAACTCTTTGTGTGTGTGTGTGTGTGTGTGTGTGTGTGTATGTGTGTGTGTACATGTGTGTACATGTGTATATGTATGTATGTGTATATATATGTGTGTATGTATGTGTGCGTATGTATGTGTGCATGTGTGTATACACATGTGTATGAGTGTATGTATATGTGTGTGTATGTATATGTAGGTATGTGTGTATAAGTGTTTATGTATGAAAGTATGTGTATGTATATGCGTGTGTGTGTGTATGTATGTGTATGTGTGTATAAGTGTATGTGTTTGTATATGTGTGTATATGTATGTGTGTACGTTTATGTACGTACATATGTGTGTATATGTATGTATATGAGTGTGTAAGTGTGTATGTATATGTGTGTATATGTATATGTGTACATATACGTGTGTATATATGTGTGTATATGAGTGTATAAGTGTGTATGTGTATGTATATGTGTGTATATGTGTATGTATGTGTACGTATGTATGTGTGTATGTGCATGTATATGTATGCATGCGTGCATGTGTGTATTTGTGTATGTGCATACACATCCTGAGTTCAGAGGACAACCCTCCAGAGTCAGTTGTCTCCTACCACATGGATCCCAGGGATGAAACTCAGGCTTAGTGACAAGCTCCTTTACCCACCGAGGCAACTTGCCCACCCAACCCCACCATAGTTTTCCTTTGCATACTTATGTTGGAAGAATTTCAAATTCAGAGAAGTTTGAAATAGTTACAGTGGACTACTATGACCTCCGTGGGCTCCAATCACTCCACCACACCTCTTAATCTATTATCTGAAATTACCTGCTGTCCCCCACAAACCTGCCCAGACCCCTGAATTCAAAGATTCTTTCTGCCACCTCTCCCAGCCATCCACAAGACAGCGGCAGACATGGTGCCCCCTGCCCCTAAATACTTCAGCGTCCCTATTCCCAGAGAATAAGAACGGCACTTAGACAACCCAGGCTGGCGTCCGGGAACACAGTATTGATCCATCGCTATCGGCTCATCTATAGCCCAGATTCCAATTCCACCAACTGCCTCCGTCATCTTCAGAGCAGTTTTCTCCCTAAACCAAGATCCGATCAAGGGCTGCACACTGCCCGTAGCCACGGCCATTTTTTCCCGCTGTCTCCTAACAAGTAGTGGCTCTCCGCTTATGTTCGACTTGCATACCACTGACTTTTTTCTTTCAAGAGTCCAGGCTAGTTTTGTAAAATGGCTGTTTAAAATTCCAAGGCTCCGTTGCTGGTCCTCAGGGACAGGAGGAGATCTGCCCCACCCGGGGTATAGTCTAGCTCCCACTGGGCTGACTGATCCCAGGGCTCTCAAATCCTCGATATTTCCTTCATCAAGCTCTCTGCCTCTGCTTTCAGTCAACCGGCCCACTCTTCAGACACACAAAAGAGTTCACTCTGAGGATGGCTGAGGTCAAGCCCTCTGACCCGGCCCTTCACCCCAAGGGCCAGACCAGACCCAGAGCGTTTTATTTCCTACATGGCCTGTGTGCCCATTTACAATGATTTCCTCCCCTGATTTGTGTGTTTATTGCCTGGCTCCCACACTAGAAAGTGAGTCCCAAGGAGGATCCAGGCCTTCTTCCGTCTCTTCGGTTTCCCTGCCGCAGTCCCAGGCCCCAGTGTGGGTGCCCTGTAAGCAGGAAGCGCCTGGGAGTCATTTGCTAAACAAATGAACCAGCGAGGAAGGAAGAAAAAGCAAGACTTCGGCTGCTTAAGAACCAAAGACCCGACAGGATGACTCAGAGGGTAAAGTGGCCTGCAGCCACACCTGAGTTCAATCCCAGGCCCCACAGGGTGTAGAAGAGAACAACTCCTAATCTCCACAGTCAGGGTGTACAGACACGCACACGCACACGCACACATACGAATCTAAAATGTGATTTTAAAAAAAACAGGAGGTGACCATTCCAAGAACCAGGGGACCCAAGGGGCTTCTAGGTTCCTCATGCCTTCCCTTGTTACCTTCTGACTAAAGAAGCGTTCGAGGAGAAAAAGAAAACAAACAAAATCCCTTATCTTTTCAATCCCTTTTCTCTACCAGCCAGTCCTAACTGATTAATGTTTCTAAATCAATCCCAGTAGGCTGACAGGGTGGATTCCATAGTTAGGAGCCCAGGGCTGGCTGCCTATTGTCGAAAGGCCAGGGCAAAGTGCAGCAGCACCTCCTGCGTCTAGATCCCTGAGTACCCACCCCTCGTTCAGTCCAGGGTGTGTGTTGGGAGAAAATAAATACCCAGGTACAAGACCTTGCTAACATCGTTCTCAGGCCCCCCAACTTCAGCACGTCAGATTCCAGCCCACTGGTCCCTCTCACTGTAGGGCTGAGAATATTCACTGCTCAGACTACTGCAAAGGAAAAAGGAAGAAGCCACCACCCTTGCTTTGATCCAAACTGGTGTGTGTGTGTGTGTGTGTGTGTGTGTGTGTGTGTGTTCAAGAAACAGTGTCTAGGTATGCAGTCTAGGCTGGCTCCCAACTCCTGCTCCTTCTACCTCTGCCTCTCCGAGTGCTGAGATTGTAGGTGTGAGGCTCCAAACCTGGCACCCCGTTCATTTCTTGTGTCATCATCATTTCACCTGAGGAAGCCAAACCCGTATCAGATTAGAAAGCTTTGCTTCCAACAGACCCTCACTCAAAAGCCCTCCTCCCTCAAGGTTGTCAGACCAAGGTTCCCCTGCCTAGTGGGCCTTCATTCTGCACCTCAATGACCATGGTGTCTATGATCCACACATCCCCCAGTGGAACCAGCCCAGAGGTAATAAACACCCTCTTCCCTCCAGGCTGTGTGACTCTGGCAAATCGCTCAGCTTCTCTGGCTCTTTATACAAAAGTAAACAAATAAAGATGGGTCTGATAAGTCTGGCAAGATCTATGGAGCTGGCAGCCAGGAAAAGGACAGGGTGGTGCCTGGTGCAAAGATCCAGCACCTGTACCCTGAAAAGAAAGCAGAGTGGAGGAGGGGTGTCTTCAGTTTCTATCCCCACTAGCTCTAGGGGTGGGACGGGGTGCAGTCCATATCATGGGTAATGGGATTAAGTGTGGCTTTAGCTCTGGGAGTTGACCTGGGGTCCGGTCCCTATGCCCCATCTGGAGATGAGGACAGAAGGAGCCAGCAGGGAGTAATAGAGCTGGGGGGGGCACTCTTCCCTCTCTGTGCGCAAGGCCTCAGGGAGAGCCGTGGCTTTCCCTCCATTTCCTCCACGCCCTTAAGCCACCCTGTGTATAAGTCACACAGCTCCAAGCAGAAAACGCCTTATCAGGATTCCAAGGCCGCTTCCAGCTGGACTTCCTAGCCTGCTACCCGGCCACCCCATCCACCAGATGGGAGGTTAGGCATGGCAGGCAGTCTGACTATGCTATGCCACCGGGGTTGGAAATGGCTGTGCACTTAGAGCAGCGGCAAGGAGTGGCTATCCTCGCTGCTCTCAGCCAGGCCTGGGCCAGATCCCAGGCAGACCTGGAAAAGGCGACCAGCTGAGACTCAGCCAGCCAGGAACACCCTGAGGTCAGATTCCCAGGCCACAGGAGGAACCCCTGCAGCCACCTCAGGCAGGCCAACTAACACAGGGACCCCAAAAGGCACACCAATGCACACACCCATGAACCTCCAATGGCCCCTCTCACAGAGGCTCAAGAGGGATTGACCCAAGGCCCTTCACAAATCCTGCCTTGGGAGTGGTCTCTGATGCCCCACCTGGGTCTTAGGGTACTACTACTCCTGTAGGGATCTGGTCTCGCCGTCACCACTACCACCGTAACCCCCGGCAGGCCAGACGCCTCTCCAGCTCTCATGGGGCACACGCGCACCGAGGGAGGTGACCCGGGTCCCCGCGCCCCCGCCGGCGGGGATCTCCGCCCGCCCCTCCCCCGCCAGGCTCTTCACAAAGGCCCTTTGTCCCGCTGAGTCCCGGACTCCAGATTCTAAAAAAGTTCCAGGAGAAAAATCAAAGGCAGAAGCTAAATCGGAGAGCCGCGGTCACACCGGCGGACAGGGGGAGAAACTGAAGTGGTAGCTCTGGGTCCCCAGGGTGTCTGTTCCAAGACTTGTTCCAAGGATGAGGGCTCCCCGGGAAATGGACAAGGTGGTGCTTTTAAAAGAAGAGTCAGGCGCAGAACAGTGGAGCGGCCGGGGAGGAGGGACCGGCTCACGGAGCCGCCACCAGGCAGGTCTGCAGGCCCCAGGTTCCCTCTCCCCGCACAGCACACGGTGGCCAAGGCTTGGCTCGGCCCTGCCTGGCCTTCTGCTCCCTCCCCGGGCAGCCCGGGGAAACGAAGAGGGACGGGGCCTTCTCAGCCACCACCTCCTGTACGCCACCGCGGGGCATCCAGTGCAGCCCCAGCTCAGCCCGGGTGGCGGCTGGGGTTGCACGGACCCGGGTGCACCACACCGGATACTTTCTTCCAGATAAACAGGGTTCCCAAGGATCTTAAGGGCTCACCACAGATCAGGCTCCTAAAACTGGGGTGCCTAGTCTCCTTCATTCCCCCACCCCACCCTCTGAGTTGTAGAACCGCCCGAGACGCGGCTCCACGGGAGAGACAGACCCCAAGACCCACCAGTGCCACGAAGGGAGCTGGCTGGCCAAGAAAAGGATCTGAGATCCACCCCGGAGCAGGTGTCTCCCGGGGTGCGGAGCTGGCGCGTTATTTCCTCGCCTACATCTTTTTTTAAATTTTCTTGCAAACTCCACTTCCTCCAGAGAGCCCTTGGACTGGGATCTCCCAGGGTGGCTGTGACTCTGCAGATACTTGAGCCTCGGGAGCCTGGAGACTATCTGGTACACCAGAAACAGAAACCGAGACTCTCGTCCCAGAGCCTCAGGACCGACCTCTGCGCCGGGAGCTGAGCCTCCTGCACACCCTGGACACGCAGGACGAGGCGTCCAGCTCCGACCGCGGAGGTCCTGCACGGGGCTCCCTCCCCAGAAGCCCCCTCAAGGCAGGAGGGTGGGTGCCAGCACACTGCGCAACACTTACCCGGGTGTGGGTGCAGGTTGAGACCGGCCATGTATTTCCCGGGCGGCAGGGGACCCGGCAAGCCCGAGGAAGGCAAGCGTCCGGCGGTGGCCGCGCCCACGCGGTGGCTGTCCATGCCCAGGCCGGACAGCAGCGGCGGCGGGGGGCCGTGCACGGACCGCTGGGGCCCGAAATCTCGGCCATCCATCCTCCGCGGGAGCGCCGCGGTCAGCCTCCCCGCCCAGCCCGCCGGCCTGCCTCAGTGGAACTTAAAAGTTCGGCCTCGATGTAGTCCTAGTGTCCTCGGGTGGCGGGCGCTCCGCGGCGTGCATGGCGGCGGCCAGCGGGGCTTGCGCTCGACCTCGGGCCCGCGGCCCGGGGCGCACGAACGGCCCTCGGTGACTCCCCTCCGGGCAGCCGAGCGGAGACGCGGGAGGAGGCGCACACAGCGTCTTGGCGAGGGAAGATGAGCCGCGGAAGACACAGAAAAGGAGGAAAGGGGAAAGGGGGGAGGGACAAAAAAAGAAAGAAAATAAGTTTCAGAAAGTCGCCTCGCCCTTCAGGGTCGGACAGTAACGAGACGAGCTGGTGGCCAGAAATAAAATCGGGAGCAGCCTCCCCCTCTCCGCAGAGAGCGGAGACCCTTCCTCCAGCAGCTCCGGGTTCCCGGGGACCCGGCTCGGGAAAGCGGCCCTGGCACTTCGTTCCCGCCCGGGCTCCTGCCTGCTGGGTCTCCCCGAAACCGGGGAAGGCCACTCGGCCGACCGCGCCCGCTGAGCTAAATCCAAACCCGGAGAGCGCTCTCTTTCCCAGGCGTCACACGCTCCGGGGTTTTAAGCTGCGGAAAGCTCAAGTTGGTCGAAATGTGTCCCTAACGCCATGCCACTATCTGATCCGCAAAGTTTAATGTTTAACCTTTTTGGAGCACCTCGTCTCCCTTTTATTCTGAGTTTGGGATTCCTCCTGCGTGCCGCCAAAAATAATAATAATAATAATAATAATAATAATAACAATAAAAAGGAGTGTTCGGTTTAGGGGCTTTTCGTTGTTGTTTACCGAGCTCGGGTACAAAGCCGGCTAATTTTTAAAGGGAGTTCACCGCCCCCTCCTGCTGCCCCCGCTGGGCCACTGGGAGTCGCAGAATCCGAGGCCCCGAGACGTGGCACTCTCGCCCGCGGACTGGAAAAAAAGACTCCTTCAAAACAAGATTTGGTTTCATTTTCCAACGCCCGGGCCTGGGAATCCCGAGGCTGGGAGGACGTAGCCTGGCGTGGAGGATTTGGGGTATCATCAAGAGAAGAAAGAAGGGGGCTCTAAGGATCTTGCTTCTACCCTAGCTTTGCGACCCACACACACCCCCAAAATAACCTACAAAGGAAAACCTTCTTAGCAGCGCGGGCCAGCAGAGGGGCGCCTCCCCAGCATCGGGTAAAACCCCCTGTAATTCCAGTTTAAGCTGTTTGTTTAAAAGATCTGTCGTGTCCCTGTTCCCGTGGGGGCAGGGGGGTCTCGGAGAGCCCACCCTTACCTCGCTGACCATCCGCCAGCCCCAGGGAGTAGCTCCAGGATCCCGGATCCCGGGAAGCCCCGGGCGCTCTAGCAGCCGGGGACTACAGCCAAAGCCACCGGCTCCCGGGTGGCCACCCTGAGCCAGACCCCAAAGTCCTGTTCCCCCAACTTTACTAAGTACGCCTGTTTTAACGTGGTTTTGGTTACAAACACCCCCTCTTCCTCTCGCCCTCCCGCGCTCTCATCAGGCTCTGGTTACCAGATCCGAGTTTACTTTTGAAAAATTCTACGATCGCCGCAGCCCGGGATACGTGTCTCTGAGACGCGAGGAGCTCCCCGCATGTACTTAGAGATACATTATTCTTTAAAGGCAGCGTTTTTGAAAAAGGCAGTGCCCAGGCGCCCCACTTTAGGGAAGTCGGGGTGAAGCCCTACGGAGCAGCCTCTGCGGCGGCCGAGAAGCTGGCGTGGCCATCCGCTGGGCTCCGCCGCATCCTCCTCTACTTTTCTCCTCTTAAATGCAGCTAAAATGGCTGAATTCCGGCTTTTAATTAAAAACAGTCTATAATCGAAACCGTCTCGCCGTTCCCCGGCTAGCCCGCCGCCTGCCGGGAACCGAGCAGGGAACCGCCGCCCTCGGCGGTGCTTCGGGCTGGGAGCTCGGGTGGGAGCTTGGGTGGGAGCTCGGGTGGGAGCCCAGGGCGCAGCAGCGCGCCCTCTCCCCCCCGGCCTCGACCCTCCGCGCCCCTTCCGGGGACCCCGACAGTGTCGGGGACCGCCTGCCCTGCGGACTCCAGGGGTGCGCTGCACAAGTTTGGGGAGCATCGGGGCCCGGAGCGTACCTGGCGCGGCGGGGCTCCGGGCTCCAGGCTCCGAGGGCGACTCCGGCGACCGCCGCGGTTCCCGGTGCGGCTAGGCGCCCGTACTGCCCGCCATCCCTCGGCCGCCGCTCCCCTCCGCCACCCGCAGCCGCCTCACACTTTTTGCCCGCCTTTCCTTTTTTTGGTAGAAAACCGCTCCCCGGGCCGGGCGCGCGGCGCGCCAACTCCTCCGCCCTCCCGCGGCCCCGCTCCCGCAGCCCCCGGAAAAGCCAGCTTTCCTCCCGCCGAGCTCCCCGCTTTTTAATAAAATCCAGGTAGCGCCGGTTTAAAGAATCCCAAATCTCCATATACAGCCCGGGATTGGAAAAGGTACATTACACAACCCCCCTTTCAAGTTCCTCTCGCTGGATCTAAAAAAAAAAAAAAAAAAAAAAAAGCAAGGGGGGGGCTGGGGGCTGGGGGAGGGGAGCCTCGCAGGCGAAGAAACACGCATTGTTCCCGGGTGCCCGCCCCCCCCCTTCGGGCCAGCCCCCGGCCGCAGCGCATTGGCCCCGCGCGCCGCCCATCACGCGCATGTAAACACCTTGGCCCTCAGCCATTCCTATAAAACCAATTACGGACCTCGGGGCTCCAGCAGTTTCCAGGCTCCCCACGGTGGGGCTGAATGATCAAAACTGGTGGTGAGAATTTTTCCGAGCCGTTTCTAGGCAGCCCTCCACCACCACCCCCCTCACCAGCTCCAGCGGCCCCCCCCCTTTCTCCTTCTTCTCCCTTCCCCCCCCCAATCCCAGCCCCTCCTCCTGCGTCTGGGCTGAGTGATCAAAATAGAGGAAGATGGTTGTCGCCGCAATCCCGGGCTCTGCAAGGCCTCCCGTCAGCTTCCTCCGGCGGGAGGAGGTGCCGAGCTAGCCGGGAAGGGCCGGGAGCCGGCGGGCTGCCCCTCGCGCCCGCGCCCGGTGCTCCCTCTCCAGGGTGCCACTCCAAAGCGCGCGGTGCAGACGCCGAAATAACAAGGCCTGCTTTTTTTCCTCTCTCTCTCTCTCTCCCTCTCTCCCTCTCTCTCTCTTTTTCTTTTAAAATAAAGCAGCGATTCATTCCCTGTCCCCAGCAGTCGCGGTCGGGTGGGGTAGGCAGGCGACAAGGCCTTTTTTTTTTTTTCCTTTTGCCCCAGCCTGCGGGTCCCCTCCCTGAAACGCGGTGTCAGAAGGCTTTACTGATTAATATTTTGGACAGGCCGCGGCGGCCGGCAGCGGTGAGTTGCATCTTATGAAAAGGGTTCCTATAGAAACCCGGGCTGCGGGGCTCTGCGGCCGAGTGCGCACCGCGCGCCCCTCCCCGAAGCCCCTCTTGGCGTGGGCGCCCCTCCTCTCCCCTCCACCCCACCCCACCCCACCCCCAAGAAAAACCAGAGCAGAAAAAAGGATTAGATCGGCGGGGCGCGAGCTGAATCCCTCTCGGTTCTGACATTTCAGCCCTATTAGCATTTCTCCACGGGGCCTTCTGAAACCTATTAAGGTGTAATATTAAAAACCTCTTGGCTGGGGGCCTCTCTCGCCTTCCATCCGCCGCGCCCCCTCCAGGGAGGGCGAGACCGGGAAAAGGGGAAAAAAAAAAAATCTGTTGAACTCAGAGGAAGCAAGCCAAGCCCAAAAGTGCTTGGCTGGCCACGGCGGCCAGAGGGGGAGGGGAGCCCCAGTCCCCCAGACTTTGTACTTTTATTTTGCTCTTTCAGCAAAAAAAAAAAACAAAACTTTCGGGGTTGAGCGGCCCAGAGCTGCCCACCGCAGATCTACCTGGCTGGGGACCCAGGGAGTGTAGTCCTCGCGGAAGTGACCGGTGGGTTGGGGAGGGGGGGTTCCCGCACCCTCTCCACAAGCCCCACAGGAGCCCGAGCCCAGCTAGGCATTACCTACCCTGGAAAAGTAGCTTGGACAGGCAGACCCTTCCAGATCCTGCCTCCAGAGCAACCGTGGTTATAGGATTTTAATTAAAACAAAAGAAGCCCGCTCTTTCGCCCTGCTCTGCGGACTCAGCGATTTCGCGCTGCTGCTTTTTTTTTTTTTTTTTTTTTTGTTAAGAAAATCCATTTTTAAGGCAGTTTTTCTGAGGGTTTTGTTTTTTTTAATGAGCTAGTTAGCGCTCATCCGTTCTATTTTCTTTTCTCCACTTTTAGAAAGAAAAAAAAGGGGGGAAGATGAGAGAGAGAGAGAACTGGGGGTGTCTAATTTAATTCCAGGATAAATTTGAAGGGAAAAAAAAAAAAAAATTCGTCCTCTTGAGGGCAGTTTCAAGTTTCCCTTCCTGGAGCTTCCTGCGCTGGTTTCTAGGCTGCCCTCTTTTGGAAGCTGGAGCTCCGTGCGGGGAGGAGGGAGGAGTGAGAAGGAGAGAAAAGAACGAAAATAACCGGAGCCGAGGGGAACTGAGCGGCGGTGTCAGCGCACCGCGCTTGGAGCTGGGCGTGCGGGTCTCAGTGGCGCCCGGTGCTGCCCGGGGACGGCCGGGAGCAAAGACGGAGGGGGGGGGTAGAGAAAGGAGGTATTGTGTCTATATGCCTTAGGGGAGGGGGGTGATTGCAAGAAATAAAATAAATGCGGTTAAGCTGTGCGGGCTGAGGGGGTGGGGGGCGCCGAGTGCCCTTGAGTCTTATCCAGAGGCCTTTGTGGGTTCCCACTTAAACCCTCCCACGCCTCACCCCACCGCTTCCCCCCCACCCCCATCGCTCTCCAATATTCAGAGCGCAGGCCCTGATCTCCCCCACAACCCCCTCAATCCCTCCCGGGATCCAGAATGTTTTTCTTATTTTAATACAGCTCAAGAAAAAATATGTATCTTGAGAGAGTTGGGATGGGGGGCTGTGCAAAAGGCTTGGGGGGGTGTTGGAAAAAAACAAAGGCCTGTTTTTATAAATGTTTAATGTTTTCACCCCTGGATGCTCCAAGACGCCGTAATTGTGACGGCGGGGTATGTGTGCCATAAATCATTTAGCTGCTAATAAAAAATTATTCCAATTTGCCCTGGATTTGCCGATGGCGTTTGCATTTTTCAAGCGTGCGCCCCGTCGGCGTGGCATACCGACTCAAGGTTTCATCAGGGCCGCGGTTGGGGTGGAACGTGGCCCGATCCCCTCTGGAATGTGCGGCACCCCGGGTCCCCTCTCGACCTGCACTCGGCCCTGGGGCCACCGGGTGCGCTGGGCCTGGGGAACCGGTGGCGCCGGATTCGCCGCCCCCTCCCCCGGGCGGGTACCGCAGGCTGAGTCCCTCCCTCACCTCTCCAGGCTGAGGTACAAGTGTGCGGTCAGGCTAGGGCCCCCATCTCCGCGCCCCTGTGTCCCCCTCATCTAACGGGGGCCGGGAGCCATGTTGGGGCGTGGGGACACTTCCCGAGAGGAGCAGAGGCTGCACCACCATCTCCACTTCAGAGAGCCTCCGGGTCTGGGGGGAACGACCTCCAAGCCAGGCTGGGCCACGCTTAACTACCAAAGCCCGGTGTGCTCGTCCTGAGGCGGAGCTGGTGACAACCGCAGGGACCGTGGGTCCAGGCGCCATCTTCCGCGCCCCATCCCCCATCTCCCTCGCTTGTTTACCCGGCGGGATCTGTGGCTAGAAAAACTGTGTTGACGCAGTGTGTGTGTGTGTGTGTGTGTGTGTGTGTGTGTGTACTGACTGCATGGAAAATCTGCTGGGGGTGGGGGACCTCCACGCAGTCCCGGGGCGCAGTTCCCGGACAACCCACCCCGGGCTGGCCTGTCTAGTCCGGCACGGTTGTCCCTGGCCACTCCTGGCCGCCGGGCATGAGGCTTTTAGTGTGTTCGTCCAGGGACCTGGACTCTCTGGACGAGTCCCCATGGGCAAAACTCAAAGCTCTTTGTTGTAAAACCAGAGGACGGGCCAACCTTGAGCACGGCTGCCTCCCCTGCGGTGCGCCTTTGTCCGGCTCCAGGGAACCCTGCGCCTCCCTCACTGGTGCCCCGCGAAAGGTTGAACCCTCATCTTCCACAATCCGGATGTTGCTAGCAGTGTGGACAGGTTTCCACCCATGCTCCTCCATCAGAGGAAGAAGTTAAAAAAAAAAAAAAAAAAAAAAAAAAGGCCAGTTTCTGTTCCTAAGAGAGGACACCCAAGCCACCCTCTCCTCGTCGCCCCAACCAGCTCTCCCAGGGAGTGAAACTCCATTGGAGACTTAGGTTGAAGGGGACCCCAAGAGAAAATCGGGTTGTGCCTCCGGCGGAGACGCCACGGGAAAATCTAGGGCGCGCGCTTCCGCAGATCCTAAATCCGACTTCCCGGAGCTCCGGGCCTGGGCGCCTCTAAAACCCGGAGAGGCCGCACTGGGCCCAGCCACGCTCGCAGCCTGTCACCGCGGCTGGCCCATCGGCAGCGGGGTATCCTGTGGAGGTCCATCCATCCAGGGGCAGCCCAGACCTGCCAGCACGACCGAGGATGTGGTGCCAGAGCCTCGCACGCCACCCGGACCCCAGCGCGCAACCGGCAGCCCCAGGGCGGTGGCACCCGGCCACCTCGGATTTCTGCTCGTCTCAGCCCCGCCTCCGACCCTGGCCTCTTCCTCTGGCCAGGGTCGGGTCTTACATTCCGCTGTCTGGCTCGACAGGCATTTGGTGCTCGGGGACCGGCTGGGGTCATAAATCTGCACACTGGCCCTCCTCCTCGAGGCAGGGCCCGGCGCTCTTCTCTCCTTGGTCGTGGGGACCCCGAGACCACGCAGGGAACCAAGCCAAGAGCTTCCCCATTCGCCAAAGAGAGGGAACTGCCTCCGCCACTCGGTGCCAGCACCGGGAGTGCCGGGCCTCACTGATGGCCGGCTGGGGTGTGGTGTCCGGGCCCAGGCGCTTCATTTAGGGAAGTCCGGTGAGGCCCGGGTGGGTGTGTGGTCTGGACCCCGCATCGAACCCAGGCCCTTACGAGGGATGTTTTGGGGAGGAGGCATCCAAGAACCGATCGAGGCAGGACCTCACTGGCTTCCCTTGCCTCCTTGCCAAGGACACCCCGAAGCGTCTCCTTTGGGTCTAGGTTTTCCCGAGTCCACCTCCAGCTCAAAACCAAACCACCCGGAAGGCAGGCATTGGTCATCTGGTGGTGGCGGCCATGGGGTAACGGTTACTCCTAAACGGGGGACTGCCCGAGTGGGTGCATTTGCGGTTAATAACGTCTGATGCCACATGAATTTTCTCTGCCCAAAAGGCAAGCAGCAGACCATTACGCTGACCCCGTGAGTGCATGGGCTCAGGGTGGGGACAGATGCAGTGAGGGGGGTCAGCACCCCCCCGTGCACCTCCATGGATCATATGCGGGGCGCAGGGGGGTGGAAACCTTGCTCTCACCCACCACGCAGCTCTTGGGTTCCCTACGAAGGCTCAAAAGCACTTTTAGAGGGGCCGCGGGCTTTGGACCTGGCGCAGAGAAATCTGAGCGCTGACCCGGGCGGTGGCCGAGCAGCAAGAGGCTGTAGATCCACATTCCAGGCCAAGCAGTCCTGCAAGGCCCCAACGAAGCGCCTCCTCGGAAAAAAAACAAAGCTTTGCCAGTTTCATCCAAGGTTAAACTCGACCGCAAGCATTTTTCTTTTTCTTTCCTTTTTTTTTTTTTTTTCCCTTTCCCCTCCCTCTCCGGAATCAGAGCGAAAGATAGCCTTACTGCAAAGAAACCGCAAATAAATCAGCTCTCGGCCCGCCCGCTTTAGAGCTGCGGTGACCTTGGGAGTGGGGGTGGGGGGGATGTTTTCTAGACCCGTCCCAGGACTGGCATGGCCCGAGGGGGGTTCAGTGTCAACTCAACCCCCACAGACACCCCCAGAGAGGCGGAAGAGGAGGTGGCCAAGGACACTGGTGGGTGTATAGTGTGGCTTGTTTGCCCCGCGGGGGGGGGGAGTTTGGAAAGAGGTCAAGGGGTACTGTGGTTATTTAAGGGGTGCAATGCCCAGTAATGGGGGTGGTGGCTGCTGCGAAAAGGCCTGTGTACCCTAAACTGCGGTGTCCCCTCCGCAAACGCCATGCTAGTCCCTTGGGGAATGGGGAACAAACCCCGATGGACAAACGAGGCCTCTTTGGGGACCTCGGGTCTTTGTCTGGGTGTGACCGGGTGTGTTCCGCAGCGAGTTTGTGCGGAGTGTGACTAATCGGATTTATGTGTGTGAGTGCCGGGGTGACTAATGGAGGGCTTGGCAGCACGTGTGTTTGGGGAGGGGCGCTGCACCTAGGTGGGGACTTGGTGCCCCAGGAGGGGGCTGCCCGATCTCAGAAGTTCCCTCCCCTCCCCCTTCCTCCTGGCTCCCAGCTTTGTTTGGGCCTCTGCGGGGCTGCCTGGCAGGCCCGTGCATGCTCCGGAGCCGTGGCGCAAATTCCACAGCATGCCTGGCGCCCAGAGGCAGCTCCTGGCCTCCCGCCTCCCTAACCCACGTGGTACCTCCTAATCTGGGCTGGTCGCTTCCAAATTGGGGCTGTCCCACCCCCTGAGGCTGAGCCCTCCCAGCTTCTTCTATGTGGCCCAGGGAAGCCACTGCAGACTCATAGCTCTGTGGCCTGAGTATTGTCCTAAAAGAAATCAGGGAGCAGATGCCGGAGGTGACAGCCACGCACCTTGGAAGTTGCTTGGGCTGGGAGTTGGGGGTCTCAACGTAGAACCTTTTCTTCCCCTTCTGGTGCTGTGGATGGAATCTAATCACTCGCGTCTCTTAGCCAAGAGCTCTAACTACCTCTAGGCTACACCCCAGGCCAATAGGGGTCTTGAAGGAGGGAGTGGTGCGGGCCTATAATCCCAGCGCGGCAGAGGCAGGCGGCTGTCAAGGCTACACGGTGTAACCTCGTTCCCTAAGCAGGAAAATAAATGGAAAGCTCCAGTTTTTATTTTCTAGTTATTTACAATGGTGTGCATAGCTATAATCTCAGAATTTGAGAGGTGGACGTTGGAGATACAAGAGTTCAAGGTCATCCTTTGCTGTTTAGCAAATGGAGGTCTGCAACTGAAGAGTCAAACACTCTCTCCCCCTCTCCCTCGCGTTCTCCCTTTCTCAAAAATCAATAAAGGGGCCCAGCAAGATGGCTCAGCAGATAAAGGCACTTGCCACGGGGACTGACAATCTGAGGGCCATATCTGGAACCCAGATGGTGGAAAGAGAGAATAGATTTGCAGACATGCTCAATATACACACAATAGTCTTGTTTTTTTTTTTTTAGTATACATTTTTTTTTTTAAATCACAAAAAATTAAGGCGAGTCTCTGGTGGTAGGGATGGGTGTAGTCAGAAAGGCAGCCACTCCTTTCCATGTCCACAGACCCCAATACAGATTAATCTGGAGGTGCAGACACCTGGAGAATTACACAGCCCCTCTCCTTTGGGACCTGGAGGTTTCTCACCCATTCCCACCCAGTGCCACGGCCTCTCTGTCGCTTGCTGCTGTGTCTGACATGTCTGCCAGGCAGAGGCACACACTCATCAAGAGGACCCCTAAGACCCAGGGAAGGGGGGGCAATCTACATAAGGTCACCCCACAACCAGGGAGGAGATGGCAGGGGTTGACCCTGACCAAATCTCCTGAGCCAGTATGCTTCCAGCTTTCTCTCTCTCTCTCTCTCTCTCTCTCTCTCCCCCCCCCCTTTCTCCCCCCTCTCTCTCTCATCTCTTCACCTCACTCCCCCTCCTTTTTTTTCTTTTTATCTTTCCTTGGCATGCATTTTCTTTCAAGCAGGAAAGAAAAACATTTCCCATGGCTACAGCTTTGAAAGCTCTCTCCTCCCCGCACCAGCCGGCGCCCACTCCCGTCAGTCCCTCCCCACCCCTTCCCATCCTCCCCGAAAGTCAAAAACAAACCTGCCAAGATCAAACCTGACAGGCACCCACCCTTCACAGCTTCAGGGCAGCACACTTCCATTTGCACTCCAGAGAGGAGGGAGCACCAGGCCGGGGAACCCCACCAACAACACCTGTGTATGTCCAGCTTCAGCAGCCATCGAGTGACTTCTCCCAAGAAACTTCTAGAACTGTACTGGCTGGGAAGACCTGCCCACTTGATTCTCTCTGCTAGAAACCTTGATTCTCCTCCAGGATGCCCTCTGCATGACTCTGTCCCCCTGGTGCAGCTCCCTCTTTTGGGGGGCTCTGTTATGGGTTGAGCAGTGCCCCATCCCTGACTCCTCCTGTGTATGGAAGCAATGTCCTCAAAACTAAAAACCTACCCTCACAGAGGGAAGCCACAGGCTCTAAGATGCATAAAGTAAAGCCAACTATAAAAGGCTTACACAAGTCACAGGGCCCTTCCCCGAGGTTATACAAGCAATAACAATCCACCAGGTTGTTTGAGGGTCACCCACACTCCTGTAGGCAACCCCTGTACTTCAGTCCGGTAAACTCCTTGGTCCACCAAGTTGGACTTCAGAGCAATGGATGCCGTGTGTGGTATGTGCACGGGCGTACGAGTCCGGAGTCACCTGCTCCATTGCTCTCTGCCTCATTCCCTTGAAACAGAGTCTCTTACTGAACCCAGAGCTAGGCTGGCTGGGCTGCATGCAAGACCCTCTGCAACATGCCCTCTGGTCTCTACCCCTAGGCCCATAGAACACCTTTACTGGCGTCAGGTCCGCATGCTCCCGCAGCAAGTCCTCTTACCCAGTGAGCCACCGCCCAGGTCCTGGAATAGGGACTCTGACCTACTGACGGTGTTCTACTTGGGAAAAGCTAATTTCACGGTATAGCAACAATACTTCAAAATGACCTTATATGGAAATAGGAACTTTCTAGGGCATGGTTGTACAAGCCTGTCATCCCAGCACTCCAGAGGCTGAGGTAGGGAGATCACAGATTCAAGACAAACCTGAGCAGCGTGGGGAGACTCTATCTCGAGAAAACAAGCAAATTTACCATTTTAACTGTTCATGCTTGCACAGGTATGAAGATGTGTACCTGTGTGCGGTGGCCCAGAGCTGGCATCCAGTGTCTTCCTTCCATCAAGTCCCTCTCTCTCTCTCTCTCTCTTTCTCCACTCTATCTATCAAGGCAGGATCTCTCTGAGCCTGGAGCTGAGTGGTTCTGAGTTCAGCTGGCTGCCTTGACCCAGGAATCCTGCCCGCCTCCTGAGAACTGGGATTCCAGCACTGAGAAGGCAGACCACCTGGGGTCCTCATCCTTGCTAAGGTGCTATTATCTAGAGTTATCTCCCCAGCTCCCATTTTAACCAGTTTTTTAGTTGGCTGGTTGGGTTGCTGTTGTTGTTTTTCTTTTTTGGGGGGTGTTGAGACAGGGTCTCACTATGTAAACTCAGCTGGCCCTGAATTCACAAGTTACCTGTCTGCCTCTGCCTCCTGAATGCTGGGGTTAAAGGTTCGCACCACCACACCCGGCTTAACTAGTTTTATTTATTTATTTATTTATTTATTTATTTACATTTATTTACTTGTGTTGTGTGTACACAGAGCATACACATGCCAGAGTGCACATGTGGAGGTCAGAGGACAACTTGCAGGAGTCCGTTCTCTCCTTCTGTGGCGTGGGTGTGTCAGGCTTGGCGGCAAGTGCAGAGGCTGACACATGTCACCTGCCTTTCCATTTTAACCTTTTTTTTTTTTTTAAACAGATTTTATTTTATTTTTTTTATTCTGTTTTAGGTTTTTCGAGACAAGGTTTCTCTGTGTAGCCTTGACTGTCCTGGAACCCACTCTGTAGAACAGGCTGGCTTCGAACTTGGAGATCTTCCTGCCTCTGCCTCCCAAGTTCTGGGATTAAAGGCGTGCTGCACCACCATCACCGCCGGGCTAACAGATTTTGTATTAGTTTAAACTATGTGCCTCTGTGTGTGTGTGTGTGTGTGTGTGTGTGTGCGAGTGCATGTCTGTGCATATGATGCTGTGGTCAAGGAGGTCAAAGGCATTGTTCCCCTGGAGCGGGACTTATACGTGGTTTGAGGCACCTGTCGTGGGTACTGGAAACTGAACTCAGGTCCTATGCAAAATCACCAAGTGCTTTGACCCACTGAGCCACCTCTGCAGCCCAATACGTTAACAATTTTTTAAAACCATAGGCATGATGCTATAAAAACAAAAGTAGCATATATCCATTAATCTCCCCAGGTGCAACCTCTGTCCCCATTAGACACAACCCCCTAGCTCCTTCTGCAGCCCGTCACCTCCTGGTCTGGTTCTGTTTTGTTTTACTTTGTGGAGACTCTCCCTGTGTGTACACGCCATGCCATGTGTATAGAGCTCAAAGGTCAGCCTTTGGGGGGTGAGTTCTCTCCTTCTTCCTCGTGAGTCCTAGGGATAAGCATTAGGACAGGCACCTTTGCCCACCCAGTCATCTCCACGGCCTTCTGTGCTCTCTCCTGACTGGCTTATTTCACTCCATATGAAGTTCCCCAGGCTCACTCATGCTGGAGCTTCTCTCAAAACGTCCTTTTTATGCTTGGGTGATAGTCTGCTGGGGAGATTTACTACGTTTTGTTGATTTGAGCATCTGCCTCTGGATGGTGTCTTAGACTGTCCTGTGGGGCTGAGTATCTCAGAATAGCCGGTTTACCATGCAGCCTTCTGCCTGAGCGGCTGAGGCAGGAGGAGCCGAGGGTGAAGCCAGTCTGGACTATCTACATAGTGGAAACCCGCCTCAAAATAAATGAATAAAAGGAGGAAGAAAGGGAGGAGGAGAAGGGGGAAGAGGAGGGGGAGAACTTTGTGAATCTTTCGGATAAACAAGAGCGTGGTGCCTGCATCTTCTAGAACCTTTCTCCTGGGTCATGGTGAGGCATTTCACATTGTGACAGAGTGACCGCCACCGAGAGCTTGCTTTGATAATGAAGCCACTCCCAGCCAGGCATGACGAAACACACCTGTGATCCTTGCTTTCAGGAGGTTGAAGCATGAGTATGACTTCCAGGGCAGCTTGAGCGACTCAGTGAGACCCGTGTCTCAAAATAAAAAGTAAGCCAGGCAGAGGTGGGAGGCAGAGGCAGGTGGATCTCTGTGAGTTCGAGGCCAGCCTGGTCTACAGAGTGAGTTCCAGGACAGCCAGAGTTACAACAGAGTTAAAACAATGGCTTTTCTTTCTCGAAAAGAAAAAAAAAAAAGGTAAAGAGGGTTGGAGATGCAGCTTGGTGGTAGGTCACCTTCCCAGAATCCCTCAGTGAGGAACTGGGGTATAGAAGGAGGGAATCAGCCCACACTGGTGTCTCTGACCCTACACAAGCCATGGGATCACACACACACACACACACCAACAATAAATAAAATATCCAGGCATTATGGCACACTATTCCAGCACCCGGGCAGCAGAGGTAGGCAGATCTCTGGGTTCCAGGCCAGTCTGATCTACTGAGCAAGTTCCAGGACAAACAGGGCTACATAGAGAAACCCTATCACCAAAAAATAAAATAAAATAAAATAAATCAGAATAAATAAAACAGAGCCTGAAAACGTGGCTCAGCAGTTAAGGATAGTCACTCCTCATGAAGAGTAGCTGTGTTCAGTTCCCGGCATCTACCTCAGACAGCTCATAAATCCTTGTAATTCCCGCTCCAGGGAATCTTCTTGCTTCGGTGAGCACCCGAACCTGCTCACATACACATACCCATACACAAACACACATGCCTACACACTGTTAAAATAAAATAAATAGAATAAGGCATTTCTTCTAATAACACAGGGGGGGAGAGAAGGGACTCACAGAGACAAAATTGCAAGCTCTGAAATAGCATAAAATAAGACGGATAATTGGGTCGGGCGTGATCCCAGCGCTTGGAAGGCAGAGGCAATTGGATCTCCGTGAGTTTGAGGCCAGCCTAATCTACATAGTAAGACCCTGTGTCTCAATCAATCAATCGATCAATCAATCAACAAATATACCATTAGTCATTAGTTTTGGAGAGGCGATGATCATTTTGATTTTTTATTTGTACCTAGATGAATGTATTTCAGACATGATTATTTTAAAATATTAATTTTTTTCATTGTATTTTGTGTGTATGAGTATTTGTCTGCATGTATAGCTGTGTACCACATGCATGCCTGGTGCCCCCCGAGTTCAGAAGAGGGCATAGAGTTTACCATGATGCTGGCGTTACTGATGTTTGTGAGCCACCATGTAGATGCTGGGAACCAAACCTGGACCCTCTGATAGAGACACAAGTGCTCTTAACCACTGACCCATCTCTCCAGCCCCAGATATGATCTTAAAAAAAAAAAAACAGTCTGCGTATGTAATGAACGAGTGTGAGTGTGTGTGTGTGTGTGTGTGTGTGTGTGTGTTTTCCCTACGTGTGTGTGAATGCAGAGGTTGAACTATGACCTCGGGTGTGGGTACTTGGCGTTCACCTTGGCTGAGGCAGGTGAGTCTGTCATTGCTCATGCCAGGCTAGCTGGTCCTGTTTCCAGGGGTTCTCAGTCTCCCATCTCTCCGTTGGAGCACTGAGATTTCAGACCCTCTACCCTGTCCAGCTTCACATCTGTCCTGAGAATCTGAACTGAAGTCCTCATGCTTGCTTCAGTAAGCTCTTTATCCACCGAGCCTATGATCTTTTTTAATTTAGTAACTGGGGGGGCATTCACACCACAGCACATGTGTAGGGGTCAGAGGTCAGCTTGGTGGAGTCATTTCTCTCCTTCCACCCTTCCATGGATTCTCATGATCAATCTGGGGATTGAACTTGGGTCGCTAGGCGTGTATAGCAACCACCTTTACCCGCTGAGCCATCTCACCAACCCCACTTTCTCAATATTTTTATACAAGATCTTCCCATGCAGTAGCCCTGGCTGACTTGGAATTCCCAATCTTCCTGCCTCAGCCTCCCTAATACAGGGATTACAGGGTTTAGCCACCCTGCCTGGCCCATTTTTCTCAGAGACGAGATCTCACCATGTAGCCCAGTAAACACATAGCAATCCTCCTGCCTCAGCCCCCTAAGTGATACAATTACAAGTTGCGCATCACCATGTCTAACCCACACTGTCTTAAATAAAAGTCCTGGGGGCTGACCGGATGGCCCAGTGGCGGTGGACAAAGGCACCTGCCACCATGCTTGACTGCCTGAGTTCAAGTCCCAGGACTCACCTGATTGGACAGAGAAAACCCACTCTCCCAAATTATCCTCTGGGCTCCTGACACTAAGGAAGCTGGAGCATAGTCACACAGAATAAATGAATAACTGTGATTTTAAAACATTCAGAGGCTGGAGAGATGGCTTAGTGGTTTCTAGCCCAGTTCCTAGCAACCACAGTGGGGTGTCCCACAATCGCCTGTAATGGTCCTTCCAAGGGATCTGATGCCGAGGGATCCTGGCTTCTTCAAGCGCTGCCCTCAGCCGGCATCAACCCATGCACACACACATGATTACGAATAAAACTTTAAAAGAAAAATGAACCGGGCTGTGGTGACGCACGCCTTTAAATCCCATCACTCGGGAGGCAGAGGCAGGCGGATCTCAGTGAGTTTGAGGCTACAGAGTGAGTTCTAGGACAGCCAGAGTCACAAGAGAGAAACCCTGTCTCGAAACCAACAGACAAAGCGTTCAAAGCCAGCCTAAGCTACGTAGTAAGTTTGGGTCCAGCCTGGGATGTATGAGACAGGGTATGAGACAGGTCTCAAAATAAAAACTGGGGAGGTGTCTGCGTACGTGGCTCAGTGATCGAGCACTTGCCTCCCCCACCTGAGGTCCTAACCCCACTCCCCCATGCTCTCGAGTCTTACAACCAGGCTCTTCAGGCGTGACTGGGTCTAAACATGCCTCTCCCTGGCCCGCACAGCCACCCTCAAGTTTCCTTTCTTCCCGTTAGTCCCTCTCTCCCGCAGATATGGGTTTCCTCAATACGTTCAGGACATGGTCAAGCTGACATTTACAGCGAGCGAGGACTGGGGAGGCCCCAGAGCCAGACAGGGAGACTCAGTCTCAAAAGGAGCTGTGTGGAGTGGAAAGAGCTTCGGGTCCGCCTCAGGCAGGGACTGACCTGCCACCTGAGGCACAAGGGCTACCACGTGCTCATGTCCAGGGGGCCAGCTCTGTCCCAGGACATGTCTGAGCCACACATCTAGAACGCTGGTCCTCCCTCCCTCCCTCCCTCCCTCCCTCCCTCCGTCCTCAGTCCTCAGTTTCCTCCCCTCTGTCCTTGTCCTCCTTTCCCTTCCCTCCCCCCTCCCTACCTCCTTCTCCTCCTCTTTACCTTTCTCCCCCCTCCCCTCCCTTACACTCCACAGGGCCACAGTTTTCATTCCTTTTTTAAAAATGTGTTGTTTTTCATTTTTTGAGACAGGGTTTCTCTGCTATAACTCTGGCCATTCTGGAACTCAATCTGTAGACCAGGCTGGCCTCAAATTCACAGAGATCTGCCTGCCCCTGCCTCCCGAGTGAGTGAGGCATGCCCAGTGGTCTCAGCAGCAAGTGTTCTCAACTGTTGAGTCATCTCTCTAACATTTATCAAGTGTGAAGTTAAGGGATTAAAACTGAGCCAGGCCTCGGGAGGCAGAGGCAGGTGGGTCTATGAGTTTGAGGCCAGCGGGGTCTATAGAGTGAGTTCAGGGACAGCCAGGGCTACACAGAGAAACCCTGTCTCAAAAAACAAAGCACCCCCAACCCCCCACACACATACCACCACCACCAAAACAAAACAAAAAGAGCACTTGCTGCTTTTTTATAGAGGACCCAGGTTCAGTTCCCAACACACACACAGTAGCCCACAACTATCCGCAACTCCAGTTCCCGGGGATCTGATGCTCCAGCGCCCTCTTTTGACCTCCTTGGACTTCTGCAGGCAGGTGGTGCAAAGACACATTCAGGCATACACACATACATTCACACAAAATTATATGATTAAATAAATATTTTTAAATGCCCTTCCTTGACACTAGGCCAGTCTTCCAGGCAGTTCTTGTGACCCGTTCTATCTCCCCGTGATGGTCAAACAACGACCCTTTCCTTAGCGACAATGTACTCTCTACACTCGTACATCTCACAATCAGGAACACAGTGTGACTTCAAAGCAGCTCAGAAGGGGTGGCCAGGCTCAGCAGAAGTCAGAGACACCAGGAAGAAGTTGAACTTGACTGGCTGAGGCTGCCATGCTCGGGGGAAGCCCCTGCAGCAAGGAAGGGTCCCAACTGACAAAGCACCCTAACTAATGGAGGTGAGCCAGCAGGGAAGGGGAGGGGGGTCTCTCCAGAGCACACTGAAGCAAGCTGGAGCTTGTCACTGCCCAGACCACCCACAGTAGCCACGCTGCCTCGGGTGTCAGTTCTGTGAGAGCTGGCTGAGCGGCCCTTGCTGGCAGGTACTGAATAAATGACTCAGAAGAGGTGGGCACCCCGGTACACACCTGCAATTCCAGCACTTGAGAGGTGGAGACAGGATGGGACTCCCAGGTCATCCTCGGCTACATGAGTTCAAGGCCAACCTGGTCTACACAGTAAGAGTCTGTCTCAAAAGGGAAAAAAAGAAAAAGAAGAAAGGTAGGAAGCAAAGAAGAGAAGCAGAGCTGTCCCAGAGGTTAGGTTGCCTGTTGCTCTTTGAGAGGACCGGAGTTTGGTTCCAAACACCCATAGTTAGGTTCCCAATGACCTTAACTCCAGCTCCAAGGCGACCTGGCACCCTGACCTCAGTTACTTCACCCACGAATGCATAGTGCACACACAATTTTCAATAATTTTTTTTTTCCCTCACTGTGTAGCCAGAGCTGGCTTGGAACTCACAGAGATCCTCCTCCCTCTGCCTCCCAAGTGTAAAAGTAATATCTTAAAAAAGAGAAATTAGGGAGGGTAAGAAGGACCTCCAGACGGCTCAGGATACAGAATGACAGACTGACTGCATTAGTTACTTTTCTCATGGCTACAATAAAATACATTACAAAATTAACTTAAGTGAAAAACGTACAGTCCGTGGTGGCTAGGAGGGCGGGGCAAATTCATGGTCCTGTATGGTGAAACCATATGAAAATCTCTAAGAACTAGAGAATTTCACCGGAATGAAAGACCAGCGTAACTGTCAAGACCCACCCACAGTGAACTACCACCAGCTAGGGCCTTGCTTCTGAGAAGATTCAGCTTTCCAAAATGATGACATCATCACCTAAAGAGTGTCCTAACCCGTGAGCCTGGGGGGGTGGGGGTGGGGACGCAGCATTTCAGACTCAAACCGGAATAGAGACTGTCTGAATGACACCACCTGGGGAATCTGCAGTTAGGAACCTCTGGATAGGAAACCAAAGACAAACCATAGCAATGATTCTGTCAGAGCCCAGCTTAGCAACCCATGAGCGCATCGGGGTCACTTACAGGAGGCTGTGTCACCAAAACCCAGCCCTAGCCCGGCTGGGGGTAGGGGGTGCGGACCCAGGGAGGCTGGAGCCCTGGCTCACCCTCTGTAGGGCTGGCCCGCAGCCCAGGAGGTCTAAAGTCTCTCTTCAGCATCCTTACCTCTTAGGTAACTGTGGGGAGGGCGGGGCCCCTTGCATCTGGTAAATTTCAGACCCCCTTAGGCTTGTGAGTTGCTTACTTACTCAGGAAGAGTCCGGGGAGGAGCCTCTGCCCTGGGGGTAGGGTGTTTCTATTGGGAAGACATTGCTACACTTCAGGCTCCTACCAATTCAGCCCTCCGCCAAGAGTGGCCAGGGAAATAGCGCATTTCTAGGGCCTTGCTCACCAAGTTCAAGGTGGCAGCAGATGTGCTGTCTGGTGAGGCACCTCCCTGGCTTGCAAAAAATTTTATCACTTTGTACATTCACAGAGCGGAGTGACCAGGCCCCGGCCCAGCGTTCAACCTGTGAGCCAGCCAGGGCCTGTCCTTCCAGTTTCTGGGTCTACCTAACAAACTCCTATTTACCCTTGAAAATCCTACCATGGAGGACCGACGTCCTCTGAAACGAGAGCCCAAATAAGTCTTCCTGCCCTTAAGGTCTAGGGTATTTCATCACAGCGATGCAAAAGGGACTCGGGCACGATCCCCCTGTGAGGTTTAGGGTGTCGACCTAGGAATTTGGCGGGAACGTAACATAGCCCAGTTCTCCATTCTGTCATCGCCCTTACCTGTGGAAAAGCCCAGCAGACTTCAGTGAACATCCATTTAATGAAGAAAGTGGCATGGTAGGGTTTTCAAGGATGAATAGGAGTTTGTCAGAAGAACACTGCAAGCTGAAGGGACAACTCCTGCCTGGTTCAGTTTGAAAGCTGGACGGGGGAAGGCGGCTGCATAGAAGCCAGGTGAGAACCAATCGCTGTCCATCCTCACAGAGCAATGGCTCAGGATACCAATACAGCCCTGCATGTCAGCCTCGGGGGAACCAGGGCCTCCCAGGCCCTGCCCGTAGGAGCCCAGTGTGGATAACATAGGTGTTGACTTTCCCCTTCTCAGCTGGCTGGCTTGAGCGGTATTCATTCAAACTTTCCTTTTATTTGCATTTTTGTTAATGTGAAGGAATTATTCATGGATGCTTCCGGCTCCCTTCTGTCCTCGGCCATGTCTTCCTCAAGGTACTAAATGGCAGCTCACTTCACCAGCAGCCGGTCAGTAACCCAGCACCGAGCAGCTGTGGCTATGGGGACACCTCCTCTCCCCTCAGAGGTCAGCTCTGGCAAGAGAGAGTGGGCTGAATGAATCTTTGTTGATAAAGGAAGGAAAAAAGGGTCAAAAGCAAGGACTCTGCCTAGAGACAAATCCCCCCTGAGTCCCTTACAAAGTCTTGGTCAGGCACCCTGTGGACTCTCCATTGAGTCTTTTCATCTGAAAAATGGGTTTTTCTCTCTTCCTGTCTCTCTCTATCTGTCTCTGTCTCTCTGTCTCTATCTCTCTCCCTCTCTCCTCTCTCTGTGTCTCTCTCTGTCTCTATGTCTCTGTATCTCTCTCTCCCTCTCTCCCTTCTCTCTCTGTCTCTATGTCTCTCTCTCTTCCTGTCTCTCTGTCTCTGTCTCTCTGTCTCTGCCTCTGTCTCTTATCTCTTTCTCTGTCTCCCTCTCTCCTCTCTCTGTCTCCCTCTCTCCTCTCTCTGTCTCTCTGTATCTCTCTGTGTCTCTCTCTCTATGTCTCTGTCTTTCTCTCTCTCTCTATGGGGATTGCGGACTTAATAAGGACTCCCCTAACCTGAGTTTGCCTGGAGCCTAGCCTCCCCTAACCCTGGGATGTGCCTTAGTTCTGAGAGTATGACCCCCAAGTTCTTTGACTCCCCTCCTCTGAGTGTCTGGAGCATGGGGAAGTCCTAGGTCATTCTTAGCTAACTATGGAGTTAGAAGCCAGCCTAGGCTACATAAGACCTGGTGTAAAGCAGGAAAAACAGACAGTAAAATAAGGGCTACTTGGATATAGCGTGTTGCTATGGCCATCAGTCTGATAACTAAGAAGGTTGCTAGGTGGCTAACGGAATTACGTATACATGATGGACAAGCTGCTAAAGAAAATCTATGGCCTGGGCAGGGCAGATCAGGACACGGCATGCAGTTTAAAGGAGAAATGGAAGCCAGGCGTGGTGGCGTACACCTTTAATCCTAGCCACTCGGGAGGCAGAGGCAGGAGGATGTCTGTGAGTTCCAGGCCAGCCTGTTTAAGGCTAGACAGATTCTGTAAAAATAAAATAAAATAAAAAAATAAAATCTGGAATTTCTATTTAATAGTTTTAGACTTTGATGAACCCGAGAATTCTCTAAATAAATAAAAAATAAATAAATAAATAAATAAATAAATAAATAAATAAATAAATAAATAAATAAATAGGGAGTATGGCGCTTGGGAGGAAGAAGAAGGCGGACCTGAGTTCCAGAGTCATCCTCGGCTGCATGGCAAGTTCAAAAGCAGCCTGAGCTACATAAGACTTTGTCTCAGCACGCATACACAGAGAGAGAGAGAGAGAGAGAGAGAGAGAGAGAGATGAAGGTAAAGCCAGGCCTAGTGTCAAATGCTTGTGATTCCAACCCTTGGGAGGCAGGAGCATTGGGAGTTTAAAGTCAACATCAAGGAGATAAGAGAACCTTTCACCTACTCCCAGCTGAAGGATTCACTCCCAGACGCCCCTGCTCTAGGCCCTCAGAAATAGACGCAGAGTCCCGGAGGAAGCTGGGACAGGGCTGTGGGCCAGCAGCTCCCCTTTGTGCACCCCTACACTCCTGCCATGACACACACTGGCCGCACCCCCAGCTCCACTCCAGCACCTCAGATGGAGCCTGGGGGCCAAGGCAGGATGGCCTGTGACCTGGCTGTAGACAACAGCCATCAGCCATGCCTCAGTATATTCTACGGACAGCAGGGCCGGCCTGATTCCTCTTGCCTAGAGTATTTATTTGTTTCTTTCTTTTATTTTGGAGACTGAATTTGGCAATCCTCCTGCCTCAGCCTCTTGAGTGCTGCTGGGGTTACAAGAACACACTACATCCCATTTTTAATTTTTCGTTTTGTTGTGAAAAAAAATTTTTTTTAAAGATAGGATCTCACTATGTAGCCCTTGGCCTGGAACTCACAGAAATCCTCCTGCCTCTGCTTCTGACTCAAGAGTGTTAGGACTAAAGGTATGTGCTACCATACCAGGCCTAAGAATTATTTTTCATTATTTTTATGTATGTGTATATGTGTGAAGGGGGTTTGTACACGTAAACGTGTGGATGCCCATGGAGGCCAGAAGAGGGCGTCAGATGCCCTGGAGCTGGAGTTAGAGGTGGCTGCAAGCTCCTGAGGTGGTGCTGGCCATTGAACAGTCCTCAAGAAGAGCAGCATGCACTCTCCCCTGCAAAGTCATCTCTCCAGCCCCTACTTCCTGAGTCTTGATGAGCCTCTCTCTACCCTGAAGGAAAAAATAGCCAGATAACAGATGGTGACATAGAAAACGTCATGTCCGCCTGGAACTTCCCAGTAATGCTTGGTTTGGAAAGAATCTTTGTAAATGTCGTCAGCCAGGGATCTCAAGATGTAGCCGTTCTATGAAGACTGGTATCCTTGATATATAAACACAGGTACTCAGGGAGGAAGGCCCAGTACCAACAGCAGAGGTAGAAGAAACAGCCGTAAACCAAGGAGAGGGACAGAGGCTTAGAATAGAATCTTCCAGGAGCCCCCCCAAAGTGACCTGCCCATGGCTAGGAATGTGGCTCCATTGGTAAAGCATTGGCCGAGCATGCACAGAAATCCTGATTCCATCCCCAGCACCAAGTAACCAGGCAAGGGGATTCACACCTGTAATCCTAGCACTCAGGAGGCACAGGCAGGCAGATCTCTGTGAGTTCGAGGCCAGCCTGGTCTACAGAATGAGTTCCAGGACAGCCAGGGCTACAACAGAGAAACCCTTGTCTGGAAAAACTGAGAAAAAAAAAAAAAGAAAAAGAACAAAGTGGTCAGTCCACTCTGTGGCTTCCTGAACTGTGGGACAATCAATCACAACCGTTCGAAGCCACTCAGCCTGTGCCTGCCCCCCTCCCCCAGCAGCCCTTGTCTCTGGGCATCAGGCTGCTCTCAGAGAACAGTGCTAACATGACCTTGCACTGGCCTGACCTTGAACTTTGGCTCCCAGCTCTGACCTTGTTGGTGACCTTGATGGACAGTGTCTGTTCTTGTATATACATTTATTTGAATCTAACTTCATTTTTCCCACCCAAGAAAAGAGTCTTGAGAGAGGATGCCCAGGCTCTGAGGAGCACATACAAAGGAGAGAGGTTTGTTTCTGGTTTGTTAGGGTTTGTTAAGTCTTTTTCTACTGGCACTGTCTTTTCTTTTTGGTTTAGTTTCTATTATATTTATTTATTGTTATGGAATATTTGTGTGTGCGTGCATGCATGTGTGTGTACACACACACGTTCATTTAGAGAATAGGCCTGTGTGAAAGCTAGGAAGGGTCTATATTCCAGGGGTCTATAGGAAGGGATCATATTTAGATGCCTGTGAGGTCCAGATGGAATGTAGAAAGAATGTTAGGAATGTTGGTACACACCTTTAATCTCAGCATTCAGAAGGCAGTGATGGTGTGATGTGTTCACCTTTAATCCCAGCACTTGGGAGACAAGAAGCCGAACTCAGGAATTAGTGTCACACAGAAAGTGACTTCTGAAATGAGTCAGTGAAGGACAGGCAAAGTGACTAATCAGAGGAAGAGTTAGCAGAGTGAGTCAGAGTGAGGACCCGCCCAACTCTCACGGTAGAAAGGCGGGCTCTCACCTCAGAGCAGAGTCAGTTATAGTAGGCAATATGAGGAGAGCAGTCTGAAGGAGGCAGACGGGGTTGGTGGGGGGACGACACAGAGACAAATGAAGCATTCTGACTGAGGCAGAGGAGCAGAGAAGCTGAGGCAGTATGGAGCAATGAGAGCTCAGGGAGAGACACAGACACAGAAGCAGCTCGGCAGAAGTCACTCTCAGACAGGAAGAGTGAGTCAGCTTGAAGTGAGCAAAGCAGTTCATTCTGAGGCAGTCAAAGAATCAGCCAGAGTAAGCCAGAGTCAGAAGCGTCCAGTCAGAAATGGTCAGCTGGCTCAAAAGGTCAATTTAAACCAAGTAGATTGGAGAGGAATTTAAGCCAGAACAGCAAACCAGAGGAGTCAGTGGAGTTCAACCAGCTCTGGGTTCAGAAGGAGCTGGACAGAGCGAACCCAGTCAGCAGGGATTCTCAGAGGTTGGTTAGATTGTATGGAAGCCGAAGCGTTCCAGAGCTCCAGGACTAAGGACTTGGGATTGAATTAACCAAAGAGTAGAAAGCCTTTGAACCTGAATCAAAGGCTAGGGCTACATCTGGCACCCAACATGCTTGGACATCTACACATTCATTCGTGTGTGTGGGGGTCAGAAGACAACTTGGGGAAACTGGTTCTCTCCTTCACCACACCGGTCTTGGGGATCAAACTCAGGTTGTCGAGCTTGGCAGCAAGTGCCTTTACTTATTGTGCCGTTTTACTGAGACAGGGTCTCACTTTATAGCTCAGGCTGTCTTTGAACTGTGGCAATTCTCCCGCCTCAGCGTCACAAGTACTGGAGTTACAGGCATCATCTACCATGCCTGGCTTACTATGTCTCATTTGCTCTCTAGGGCCTGGCTGGAAGGAAGCCTCCACCAGGAGGAAGGAAGGAAGGGATGGGTGGATGGATGGATGAGTGAATGGATGGGTGGGTGGATGGGTGAGTGATGGATGGGTGGGTGGATATATAGGCAAGTGAGTGGACAGACGGGTAGGCAGATGGACAGATGCATGCGTAGATGTGCTCTCTGCCCTATCCAGTTCTGCAAGTCAACTCCCCAGTTGGACTGAAAGCGCTAGGAAACATACCTCAATGCTGCTGACTGACTGGAGACAGGTGAGAGCCACCTGGCTCTTTTCTGGGCCTTGCTTGGACCACAGCTTCATGGCGGGCCTCTCCCCACACCCAGCAGGTAGAAAGGAAGGCAGCTGTCTTTTTATTTTTTTTTTTTTTTTTTTGGAGACAGGGTCTCACTATGTAACTCTGGCTGCCCTGGAACTCACTTTGTAGACCAAGCTGGCCTTGAACTCACAGAGATCCGCCTGCCTGCCTGCCTCTGCCTCTGCCTCTGCCTCTGCCTCTGCCTCTGCCTCTGCCTCTGCCTCTGCCTCTGCCTCTCAAGAGCTGGGATTAAAGCCTCTACACCAGGTGGGGAGGTTGCTTCTTAAACCCGCCCAGCTAGGGGGAAGAGGCCTGGCAAGAAGCCAGTGGACTCTAGATGACCCAGCCTCTCCCCAACACCCACTCTTCCTGCCAGACTGGAGGGAACCAGACATCTCAGCTGGGTAGCAGATGAGAGATAGAGGACAGCACCTAAGGGAGGGGAGATGTAGAGCCCAGGGCTCCTCAAGCCAGTGGGTCATGCCAGCAGAGGCAGGGAAGGGGAGGGGAAGGGCGGGCACTACTTAGTTTCTTATTTATGCTTCCGTAATATGCGATATTCCTCTGGGGTCAATTATGGCTTTCATAACCAGAAAAGGTATAGTGATTTTCCCCCCTAAGACAAGGTCTCCATATAGTATAGGCTAGCCTCAAATTCTCCATGTATCGGAGGATGACCTTGAACTTCTCATCCTCCTGTCTCCACCTCCCAAGGGACCATAACAGCCACCAAAACAGATATACTTGCCCCTGGAAGGTTCAGGGACAGAGCCAAAGCTGCCCTTGTGACCCAGATACCACTTACTGTGGCCTCTTCAGTTTGCTTCCTACAGCAAAAGAAGCATGGCTACAGTTCTTAAGAACGGTGTGGGCCTCACGCTAGCCTGTGCATGCTGGGGCTGGAACCCATGGCTCTGTGAGTGCTAGGAAACCATCGACCAACTGGGGGTAACACTAAGGCATTCCTGAGGGCTGAAAAAGACCTTGCACTGAGTCCACAAGCCACTGGATTCTCAGAAAGATGAGTAAGGACAGATGGAACCCAATGTGGGCTGGGTCTTCTGGCCTCCCTCTGGCGCCTGATGACTGAGTACCAAAAAATTCCTGTCATGGATTCAGAGTGCTGAGTCAGGAGCCGCGTCTGGAGGTGCGTGCAGCCCAGAAGAAATGTAGGCTCTGCCTTTGTGTGGATGGTGATACAAGATGGGAGCCTCCCTGTCCCGGCTACCTGGGTGAAGTGGCTTCTGACCAGAGATACTTCAAGTCTTGAAAAACAAGAGCTTTCTTTCCATGAGCCAGGCGGTGGTGGCACATGCATTTAATTCCAGCACTCGGGAGACAGAGGCAGGCAGATCTCTGTGAGTTCAAGGCCAGCCTGGTCTACAGAGTGAGTTCCCAGACAGCCAGGGGTGTTAACACAGAGATACCCTGTCTCGAAAAACAAACTAAATCATGCCATCTTGAACCCTGTGTGTTGTTAGTTCTCCACAGTTGCAGAAGGGACCATTTCTCTCGTTCTCTGTTGTCCTGGATTCTGTTTCCAATGGCAGGTCGCTGGCCCCAGCAGACGCGGATGTAGTTGGGGATAAAGATCTCTCCTGGCACACAGCCAGAGGAGTCTGGGAAGAGGGGCCCCAGTTCTCCCTACCATCTTTGTGGCTCCTCCAGATTCTGTAGACTTTGGTGACACCTGCTGGCCACTTGCCCCATCTCTATGGCAACCATAGCAGAGGCACCCATCACCCCCATGAAGCTGAGGTGGAGAAGGGCTTCCCAGGTTGGTGGTAGAGAGGGTGAAAGGGAACAGCGCCAGGCCTCTTCCAGGACAGCTTCCGGTGACTGTTCCGATCCTCGATTACAAAACGAGGGAGACACCAGTGTGGCTCAGTTAATAAAGTGCTTGCTTAGCATGAGTAAGTCTCAGATTGGGTCTCCAGCACCCCATAAGCCAGGCACAGTGGTCCATACCCACGAGTCCAGCGCTTGGGAAGTAGAGGCAGGAAGATTAGAAGTTCAAGGTTATCCTTGGCTACATAGTGAGTTCAAGGCCAGCCTAGGCTATATGAGACCCAATCCTCCCACCAAAAAAAATAATAATCCCAAAGAGTTTGCCTTCAGAGCAGCAGTTAGCTAGCTATGAACCTGATCTATTGTCTCTTTAGGGGGAGCACACAGGCTAAAGCCCTGCCCCCTCTCCGCCTGTTCTAAGTTCACTCTGGTGTATCGCCTGCATCAGGGCCTCAGCAGCCCCACCTAACCCTGACAGCTCGAGCCTAAGAGATTCTGACAGTGAGACAGTGCCTTTGTGGCCGTCCGTTTGACCTGCCACACCCTAGGGATGTCCTGGTCACCATGCTGTTTGGGGCCACTCACCCTGCAGCATAATGGGCAAATGCTTTACAACTGGGGTGATAGCCCTCAAAGTCCCCCCTGAGCGAGCCACAGAGATGCTGCCAACAGGGAACAGGAAAGTCCAGGATCTGTCCGCCTGCCACTGAATTCTGCACGGGTGGCAGAGCACTGTACCCACCCTTCGCCAGAGAGGCCCAGGGTGTTAAGAAGCAGGACTACATCTCCATGGGGCCAAATAAACAGTGAGCATGTTACTCCCGAGGGCCCCCGGGGCTACCGAGCAGCTGGATGCCCTGCTAGGTACTATGTCTCAGCTTTCTGGCTTTGTTGCTATTGTTGTTTTGAGACAGGATCTCTCTCTATAGCCCTTGTTATCCTAGAACTCACTCTGTAGACCAGGCTGGCCTCACACTCACAGAGACCCACCTGGCTCTGCCTCCCGGGGGATGCTGGGATTAAAAGTGCGCGCCATCATCACCCAGCTCACCTTTCTGTCTCTAAAACTTAAATTTATTTACTTCTCTGTGTGTCCTTAAGCATCACTGAACAAATGCAGAAGTCAGGACAACCTGTAGGAGTTGGTTCTCTCCTCCCACTATGTAGATTCCAGGGCTGGAACTCAGCTCTCAGGTTGTCGGACTTGATAGCAAGCTCCTTTGCCTACTGAGCCATCTTGCAGCTCTCATACAGTACATCATACCAGGGAAAGGAGGTGAAAGCAGAGGCTGAAATCTATCAAAATGGCACCTCTGGTTTATATATTTTCTCACTCCCCACATCTCTACTTCAATACTGGAGGTTGAACCCATGACTACAGCAAGCACTGTACGACTGAGCCACACTCTGGCCTCTCACTGGGGGATTCTAGGCAGGTGCTCTACCACTGAGTCACACCCCAGCCCCTCACTGGGGGATTCTAGGCAGGTGCTCTACCACTGAGCCACACCCCAGCCCCTCACTGGGGGATTCTAGGCAGGTGCTCTACCACTGAGCCACACCCCAGCCCCTCACTGGGGGATTCTAGGCAGGGGCTCTACCACTGAGCCACACTCTGGCCCCTCACTGGGGGATTCTAGGCAGGTGCTCTACCACTGAGCCACACCCCAGCCCCTCACTGGGGGATTCTAGGCAGGTGCTCTACCACTGAGCCACACCCCAGCCCCTCACTGGGGGATTCTAGGCAGGTGCTCTACCACTGAGTCACACCCCAGCCCCTCACTGGGGGATTCTAGGCAGGTGCTCTACCACTGAGCCACACCCCAGCCCCTCACTGGGGGATTCTAGGCAGGTGCTCTACCACTGAGTCACATCCCAGCCTCTCATTGGGGGATCCTAGGCAGCTGAGCCACGCCTAGGTCAACTTGCTCATCTTTCTTCTTTCTCCATTCTGTCATTGACTTTCTGTCTTCTGATTTTATGTCTTGGTGTCTCTGCTTCCTTCCTATGTCTAACTGTCTCTGTATCTTTGTTCTGTCTCTCTTTGTCGCTTTTTTCTCTGACTTTCCGCTTCCATAGCTCTCCGCCTAGGACTGGTAAGTGTCTGCACAGTGAGCCTCAGGCATGCCATCCTGGACTCTAACTTGGCACAGCCCAGGCCTGAGCCCTCAGAAGAGGTGACTGAAAACACTGGGACCAGAAGATTGGATGGGAACCTAGCATGTCCCCTTGGCATCAGGTCCACCATACCTGGTTCTCAGAGCCTGCTCTGGCTACAGACCTCAGCATTCCTTAGCCCCTGACCAGCACAGGCCAAAACGGAGTCAGACCTGAATAAAGCTAGGCAGTCCTAGAGACTTAAGGCTAACTCTGCTGCTGCCCAGGCCACTAACTTGCCTCCAGGCTCTACCCTGTCCAGCCTGGGAAGGCCTCAGCTCTTTAGATCATGTAGAAGCATCCAGGGTCCATGCCAACAGAGAACACAGGAATTCTGCACACAACATCCAGGAAGATGTGGGACCGGTCCTTGGCTGCAACTCCTTTCTCTTTTAATCTGTCTATACACACAGAGGAATAGCTCTGTGTGAAAGCTAAGGTCTGCATTCCAGGTGTCTACATTCAGAGACCTGTTGGTCTGGATGGAATGCAGACACACCTTTAATCCCAGTATTCAGAAGGCAATGGTGGTCCATGCTTTCAATCCCTAGGGGAAAAAAATGGAGCAGACACAGGAAACACAACTTAGAAGGAATCAGTGTCACACAGGAAGTGACATCTGAGATAAGTTAGAGTGAACGGCAAACAATGTGACTAATCAGAGGAAGACTTAGCAGAGTAAGGACATGCCCAACTCTCAAGAGAAAATGCTCTCAGGTCAGTTAAAGGGAGTTAGGTTTATTCAGTTATCAGAGTCAGTCAGTTGAAGAGTCAGTTGAGAATCAGTTAGCAGAGTAAGTTGAAGAGTCAGTTACAGAGGAGTTATGGAAGCTGAGGCAGGAGGGAGTTACTGAAGTCAGATGAAGCAGTCAGTTACAGAGGCAGGATTGAGCAGTGAAAACACAGGGAGAGACTCACAGACACAGCAGAGCTCAGCAGAAGAAGCTCAGAACAGAGAGTGAGTTGAACCAGAAGAGTCAGCGTTCAGAAGGAGCTAGTCAGAGTGGCTCAGTCAGCAGTAGGTTTCAGAAGGCTAATGCTGAAAGCCTTCTAGGTCCTGGTTAGGAATTTTAAAGTTCTAGATTATACAAAGGCTGAAGCCTGCAGCTCAAGGATTAAGAATAGATTGTAAAGAGGCCAAAATGCTCTAGGACTCCAGGGCTCCAGTCTTAGAACCAGTGATTTCATTAGACAAAAGAATAAACTACTCTCTGCCCTGAATTAATACTTTCATCTGCAACAACACGTATATGTGTTTCTGTTTGTGTGTCGTCCATCTCTTCTGAGACCGGGCCTTTCACTGCTCACCAAATTATTCCAGGCCGGCTGGCCAGTGAGCATCTGGGAGCCTGCGGTCTCTAACCACACACGGCCACGCCCGGATCTTTTATATGGGCTCTGGTGATCAAACTCAAGTCCTCAGGCTGGTAAGACTAACACTTTGCAAACTGAGCCATCTTCCCCAGACCTTGGCTGCCCCTCTCAGCCTCCAGCTCTGGGCTCTTCCTCGCCACTGGTAAAGATAGCTACCCCACACGGTCAACTGCTTCATATGTCCTTGACCACGGTTAAGAAACGGTATGGTATGTGCATGTGCATCATACCATTTTTTTTTCCCCAAAGGTTAAAGGCTGGAGGCACAGCTCAGCTGTGGAGAGTTTACTTAGGATTTCCCGGGAAGAGACAGCGGATATGGCTCAGTGGTCCACGGAGTAGCTGCCGCCCAGGGATGGAAGTCACACAAGGAAATCATACAATGGAGCTCTTACTTACTACACATGAGGTCCTGGGTTCCTTTCCCAGTCCCTTCCTGGAAACAAAATTTATACACACGGGAGCTGGAGAAATAGTCTTTCCCAGGGAGTAGACCCCAAATTAGTTATCCAATACCAAGTGGTAAGCCCTGAAATCATACACATACACTAACATGAACACACACACACACACACACACACACTCACACACACACCCCACAGCAACAATTAGAGAATCTGAGGTCACGAATCTGAGAGGGCACAAAGAGGGTGGGTGCCCAGGAGAGGAAGGGCTGGGAGGAGGGGAGAGGAGGGGGAAATGATGTCATGATATCTCAATTTCAAAAACGAGAAATAAAGTAAGTTTTGTGCATGGATCAGATATCTTCACGTTTCCATGTGACAGATAAAGAGACTCACGGGGAAAACAAGGCTCCAGGAAGGAAGAGATAAGCCTCATCGCTCCATCTCCCGTGGTGACGCACAACCCGCTTTCCACAGGGCCTGAGGGGGGCAGCTGCAGGGCTGTCTCTCCCGGAAGTCCTTGAAGTACGCGGGTCCAGGAGCCTCTTTTTTGTTGTGTTTTGCTTTGAGAAAGGGTCTCATTTAGTCCAGGTTACCCTCACTACGTAGCTGAGGGTGTCTCCCCCTCCTGAGTGCTGGCATTACAGCTCTATACTAACAGCCCCTTCTTGTCACATTCCCATGAGGACAGGGCCACCCTGTGGCATTGGGATCGGCTCTGAGGTCTCCCCGCCTCGGTGGGAGACTGTCATCTCTAATCTGAGATGGAGCTTGTGGGTCTAGGGTTTTGCCCCAATCTCCTTAAACTACGTGCCTGTCTCGTGAGGATTAACCCTGCTCATCCTCAGAGCCACTTAGCCGCTGACCTCCATGACCCAAAGCGGTTGGAGAGGGACGAGGCGCCTCTGCCCCACCCGCCTCCTCCTGGAAAAACCCACATTCCCCTGGGGGTGGGGCACCGCGACTCGGCGTGCACACAAAACCTATTGTATACCGTGAATTTACTGCACTCTGGACACCTGCTGTGTGCTTGGAATCTGTATTAGGGTTTTCTAGAGGAAGAAAACTTATAAAATGGTGTGTGTGTGTGTGAAGGGGACCGATTAGGATAGTTTATGGGCTGTGGTCCAGTTAACCCATCAATGGTTGCCTATGAATGGGAAGGTCCAAGAATCCAATAATTGTTCTCCCCAAGGCTGGATGTCTCAGCTGGTCCTCAGTAGACACTGGAATCCCAAAGAAGTAGACTCTGTTGCCAGTGAAGGAATGGGCTTACCATCGAGAGTGAGAGCAAGCAGGCAAAAAGAGATGCTTCCTTCCTCCACCCTTTATCCAGGCAGCCAGGGTAGCCCAGATTAAACGTGGATCTTCCCACTTCAAAGATCCAGGTTACAAGTGGGTCTTGCCACCTCAAAGGATGAAGGAAAATATCCCTCGCAGGTGTGCCCAGCCATTTGGGTTTTAGTTAATTCCAGATGTAGTCAAAATGACAACCAGGAATACCCACCACAGTGTCTATTGTGTGCCGAGGGTCTGCTGCATGCTGGCATTTGCCTGGTGCTCAGGTTTTATGGTTTGTTGGGCGTCTACCCTGCACTGAGCACCTAATGAGCACTCGCCCTACTGCACGCTGAGTAGAGTTCCGGGCATTACTTTGTCCCTGTTTCCTCCCAATGGCCCTCCATGGCAGTCCCCTTTGCCATCCCATTTCACAGAGGGGAAACTGAGGTCTGAGGAAGAATGAAGCTAACGTGTGTCTGCCTTGTGTGCTCCAATATGGGCACCCAAGTGCAGCTCAGAGGGGTTGAGGAAGCTGCCTAAGGCCACACAGCAAGAGCAATGGAGCCAGGCTGGAGACAGGCCTCCCTCAAGCCCTGCAGGCCGCTTGCAGGGGCAGTCTCACCACTATGATGGGGTCACCCTTGTGAATCACCACAGGAACCCCCACTCCTTCCCTCCCTGATTCATTCCTGGAGAAAGGACACGGGAAGGGCTTGGGAAGCTGGTACCTTTGATGTTTACTGAGACTCACTGCCAACCGGTCCCGAAGGGTGTGGCTTTCCACCCCTGTGGAAGATCACATTCTGCTTTCCCTCTGCCATCCAGGAGTGTGTGTGTGCATGCGTGTGTGGGTGTGTGTGTGGGTGTGTGTGTGGGTGGGTGAGTATGTGTGTAGTGGGGAGGGGAGGGGCTGCTGAAGCTCAGAGATGCTTGCCCTGAAGTTCTTGTCAGCTACTCTGGCTTCCTCTTTGGAGAATACACACAGGTGCTGATGCAGGGTACTGGCGGGGAATATACATATACATATACACATACACATACACATATACATACACATACATATACATACACACATATATATAACATATATAATGTGTTATATATATATACATATATATATATATATGGTTTTATATTTTACATTTTCACCCACATACAATGTGCATTGGTTATATGTACCCTACCTTTTCTTGCTCGCTCCCCCCCCACTAATTCCTCTTTTAGTCTTCCCAACTTGTCCTGTTTTCATGTCCTGTGCGTGAGTGTACACATGTGTGTGTGTGAGAGAGAGGGTGGCGGGGGGCGGGGGAGATCCAGCAGATCTCATCAGGATTGTTTACAGGGGCATAGGTGAAGGACCATACCTCTGAAAGCTGCCCCATGTCACCTCCACAACCGTGAACTGTCTATTGACCCCCAGAAAGGGGCAGCCAAGTGAGCCCATCCCCGCTCCATGACCCTGTGTATCCGTCCCCAATCTTGTGTGGGTAATCGCAGCTGCTCTGAGTGTTCACGAGGACAGCAGCCGTCCTGCTGGAAGTCAGCACCCCTCGGAACTCCACCCCTTCCTCTGGATCGTAGATTCTTTCTGCCCCACCTCAACTGCGAGGTTCAGAGCCTTGGAAGGGGGGCCGTATAGATGTGTCATTTGCTGCTGGGTACGACACAGCTCTCGGCTCTTGGACCAGCTACAGATCTCGGCAGCTTCTACTGCCCACAGCAAGAAGATGCTGACCAAAGTCAACAGTAGCAATCAGTCATCTATGAACACAGACATAGTTATCAGAAGACGATTTGAGGGTGCGTTGTGTCCATACAGCAACACAATAGCAGTAGATCCCCCCACTAGGGACTATGATGGGAAGCACTTTTTTGGGGGGAGCACTTTTGGGGAATACTCTTGGGTACCATTGGGACACACTATTGGGAACTACTTTGGGGTATTACTGGGAAATACTGTCAGGTACTGGAGGGGAGGTGTTCCCAGAGTCCCAGCCCCACTCTCCTGCCCCTGCTGGATCACTCAAGCAGTGACATGCTCCCAGTCCTGAGCTTCTATGCCCAGGGCCACAGTGTTTGGTGTCCAGCAGCTCCCGCCCCATCTCACTCCTTCAGGTTTCATGGCCCACCCAACACCCAAATGACATGTCACGGGATTCCCCCTGTCTCAGCATTCTCGGCCTGAGCTCTGCCTTGACAATCCGCAGGAAGACAGCTCATTCCTCCCTCAGACGCCAGGGGCCTTACCCCTAGCCAGCAGCCAAGACCCAAGGTGTCCGCTCTTGGAACAGTTCTTTCCTACACACCTCTGTTTACAGAGTCTCAAGAAGCAGATCACAAACGCTACACGCCCCCTCCCTGGGGGCGGGGTTTCCCACCATTGAAGAGGGAGGCAAGAGGCTGTGGGGAACCTCACCTGTCAAAACTGTCTTGTGTGGAGCTGGGGAGCCCCTTAATGGTTATGAGCACTGACTGCTTTCCCAAAGGATCCAGAGTCAATTCCCAGCACCACACGATGGCTCACAATAAATAGTCTGTAACTTCAGTTACAGGAACTACAGACTACAGGAATCTGGCACTCTCTTCGGGCCTCCGTGGGCACTGTACACACGTGGTGCACAGACATAGGTGCAGGCAAAACACCTATACGCATAAAAGTAAACACAGCTCTGCAAACAGCCTCTCACAGAGCTGTGACGGTGGCTCCGAGGTATAAGGACTAGCGTTCAGATCCCCAGAACCCACACAAGCGCTGGGTGGGTGTGGTGGCCCTCCAGCAACCTTAGCCTCAGAACAAGCTGGCTAACAAGACCAGCCATGGCAGCAACATGGGGGTTTGCCTGACAGACCGTACCTCAGTGAATAAAGTGGAAGAGAGATGGAGAACAACTCCTCACATCGTGGGAGCCTCCACAGGCATGTGCACCCACTTCTCTCTCTCTCTTTTTCTCCCCCCCCCACACACAAAGACACATACACACATGCACACCATACACATATGTGCATTAAAAGATGGAAAAAATAAAATAATGGTTTGTACAGAAACAGTCTCTCACACAGCCAACTACAGACTCTGGGAAGGTGGGAGAGCTGAGCAGCGGCCGTGCGGCTGGCGGGCAGCTTCCCTGAGTCCCTAAGAGTGGAGGAGGGACAGGGATGGGCAGGCAAGTGAGTCAGAGGTCTTCTGGAAAGAGGGTCTGAAGGTGAGCCAGGCACGTGGCTCCTCCCTTTCTGGTTTCTGTGACTTAACATTCTGTGATTCCAGTTGCGTGGAGTCGAGCTCAGTCAGAAAACTGTGTGTAGCAATCTAGAAGTTTGGGGCTTTTGACAGTATTTTGGTTCCGTATTTTTCTAAAGGTTTTTAATTTTAAAAAAACAAAAGATTTAGTTTTGCTGTTGTTTTGTTTTGTTGGGACAGGGTCTCATTATATAGCCTTGGCTGTTCTGGAACTCACTATGTAAACCAGGCTGGCCTTGAACTCAGAGATCCTCCCGTCTCTGTCCCCAAGTTCCGAGATTAAAGGTGTGCACCATCATGATGCCCACCGAGATTTATCTATCTATCTATCTATCTATATATCTATCTATCTACTTATTTTTAATGTGTATGCATGTTTTGCCTGTATGTATGTCTGTGCACCATGTGCATGCAGTGTCCATGGAGGCCAGAAGAGGGCGCTAGATTCCCCTGGAAAAGCAGTCAGTATTCTTAACTTGTGAGCCGTCTCTCCAGATTTCAATTTTTTTCATTTGTTTGTATCTGTTTGCTTTGTTTTTTGAAACAAAGTTTTTCTATGTAACAACCCTGGCTGGCCTGGAACTCACAGAGATCCACCTGCCTCTGGCTCCCGAGTGCGGGGATTAAAGGCGTGTACCACCACAGTCCCCTTTGTGCCGCCATCCCCCGGTGTGTGCCTCCACTGCCTGACTCCTATTCTTTTCATTTTCTATTCTGTGTGTGCATGTGTATCTGTGTTCACACGAGTGTAGTTTCCCGTGGAGGCCGGAAGAGGGCGGTGGGTCCCTTGGGGGTTTGGACAAATACTGTATCAACTGAGCTTTTACCAAACCTTTGAGCCAGGCTTTCTGTGTTCTGCTAAGAAATATATCCTGGTGCAGAGGACTCCAAATGGACAGCAGCCCTTCTCAGGAGCAGGATGGGACAGTTTCCAGATGGAAGGAAGCAGGGGACCAGTGTCAGGGGGCGTAGAGCTATATTGTGTCATTATTATTACTGCTGTTGTTGTTTAGTGCGTGTATGTGAGGTGTGTGTGTGTCTGTGTGTGGGCACACACCTGCCACAAATGTGTGTGGAGGTCAGAGGACAACTTAAGTCAGTTCTCTCCTTCCACTGTGTGGTCCTGAGGGTCAAACTCAGGTCATCAGGGTTGGCAGTAATGACCTCTGCCACTTCGCTAGCCCTTGGGATTGTCTTTTATTTTACTTATTTATTTTTGTGACAGGGTCTCACTACTTAGCCTTGGCTAGCCTGGAACTCACTCTATAGACCGGGTTGGCCTTGAACTCATAGAGATTCACCTGTTTCTGCCTCTCCAATGCTGGGGTTAAAGGCGTGGGCCACCCCAACATGTCCAAGCTCAGGGCCTGCAGCATTCAGGAGATAGGTTAATGGAGGAGGTAGAGGGAAAAGCCCATTCTCTGGGTCTCTAGGTCCTTGGCCTGGCAGAACTTCCTCCCAGCAGTTGTACCTGGCTGGCTAGGACCCAGTCTTCCCTGATGGGGAGAGGACTCCCTCCCCACCCAAAAAATGGCAGAGCCTCCGTCTGATCTGTCTGATCTGTCACCACAGGTTCTGCCAGCTCTCTCGCTGCCACTAGAGCCTCCCTGGAAAATCGCCTGCAAGTTGAAAGAGACTTCTTTCCAGCAGACAGAGCTCTGGCGGATTCCGGCTTTATCTTTCCCGTGCAGAGGGAGCGAGCACTGTTCATTTCACTTCCTACAATTAAAAATACCCAAAGCCCTAAATCACAAACTGAAAAAAAAAACAAAACAGGTGGGGCCTCCGGGATTGCTCCGCAGCTTGATAAGGAGGAGCTGGTTGCCAGGGCAACAGAGCAAGGAGCATTCTGGGGAGAAGAGCCCCGGATTTCTTGTGTGCTCTTGACTGGTCCTGGGAGAAGACAGCTTCCCCAGGGCCTTTCTCCTTCCAGTGGGGTTTTGCCCACGGTGTTTCGGGGCCAAGAGAAGATCTTGAGCATGGGACGATGGCGGAGGCCCTCCTACTCTCCGGAGTTCTCGCTTTATAACAAGCCTGTGTTTGCTCTGCTAAAAAACAAAAATAAAACCCAAAGAGCAAGGCGTGGTGGTGCACTCCTTTAATCCCAGCGCTTGGGAAGCAGAAGGCAGGAGATCTCTGTGAGTTCCAGGCTAGCTAGGACTACATTGTGAGGGCAGAGAGAGAAATGGAGGGAGAGATCTTCCCAACCATACACACGCACTCTTGCATTCAGAAAGCTGAGGCAGGAAGATCTGGAGTTCAAGGCCAGCTTGGGCTACAATAGCAAAACCCTGCCATAAAGAAACAAGTGTTTGGAATAGATTTACAGTTCTCACAGTAGGGACTGACAGAAACCCTCATCCGATAAGGGCCAGTCCACCATGTTGGTCGTCAGTTCTAGCCCCTCAGCCCCAAAGCCTGATTACTAGTTTTTCTGTTGGTGGTGGCTTTTTTTTTTTTTCGGTAGTTACAGTTTGTGTGTGTGTGTGTGTGTGTGTGTGTGTAACTGCTGGATATATTAGATTTCCAAACCCACGTCTTTGTGTATGTTAGAAAGGCCCTCTACCACTGAGCCACACCCCAGCTAGGCCCTCACTGGGGGATTCTAGGCAGGCCCTCCATGGCTGAACCCCATTCCCATCCTTTAGTCTTCTAAAATCATCATGCTATAACACACACACCATATAATTTCTTATCTTAACCATGGTCAGGTGCATGCCAAACAATTCAGTGTGGTGTGGCCATCATTATTATTCACTTCCAGACGTTTTCTACTCCCATAGCAACTATGAGGAGGTCAGGGGGCTTGTGAGCACTTTTGTCCTTCAAAACTATTAACTTAGGTAAATTCACTTGCCACCCACACTGGACCACCTGAGTTTGAGCCCTGGGACCCATGGCAGAAAAAGAAAACTTACTCCCACAAATTGTCCTCTAAACTGCACGTGGGTACAATGGCAGACATGTCCCCATCCCACAGAAATGCATCACCATCATCATCACCACCATCATCATCATCACCATCATCATCATCACCATCATCACCATCATCACCATCATCACCACCATCATCACCATCATCACCATCATCATCATCACCATCATCATCATCATCATCATCACCACCATCATCATCATCACCATCATCATCATCACCATCATCACCATCATCACCATCATCACCACCATCATCACCATCATCACCATCATCATCATCACCATCATCACCATCATCACCATCATCACCACCATCATCACCATCATCACCATCATCATCATCACCATCATCACCATCATCACCATCATCACCACCATCATCACCATCATCATCACCACCATCACCATCACCATCACCATCACCATCATCACCATCATCACCATCACCATCACCATCATCCAGAGACTATGAGAATTCCAACTCCGTTCCCTTTTCAATATCTTACACTCTTTTATCCTTCACTTAGTAAAAAGTCATTATTATACTTTCAGTTGCTTAGACATGATTTTCTCTAGTCTTTTAAATAAATTTAAAATAGCAACTCCAAAGTGTTTCTTTCTTTCTTAGACCAGGCTGGCCCCCCGTCTATAATCCCAGCCCTTGGGAGGTGGAGGTGGAGTCAGGAAGATGGAGAGTTGAAGGCCAACCTGGGCGTCAGATCCCCTAGAACTGGAGTTACAGGCAGTTGTGAGCTGCCCAATATAGTTGCTGGGAACTGAACTCAGTTCTTCTAGAACAGCAGAACAGCAAGCACTCTTAACCCCTGCACCATTTCTCCGGCCTTTCTTTTCTTTCTTTTTTCCTTCCTTCTTAAAAAAAAAAAAAAGCCAAACCAGGCAGTGGTGGCACACACCTTTAATCCAGCACTCAGGTGAGTTCCAGGACAGCCAGAGTTACAACAGAGAGACCCTGTCTTGAAAAACAAAAACAAAAAACCTGTTTATTATAACTGCATATTATATGTGTGTGTGTATGTGTGTGCTACAGTGTGTGGACAGAGCACAGCTCTTCACACATGAAACAAACAGCTTCGGTGAGCTGAAAACCTTACGGTGGAGATAGACAGGGCTGTGGGAAAAGAAACTGAGGTTTGCCTGTGTGGAGGAGGCACATGCCTTAAGAAGGAGAGGGGGAGGAGGAGGAGGGAGAAGAGGGGGAGGAGGGAGGTGGAGGAGGGAGAGGAGGGGGAGAAAGCAGAGGAGGGAGAGGAGGGGAGGAGGGAGGGGAGGAGGGGAGAGGAAGGGGAGAAAGAGGATGAGGGAGAGGAGGGAGGGGAGGAGGGGGAGGAGGGGGAGGGGGAGGAGGAGAAGGAAAACAGAAAAGAAGGAAGGAAAGAAAAGAAACTGCACCTGACATCCTTTAACGTGGCTCTCACATCGCCTTCCTAGACGAGATGATACTGAAAGATGACGGGCGAGCCCCTCGCGCCAGCGCAGAGGATGTGGGGGTGTTTGCTCTCATTGCCACTGTTGTTTCAGAGAGTTGAATGTGTGTGTGTGTGTGTGCGTGTGTGTGTGTGTCTTAGTTTTGAGATATACCCCCAAAAGCCACGTGTGCATCGCACCCCTGCACAGGGCCTTCAGAGCGAGTGTCAGGGTTTCGAGTTCCTGCTTAGTGGAGTGCCCGTGGCCACATCTTCAAAAAACATTGACTCCTGAGGCTCAGTTGTTAAGGAGACAGCTGCCATCACCAGATCTTCTATTCCTTTGCAGATGAAGGTAAAATGTCAGAACCGAGGGCTCTTCAGAGCAGCGGTAGCTGCTCACAAATGGAGGCTACCACATGGGGCCTCACGAACCCTTCAAGCATTAATTGGATCTGTCTCTGTCTCTCTCTCTGTCTCTCTCTGTCTCTCTCTCCCTCACACTCACTCTCTCTGACAGGGTCTCTCTACATAGCCCTTAGCTGTCCTGGAACTTGCTATGTGGACCAGGCTAGTCTTGAACCCAGAGACCCGCCTGCTGGAATCTACTTGCTCCTTCTCAGCATCTGTGTGAACCGGCTCTCCTGTCTCTGCCTCGCTGTTAGGAGTGTCGGGATCACAGATGCACACCACCGCCAGATCTAGCTTTTCACCTAGTAGCAGGGGGCTGAGCTCAGGTCCTGCCGCTCCCACGGGAAGCAATCCCACCCCCGGAGCCATCTCCCTGGCCTCACTGTCTCAGCCTCCTGCGTGCGGAGATTATGGTTGTATACCACCACAGCTGGCTTCTTTATGATTTCTCTGTAATTTGAGTCTATCTGAGGGTTTGTTAGTCGGTCTGTTAACTGTTGGTGAGCGCCTCGGGCAGCTGCAACTGAAAACACCTGGTTGTAAATAGTTTTGAGGAAGGGATCTGGGGAGAGGCTTGTAGGCTGGGAGGTCTTAAGTTTATTTAGAAAATAAGTGTCTTTCCAACATGTCCCGTCGTGTCTGGGTTGGGGGATGAGGTGTCAGAGCCTGAGCTGTCGCTCCTTCAAGAGCCAGGAATGTGGGTTTCATTGAGCTCGGGAGGAAGGGCCGGGATAGGACCCGGTCTTCGCCATAAAGCTTGCTGTGCTTGCCAAGACCGCCGTCACCCACCCCCTGGAATAAACATTCAGCGTCCAGCCAGCCTCTAGTTTGTTGCCAGAATTCTGAAAAAAAGTTGCTTTTAAGAAAATCTGGCAATTTTTCTGTGACTTTTATGGAGGAGATTTTTGTTGTTGATTTTCTTTATTTTTACTTATTTTGCAAAGGCTGGGAGGACAGGGTCTTATGGGGGTTAACCTGGGCTAGAAAGGTAGGGGCGGATGACCTTGAGGTCTCCATCCTCCTGGCTCTGCCTCCCGAACGCCGGGGTCACAGGTGCGCTCCACCAGGCCCGGATTTCACAGTGCTGAGGATGGAAGCCGGGGGCTTCGTACATGCCAGGCAAGCAGGCTACCAACCTAGCCGTACCCCAAGCCTGCATGGTGCCTTTCAGTTATTTTAGAATCCATTTCCTCCACTGAATACATTGTATGTGTTTTCCCATATCCACAAATATAAAAACATTGTATTTATTTATTTATTTATTTATGTTTGGCATAGGGTCTCAAGTAGCCCAGGTTGGCCTTCAACTCTCCTGCCTCCACCTCCCAAGGGCTGGGATTATAGATGTGGGATTACAGCAGTACCATGCTGGGTTTATGTGGTGCTGGGGATGGAAGCCAGGGTTGTGATAAGCACACTACCAACTGAGCAGAAACCCAGCCCTGATGCGTAGTGCTTCCCCAACCCCCATCCGGAGAGTCTCACTATACAGCCATGGCTGTCCTGGAACTCACTACATAAACCAAGCTGGCCTTGAACTCAGAGATCTGCCTGCCTCTGCCTCCTGAGTGCTGGGATTAAAGATATGACCCACTATGCCTGGCTCATTCTTTCTCTGTTTCTTTCTTCTTCTTTTATTTTATTTTATATTTGTAGTTTGGTTTTTTTGACAGGACTTTGCACTGTATCCTGAGCTGGCCTTGAACTTACATCACGACACATCTGTGGGGTTCGGAAGAGACAACATCTCCGTGGAACTGTTTCCCTCTACGAGGGTCCCAGGGATTGAACTCAGGTTGTTCGAATTGTCGGCAAGGGTCTTAACCCACTGAGTCGTCTCAGCCCTGGGAGTGAATTCTAAAGACTTGTTTTTCTTTTTTGATAGTGCTGGGGCTAATCCAGGGCCTGTGGTCCCTGACTTAGCCCACTCTAGCCCTCAGAGTTTCTCAGTCTGCCATTTTCTTACTTTGCTTTCATTCCCTCCTCAGTCATACTCTGCAGCTGACGGATGGATGATAATTTATTTAACCCATCCCCTGTAGTTGGACGTTTAGAATACTTTCAGACTCCCGGCAATTACGTGTAATGTTGATAATGAACGTCATATATCAGTCACTTTGCACCTGTGCAATGAGCTATGAAATGATCCCCTGAGGGGGAATTGCTGGGTCAAATACACACGAGTTCAGTCTCAGTAACTGCAGCCCAAAGCGTCCTCCATACGACTGTGGGGCTGTCGCAGCTAAGTGGGTCCAGGGAGCCTGGAACCCCAGGCCCTCATTCTGAGGAGCTGGCAGGAATCTGGCCTCTCCCCTCCGCAGGAGCTGACAGGCCACAAGCCACAGCAGGACACCGCCCCCTCCAAAGGCAGGTGATCTGGCAAAACTGTTTATCTGGAGTTGCAACTACACCCTTCCATATAAGGTCTATCCCTCTGGTCCCCAGAAAATACCTAAACCTAAGCCGTAACCCCAATATGCAAGTGGGATTGCCTGTCCTAACCAATGAGCTTCCACTGACCATTTCTCTGGCTATAAATTTGTAAGCCCTTCCACCCAATAAAGGAGTTAAACTCTGTGTCCTTGGCTCCTGAGCGAGAATGGTTCATTCTCCTTGTCTGCTCACCGATCTCCAATCTAAGACTGGATGGGTGTGCTGTAGAACCATGCTGTGGGGGAGGGGGGGAGACAACACACTACTTAGCAGAGACCACTGGCATTCCCACCCCCAGGACACAAGAGCCCCTGTCCCCTCAGCCTGAGGTGTGTGTGTGTTCATATATGTGCATGTGCATGTACATGTATGTGTGCATTAGGGGTCAGAGGTTGTCATCTAGAACCTTCCTCAACTGCTGTCCATCTCTTTTTGCCTGCATGTATGTCTGTGTACCACGTGCATGCCTGGTGTCTCTGAGGTCGGAAGACGGTACCAGATGCCCCGGGACTGGAGTTATAGATGGTTGTGAGCCATGATGTAGGTACTGGGAATCAAACCCGGGTCCTCAACAAGGGCAGCCGGTGCTCTTAAGAACTGAGCCAACTCTCCAGCCCTTTTTTCTTTTTGTGACAAAATATCTTACTCTATCCCTCAATAGCCTGGAACTTTCTATGTCGATGAGGCTGGCCTCAAACTCACAAAGATCCAATAGACTCTGCAGAGATCGAAGGTGTGGACTGCCCTGTCTAGTGTCCCACCTTATTTTTTTGAGACAGGGTCTCTCACTGAAACTGGAGCTCACCAGCAGGGCTAGGTTGAATACCAGCTCCAGGGACTCGTCCATCCTGGCCTCCCCAGTGCTGGGATTACAGAGGCCCACCTCCACCTCCAGCTCTTTATGGCAGGGCTGGGATAGGAATTCAGGGTCTTATGCTCACATGGCAAGGACTTTACTGACTGAGCCATCACTTCACGATTTAACATTTTAATCTTACTACTTTGGTAGGTGATGAAGGGGGGGGGTCACAATTTCCCTGAGCATGTTCCTGTATATAGTATTTGTCTGTTTGCGACACGGTCTTGAGGGGCAGGTAACACCTGGCCTTGCCGGGGTGGGGGTGGGGGTGGGGTAGGAACCCAATCACTAACTTCTTGTCTCAGCCTTTGGCATGTAAGTGCTTTTGGGTTCTTCTTTGTAAGACAGGCTAATCATGAGAAGTACTCAGCAGAGCACCCTGTATTCAGTAGGTGCTCAATAATTATAATCCATTGCCCTTGTTATCTGCCATGGTATTACTAGGCTTGGAACTGGCCAACCTGTGGCTGTGGGTCCATTAGAGGCCTCCAGGCGTGTATACATATGGCAGCTGTCCTGAGGCTCCACAAATACAGCCTGCTCTCCTAGCCTGCAAGGAGGTGGGAGGAAGTCACGGGGAGGGGGGGGGAAGACAGAGCACTGGGGTGTGAGAGGAAAATGTCTTTAGAACAAACAAGGCTCTTAGCACAAGACTGGGGTGTGGGTCACATGTTAAAGGTTCTTGCCTAGAATCCCCCAGTGAGGGGCTGGGGGGAGGGCTAAGCATAAGCACAATCACATAGCACGTGGAAAGACTTGGTTTTCACCTCCAGAACCACACACAGCACATAGGAACAAAGTTTTATTTCTGGGAGCAAGCAAGAAAGATTGCTTGTGGAATGTGCATACTATAGAAACCATGAAGTGTATTCAAGGGACAGAGTAGCTGGAAACATTTTCTTGTTTAGTTACTCGGGGTTTTGTGGAGCACAAGCTAGCCTCCAATTCACTTTCCTTGCACTCTCGATCCCTTTGCATCCACCTCCGAAGGCTGGGGCGACACCACGATTACAATCTCATCTCTGTTGCTGTGATAAAACACCCTGACCAAAAGCAACCTCGGGAAGGGTTCATCCAGATTAGTCTATCCCGGTGGGGATTCAAGGCAGGAGCTTAAATGCCCATCACAACATGGCCACAGTCAAGAGTGAAGAGAGGCCAGGTGGTGGTAGTACACGCCTTTAATCTCAGCACTTGGGAGGCAGAGGCAGGCGGATCTCTGAGTCTGAGGCCAGCCTGGTCTACAGAGGGAGAACAGAGAAACCCTGTCTTGGAAAAACAAGAGTGAAGAGAGAATAAATGCACCCTTTCCTGCTTGCTTCTGTTCAGCTAAATTTTCTCTTCCTCTCCCTCTCTCTTTCTGAGACAGGGTTTCTCTGTTTAGCCCTGGCAATTCTTGAGCTCACTCTAGACCAGGTGCTTTAACTCAGAGATCCGCCTGGCCTGACCTTGACTCTGCCTCTCAGGTGCTGAGATTAAAGGTGTGTGCTACCATGCCCAGCTCTTCTTTCATTCTTATAGATCCAGTTCAGTACCCCTGCTTAGGGAATGATGGCACCCACAGTGGGCTGAGTTAGTTAACAACGCCCTGCACTAAAGGGAGACTTTTAAAGGCAAAATGAGGCCACATAAGTTATTATAAAAGTTATCCCTGTCCACATGGGTTGTACCAGTCCAAAGCTAAGCACAGACATTAGACGGATGTCCTCTAACAAGATCTCTAAAAGGTTATTGTGATCTTTATGAAAGTGTGATTCTGGAAGAGTTTCTGTGGGAGTTCTTATTATCACAGCACACTCAGTTTTTTCCAAGATTTTTTTTTTAAGATTTATTTTATTTTACTGTATGTGTATGAATATTTTGCCTGCACGTATGCCTGTGTATCACATGAGTGCTTGGCGCCTACAGAAGCCAGAAGAGGGCATCAGAGAACCTGGAACTGGAGTTATAGATGATTGTGAGCCATCACATGGGAGCTAGGAACCAAACCCAGTAGGTTCTCTGCAAGAGCAAACAAGTGTTTAGCCATGGAGCATCTCTCTGGCCCCAATCCTTATTTATGTGTGCTGTCTGTGTGAGTGTATGTCCAGTGTATGTCCACAGAGTGTGCCTGCATGTGTATCTGTGCACTACACGTGTGCAGTGCTAGAGGAGATCAGAAGAGGGACTTGGATCCCCTGGGGCTGGGATTACAGATGTTTGTGAGTCACTACGCGGGAGCTGAGGATTAAACCCTGGTCCTCTGTAAGAGCGGCCAGTTCTCCTTACCACTGAGCCATGTATCTAGCTCAACCATTTTTTTCCTTTATCTTTTCCTTTTTGACAAAGGCCAGGCAGTTTCACCCTCCCAACCAACTCCAAGGGTAGTTGGCCTCTTGGAATGCTCCAGACGGCCCATGGCTACATGGGATCCTGTCGCAAAAAAGTTTGAAGGAACCTCCCCACTAAAGCCTATGAAGCAGGCCACACATGAATAGTCAAGAGTCTCTATGGGATTGAAGAACCACACAGTTGCCTGGCTTTCTAAACCAAGTCCATTTTATTTGAGATTTTCCACATGCCACAAATTTACATAAAAACACCCATTCAGAATGTAGTTTACAGCACCACAGTAACATCTGGGTGGGTGTCACTACCAGATACCAACCACAGGCAGTTCTCCCAGCTGGACAGGAGTCAGGGCAGTCAGTCACCAAAAGGGAGGGAATGGTCATTTAGCACCTGGTCACAAGGCCTTGCCCCACGCCCCAAAACCACTCAGCTCAGATAGTGTCAAGTAAAGTCACACACAATGTATCATGGTCGGAAGTGGCATGGAAGAGGCTTCAGGATGAGTGTTAACTGCACACGTGCTTTTGCGTGCACACACACACAGACATGCCTGCAGATGCATGTGCACTCCTCCTGCTGTGGAAACCCTTGGCTGTACACACATTCCTTGCACAGCAATCTGCGAATGCCTCACCAGTGCAGAGGTCAGGGCTTTGGCTGATACCTGCTTCCCCGGGTTCTAAAGCAGATCTTGGGCCAGCATTAGCAGCGGCAGCTTTGGGGACCCTGGCCTCGGGGCTTCCTGAACAGCACTTGACAGCACAAGCTCCCTATGGCAGCTTACCAGATCTGGCTGGGGCAGGGCCGGTTCAGCCAAGCTCTGGTCTGATGATGTCAAAAAAAGGCCCACCCAAGAGTTGTTCTCCAAAGAGATCTAGGCGCTACCCCTGAGCTGCTAACGTAGAACCCATGGCTGGTCTAGAACCTCATGTAGTATTAACACAGAGCATAGAAACTTCTACTGTATCCTGTGGCCCCAAATGCTGATGAGACCAGTCACAAAACCCCTCCAACAGTACAGTGGGCGCCACTAATGCAAGTACCCACGAACTGGTCATACCCACAGGAAGAGGCTGGCATCTCGGACCCACTACCTGCAGCTGCACTTCACACACCATCAAGAATTACTCTCTTTCTTGTCTCTTCATAGCCCATTTAACACCAGCCACTCCCACTGAGATGGGGATCTCGTGTAGCCCAAGCTGGCTTCAAATTCACTATATAGCCTGAGCTGGCCTTGAACTCCTGATCCTGCTTCTACCTGCTGTGGGCTGGGATGGCAGGCATGGCCCAGCACACTTCTTAATTTCTCCTTACAGGAAGAAGTTTGGCAATTTCCAGTTCTTCAAAGGGGCAGGTCACAGTGCAGGCTGGAGCAAGAGGAGGCATCATGCTGGTGCCTCTTGGAGGGGGTATGAGGCTGGCTGTCCATCCTCCCTGAGGGTCTGGCCTTGGCTCACAGAGGCTTGGCTCTCGGCACCCACAGCCCGTTGCTGAGGCCCATCTGTCCCTAGACCACTCTGGGCATAGAGCAGCCCAACCCCCACCATCTTGCTAAGCACTTAGCTTTTAACTCTGGGTCTGATGCAGTGGACAGGCACCGAGCCTTCTCTGGAGGCCCACGTGTGAAAGGCACCCAGTGGATTCAGGGTCTGAGCCCAGTCCTCACGGGCACAGCCTGGGTCTGGACCTACTGGCCTTGTTACAGGGGCGTCTGAGGGCCACGGGCAGGACACAGCCTGTGTCCCTGTCATATAAGAGCAAAGCACTGCTCACTCTGGCCAATAAGATTCCTCCCTTTGAAAATAAGGTTGAAGAGATGGCTTGATGGGTACTTGTTTTATGAGAACCTGAGTTTGGATCCCCAGAACCCACATGAAGCCAGACATAGTAGCGCACATCAGTCACTACAGAGCTCCCACCTCTCGATGGGAGGTGGAGACAGGGGAATGATGGAAGCTCGAGGGCCAGCCAGTCTGGTGCATACAACAGCGAACAGGAGACCCTGCCTCAAACAAGGTGGAAAGTGAGAAGAGACACCCAAGACGGTCTCTGTCCTCTGTGAGGGTCATGGCGCACAGACCTGTGCATGCACACTGGACGCTCGCACACAGTTTTCAAAACAAAGAAAATTAAGAAAGCCACTCTATGAGCCCAGGATGGCTTGCTGGTGTGTGCCAAGCCACAGGGTTAGGAGACACAGCATCAGAGGACAGCCAGGGCATAAAACACAAGGTCTGGAGGAGTAGGTGGAGAAAGGGCAGCCAAGGCTAGGCTGAGGGAGGCACACGGGCAGCTGTGGGAGGTCAGGGACTTCTGTTTACAAAGGGTGAATTCACCCATCTCCCTCTCTCTGGTCGTATCTTCTCAGTCTCACCACAGGAAACACACACCAGAAGATGCAGGCGCACGTACATGCACACAGGCATACATAGGTATACGCGCACACATACGCATGTGCAAGCATATACATACACATACACACACACACACACACACACACACAACCAGGCACACAGATAACCGCGCACAGGCACAGGTGCTCACTGTGCTCTCGGCAGGCAGCATATGGTCTGCCACTTAACAGCCGAGTCCTGCCAATCGGGGACCATTAGGGTAGGTTCTTTTCCCAGCGTCAAATGCTGCAGGCTATATATTGCGATTAACACTGGTGCCAAAATAGCACTTAGTGAAAATAAGCACGCTATTGACATCTGGTGGATCCTGTTCCCAGTGGAGGAGAGAAAATTCTCGCTTGAAGTCAAAGGACTATTGCAGGAGACACTAAGAATACAAGGCCCCAGTCTCCTGTGACCAGGCCCCTCCCTGCTAGCCCAGGGGCTGGCATAAATGACGCCATTGGCTAAAACTGCCCATGTGCAGGATTAACAGGACTCAAGCTTTTTGGATAAGACCTCAGCGGAAAGATGATTTATCTGAACGGGGCTGTCATTTCTTTGGGATTTTATGTTGTCTTTTGTAGTCAGGGTCTCACTATGTAGACCAGGCTGGCCTTGAACTCACAGAGACCCACTGCCTCTGCCTCCTAAGTGCTGGGATTAAAGCCTGCACCACCACACCCAGCTGAGTGGGAACACCTTTAAAGAAGTCACAGGGTTCTTGGGACCTGACACCTCCAAGCTGCCTCCCTTCTGGGCTGTCACCAGCCACATTCTCATTTTAAGGACAAGCAGTGGCCAGTCCTGGAGAGCCTATATGTTAGCCTTCCAGTGTCAGTTCAATGCTCTAAAGACATGCCCAGAAACTGGAGGAAAATGCTCTACCACCTCTTGGTCCACAGCTATATGGGTCCTCAGTCCGCCCCCTGGGACTCTGCAACCGGTCCCACGACCTGCAATGCCAGGAACAGGACAGGCTATTGGCTCTCAGAAACCATCTGGGTCTGGGGTGGGTGTCCCCTGGATCTGCTTTACAGACAGACCAATCCCTCTGGCTAGGAGGTAAAGGTCACTCAGTAACAAGGGAGGGAGGGAGCACCATGGGCTCTAGAGAAGCGCGGATTCCCTCAGGCAAGAGACTGGGTGAGGAGGGAGGGGTTCGCACTGCAGACCCTGTGTAAAGGCTGGGGCTAGGACAGCAGGTTAGGACAGGGGCAGACAGGAAGTACGTTTCTTGGAGTCTGGGGGTAAAGCAACTTGAGGACTGTATTTCTCTAAAACTGTCCCCAAAGCCTGGTCAGAAGCCCCAGGTCTCCCCAGGCTCCAGTCGCCAGGCACAGCTTGCCCAAGACTGCAGGGCACACACCCAGAGGCCAGTTCACCCTGCTCTTCAGCAGCAAGGGAAGCTGGAAACCACAGCTTGGGAGGACATGTTGCCAAGGAGACAGAGGATGAGGGCAGGCAGGGTCTGGGGAGGTCACCAGCAGTGAGCAAGGCCCTGAGGGTCTGCATGGACTGAGATGTCTAGACTGGAAGATACCCGGATCAATGCCCACAGAGTACTGGGAACTCATCACCAAGAGAGGACTGGGCAGGACTCCAGTTTGACTGAGTCACCTCTAGGGTCTGCGGACACTTAGCCTGACTAACATGAGGGGCAGCATGAGGCCGCAGACACTGGGTCCTCCCTCGTCTTTGTCTTTCCTTTTTTTGGTTTATTGAGCTTGAGACAGGGTCTTATGTAGCCTGGGTTAGCCTCTAGCTCAATTATGTAGCTGAGGATGACCCAAGCTCTGGCCTTGACCTCCTGAGTGCTAGGATCTCGGGTGTGAGCCACGGTACAGGTGTGTGGAGGGCAGGGGGTGGATGGAACCAGGTGTCCATGCGTACACACTAACAAAGCAGCACCCCAAGCTCTCAGTGGATTCTTGTAAGGACTAGACAGACGTGTGCTCCCTGCTCCAGCCCCCCACGCCCACTCTGCCCTTTATCTTTTGCAGCTACCCTAACAAGGCCAGTGGCTGTGGACTTTCCAGGAAGCACTCAGACCTCCACAGCACCTGGAGCTTTTCAGTAGAAGCCCATGGACTGTGGGGAGAAGTGAGCACTGCGAGACACAGGCCCCAGCTCCTTGGCTCAGCTGGGGGGGTGATGCCACCCCAGTCCCTGCCCCAGGGGACTCTCTGGCCACAGGTATCATTGGGCTGAAAACACCCCAGAGACATCATTGGGTCAAAACATTTTCTTTTCTTTGTGGTGGGGACTGAACCCAGGGCCTCACACACAGGAGGCAAGTGCTCTGTCGCGCCCCCAGCCAAAAAAGGGGCCTCAACAGGAAAAGGAGCCACAGGCCCACAGATGTCACTGAGGGCACTTCACAGTGAGAGCCCAGCCCACCCTGACCCCGTGTGGGTACAGTCACAGTACAGAGCCCGAGTGCAGATGACTATGGACAGAGCGAGGAGGGACAGTACCCAGGCTAAAGCGAGCAGGTGGACTGGGGCCTGCAGCCCCCTGGGGGGCGGGGGGGGGGGGAGCGTGGCCAGGCCCCGGAGGCCAGCCTGGCTCTCTGCCCTCACATGCAGAGCCCACCTGATCACTCCCTGCCACCGCGCCCAAGTCCTCATAAGAGAGAGCGAGGGAACCTGGTGACTGGGTAAACATCTCAGGACAACTGGAAACTCTTTCTTCCTGTCACGAAACAAGGACCCCACTGTCCGCTGGCTCCTTGGACCCTTGTGGAGACACAGACAGAAAGAGGCTCTGCTGGCAGGAGTGGGGCCAGGGCCGGGGCCGGGAGCCCTCTCACCACCACAGGTTCGGTGGCTCCTCAGCCACTCTGCTCTTAAATAAGGTGATCTCGTCCAGGTGCACCATGGGGACATCCCGGATGACGTCGGTCAGGCCCTCGTGGAGCAGGGGGAAGATGATGACGTTCAATGCGGGCCTCTCAGCCTGGAAACTGAACCAGAGATCAGCCATTAACAGAGGCTGCGGGGGCTGAGGGCATAGCCCAGAAGGCAGAGTGCTTGGTAAGCCCCAGGAGACCCCAGGCTCAGGCTCTGGCACAGATGCTGCTGACTCCACTTTAAAACATCAGATTCCTAGAGCCAGAGAGCAAGGTGGTGGGAGCTGGGCGCTGGGGCCGGGCCAGGGGCCGGACAGTCAGTGCTGGTGGAGCATCAGTTTGAAACATGAAGAGTTCAGTAACCGGCAGTGGTGATGAGTATACACACTGTAACACAGTCACGGGCTGTGGAGACGGCCCAGCACCCAGGAGGTGGAGGCAGGCAGACCTCTTTGAGTTCCAGGCCAGCCTCATCTACAAAGCAAGTTCCAGGACAGCCAGAGCTGTTATTCAGAGAAACCGTGTCTTGGAAATAAACCAAACAAAATTAAATAATAAACAAATAAATGGATAAATAAATAAAACTGGAGGCTCTGGGATAAGGGCAAACTCCCAAGTCACACACCTTTGGCTTCACATCCAGACAGACCAACCTACCAAATGAAACACCAGACAACACTCTCCTCTGAAGTAGCTCGTGGCCTCAGTCAGGCCCTGTCCCTCCCTGACCCCTACATGCTGCCATCGCTATGGTGGGGCCCAGACACCTTGGCCATCTTATTGGGTCTCACAGTTCACAGCTCCTGACCTCTGGGGAGCTGGAGCTTAGCAGCCACCCAGCTCAGCACGCAGGCCACAGTTCTCCCAACTGAATGGGCAGAGGCAGGGCAGACTCACGTGTGGGCTTGCCAGGTGGGCACTTCCGACTGCCTGCTCTGGAGCTACCATGGAGCAGTGCCGAGCCAGGCAGCTTCCCAGACTCCAAACGTCTCCTACAGAAACCGTGCAGGATACAAAGCACAAAGCTTGCTCTTTTTTTTCCGTTTTAATTTTTTGAGACAGGCTCTCACGTTCATGTTTCCCAGATTGGCCTCAAACTAAGGATGACCTTGAATTTCAGATCCTCCTGCCCCCTTCTCCCAAGTCTGGGATTATAGACCCGCACCATCATGCCCAGTTTACACCATTCTGGGGATGGAGCCCAGGGCTCCATGCATGCCAGGTAAGCACTATACCAAAAAAGCCACATCCCCAACCCCCAGTTCCATTCTGGAAAGCTGATGTCCAAGTCTAAGGCTCTTGGTGTTGGCCAGACTTAAACCTTCCCCTGCTCCATCTGTGAACACCGCTTACACTTCTGCAGAGCAGGTGCAGACCCTGCTTTTCTGGCATGGAGAGTCCCATCTGCACACTCAGCCTTGAGCGCAGCTCCCAGGGGCTGCCGTGAGCTTGCCAGGACACAGCAGCAGAGGAAGAGCTGTTAACTATGGTTCTGGCAATCTGGAAACTTCTGGAAAAAATGCACCCATGTCTAGATGTAACACAACAGGGGCTGGGGCAGCCAGTTGACCTCCCACAGCCATATGCCCCTACAGGAGGCTATAGGCCACAGACACATCTCAAAACCCCATGTGGGAAGGCAGTGCCAACTGGACCTTGAGAGAGAGTGACATGGCCACCACACCAGGCAGCAGACCTCTGTCATACCAGCCTGAGAGGAACTGGAGGACAGCGCCTGCCATTCCGGTTTGGGATTCCCGAGTCTTTAGGATGGAGGCTACAGGACTCTAACACAGGCCTCTGGGCTTACAGATGGCAGCCAGAGACTCAAGAGTGGGTGGGACCTTCCAAAGACAGGTGCTGTGACATACTGTGTCAGGTCTGTAAGTGCTCCAGGGAACCAGTGGCACTTGCCCTGGCTTTAAATGGCTTTGCTACTGGCTGGGGTTGTGCCAGGGGCTGTTGCGCATGCTCCTGAGCTCAGGCCCTGCTGCAGAAAAGAGACAGGACCTGGAAAAATCCTACATGGGATGTAAACCAGCATGCCTGGGCCATGTGGAGCAGCTATGAAAAGCATAAAGTGGGCAGAACGTGAGGAAGAAAGCCAGAGGCCGGTCTAAACCCTCCAGAAGATGGCGCCAGGTGGGACGGTTGGCAATAGTACCCACATCACAGCTTACCCAGAGTGTGCACAGAGCTGGTCTATCACCAGAAGATTCCAGTTATGCCTGGAAGATGCTGCTCCCCAAAGCCAGAAGGTGCTCACTTAGGGTGCTGGGGACAGTGAGGCACGGCGCAGGCTAGACCTCAGCAGTGCCACAGTGACCAGCCCCCATGGGAACCAAGAGAATGGGTGACACACCGCCTTCCCCATCTTCAGGGCCCACAAGGCCTGGCAAGAAACGGGCCAAGTGGGAGAGCTCAAGGAAGCAGGGGACCTAAGGGGTTCCCTAAGCAGAGGACCATATGCCAGAGCCCAGGCCCTGATGCCACGGCGCTGTGGGCAGATACCAGCAGGCAAGGCGGCCATGCGTGGAACTGGCCAGTACAAGTTTCTAGGAAAGACGGGAATACAGACAGGGATGGCGCTGGGCAAGTGCGTGTGCCTCAGGCCGGGAGTGAAGTGCAGGGTTTGGGTGCTGGCAGGGACTATGATAGGTGGGCAGACACCCTTCTCTGCTCATCACCCAGGGAGGCCGCAAACCCCCAGAGCGCACCAGGAATCTCTGTCACTGAGTCTGGTCTCCAAAGGGGCCCAAATAGGGGAGGGACGTGCAGAGGAAAAGGAAAGCTGTCTAACACCCCGTGGGGCCGCGTGTGACAGGTGAGGAAGGAGCTGGAGTGCGGGGCATGCCTGTCACCCCGGCACTGGGGAGGCTAAGACGTCAGCCCTGGAATGGCATCATAAAGAAGCTTGAAACCCCGAAGGCTGGGCCGGGGCTCAGCAGATGCGCAGGCCCAGCACAGCACGGACCTAACCCGGCAGCACATCCCTGTAACACCAGAGCTTGAGAGGTAGGAGGAGGATTAAAGGCTAAAGTTACCCCCTCACCGTGTTAGAGGCTAGCCTAGGCTTCATGAGACACAAAACATGGAGAACAAATGTGGTCCATGACACTGTGTGGCATTAGATACGGAGCACCCTAAATCCAGCTGCTTCCTGTGGGGTGGGGAGAACCCAACCCCAAAACATAAAGGGCCCGAGCTGCAGTCTTGGCATCAAAACCACAAAGCCAAATATGGGAGGGCGAGGAAGGAGCAGCTGCCAAGGGCCTGAGCTGCAGCAGCTGGCGTGGGAGAGGCACAAGGGACAGCCCTGGTGAGGGACCAGCCTTGTGGCTGAAACACCACCCTGCCCAGGCGAGGGACTGTGGGTACTGAGGCTGGGTGGTCAGCGTAAGCTCAGTGCTTCCCTGAGCTCTCCAGGCAAGAAAAGAACAGAGCATCAGAGGCTGCTCAGTGGCTGAGGCAGGAGGAATGCCAGCTTGGACTACCCCAAAAGTGGTGACGAGTTGAAGGTCACCCTCAGTTACGTAGTGAGCTCAAGGCCAGTCTGAGCTATAAAAACCTGACTAAAAAAAGTTTTTAAACTAAACAAACAAAGCATCAGGAAAGAGGACAGACACCCTTGTTGCTTTCCATAAGCGCCTGGGGCGTTGGGCGACTGGTCAAGAGCAACACTGCCACCTGCTGGAGCCCTGCAGCAGAGCGCCCGTCACAGCAGGGCGCCTGGAGTCCAGCCGCCCCTTGGAAAGGTGCTGTCTGCTGGGGGAGGGGCAGGCAGCAGAGCTACCACTCTGCAGATGGCGTCCACAGAACAGCCTCCCCTGCTGGTCTCTACAGCTCCGCCCCAGCCAGAGGCTGCCAGCCATCTGGGAGAGGACAGCTCTGTGCAGACCTGAGTCAGGATCCAGCATTTACCAGGAAAGGCCCCTCACACCAGCCACACAGCTCCCTCTCCCTGGACTTACATTTTCTGAAGGTCTCATGTAGCCCAGGCTAGCCTCAAACTCACTGTGTAGCAGAGGATTACTTTGAATCCTGGCTCCACCACCCAAGTGCTGGCATGACAAGCGTGTGCCAGCACATCTGTGGTGCGGCAGATACTGAGATTTACTTATGTATTTATTAAAGTGTGTGTGTGTATGCGTGCCCACGAGTTTGTGTACGCTACATGTATACAGGTGCCCATAAGGCCAGGAGAGGCCACGAGATACCCTGGAACTGGTGTTCCGGGCAGTTGTGAGCCACCGGATTGGTGGGTCCTCTGCAGGAGCAGTAAGCACTCTCAACTGCTGAGTCGCCTCTCCAACCCCACGCTGCAGGAACTGAACCAGGGCTTGTGCCTGCTAGGCAAGCTCTACCAACTGAGCTAGTCCCTTACTCGGTTTTTTGAAATGGTCTTGTTGTACAGCCCAGGCTAAACTAGAACTTTGTAGCCCAGGCTGGCTTGAACTCCCAATTCTGCCTCAGCCAGGCATGCAGCACCAAGCCTAGCTTCTCTGTCCATTCTAATGTCAGTTTTGTCCTATATGCTGCCAACTGGCTCCAGTGCTTCTGCCTCAGTTCCCTCATCTGTGAGCTGTCGTTGATGTACTCACTTCTCAGGAGAACTAACCTTTGAAAGTTGTCCTCTGACCTGTACACACAGGCTGCGGCATGCACACCTGTCCCACAAACACACACACAATAAATACATGTATAAATGTCATACAAAACTCCTGACACACCGAGAGCAGAAGAGATGGGCCGGGCACAGGCTCACTCCAGAGGTGGAGGGGGAAAGGAGCAACAAGTTTGGGGCAACCTGGTCTGCACAGAGAGTTCCAGGCTATCCTGGGATACAGAAAGACCCTGTCTCAATAACAAAAGGTGGAGCTTTGGGAAGTCTGAAGGTGGACTCTTCCCAACGATGACAGTAGGATCAACAAGTCTCTCTTGGGTCCTCTTCAGACAGTGAACTAAGACTTCCAGAACCCAGGACAAACTCTAGCTGAGGCTAGCCTTGAAGTCCCAGAATCCTTCTGTCTTAGCCTTCCAAGTGGCTTAGAGCAGGGCCATCTATGGGAACTAGTCCCCACCTCTTCTCACCCTGCTGGGATCTGATGCTCCATCCCCCCAAAGTCGGTCCTGGGCTGGGGACCCTGGGGCTTGGGGACCACGGTACTGTCCGAGACCTCCCAGCCACCACGACAGCAGGCCATGCTACTCACCTCCGGAGGAGTGTCTGCTGCAGGCTCTTGCAGGTGGTGAGGGATTCTCCAGTGAACATATGACACACGACAACATGCAGGCAACGGGCCATGAAGGCCAGCACGGCATCCGGCTGCAGGGTGCCACTGCGTGACACCAGGCACAGGCGCTGCAGAGAGGAGCACTGGCCCAGCGCCTGGAAGAACTGTGCGTTGGCACTGAAATAGGGCTGCTCCAGCCTGCAGAGAGAGGAGCGTGAGTGCCAGGGGAAGACGTGCGGCTAGACCCTGCCAGCACGAGCTGGCTCAAGGCCATCTGCCTTCCTCCCTCAGTACCCCACCCTGCCCCATACTGTCACACTTGCTGGCCTAATGAGGAGTCACATGTGACGCTGCCCTGGGAGCCGGTCTGAGGACAGAGACAGATCAGCCAACAAAGGCAGGAGAGAGTGGGAGTCCAGCAGGCCAGAGTATGGGAAAGGGGCAGAAAAGGGAGGAAGCCCTCAGGGCTGCTTTGAGGCCAGCAGCTTGTCATCGGCCCAGAGCACAAGCTCCACCACACAGGCTCCGTGTAAGGGTGCCTGTCGTTCTTAGACACAAGGAATGGAGGGGACCATGTGGCTTCTTCCCCTTCATCGAGGACACTAGTCACCTATGTCATCTGTAGACACACATTCATGTTGGAATTTTTAAATGATTTCCCCAACCCTTTTTAAATAATAAAAATTTATGTATTTATACTTTATACATGTGTGTGTGAATTCTTGCATGTACGTGCATCATATGTGTGCCTTGTACTCAAGGAGGTCTCAGAAGTGGCCATCAGATCCTCTAGAAATGGAGTTACCAATGGTTGTGAGCCACTCAGTTAAGAGTAGTTAACCACAGCACTATCTCTGGGGGCGGAGGGGAGGCAGAGAGAGAAGAAGTCACAGACTGAACTCAGGACCTGAAACATGCCAGCCAGGCTCACCTACTGAGCTACAACCCCAGCCCTTCACACTTTCCTTCCCCCTCCAGACAAGGTTTCTCTGTGCAGCCCCAGTTGGCCTGGCACTTGCTCTATAGACCAGGCTGGCCTCGAACTCAGAAATCTGTCTACCACTGCCTCCCAAGTGCTGAGATTAAAGGCGTGCATCACCAACGCCCCACTTTTTTATGTCCACCCCAGTGCTGGGCCGCATATATGCAAGGCACTCCACCACTGAGTCACCCCCAGCCCTTTAATTTTTAAATATTGTTCTTATCCTTTCACAATTTTATATGCATACATCCTGCATAGTGGTCATTTCACCCCTCAATTTTTGTTCGGAGACAGGGTTTCTGGACTGGAGAGATGGCTCAGCGGTTAAAAGCACTGGTCCAGAAGACGTGAGTTTTATTCCCAGCAACCACATGGTGTACTGGGGTCTGATGCCCTCTTCTGGCCTGCAGGTGTACACACGGATAGAGCACTCATATACATAAATGAATCTTAAAAAAAATAAAGTAAAAGTTGAAAAACAGAGAGAGGATCTCACTGTTGCCAAGGCTAGCCTTGAATTCACAGTGGTTCTCCATCTCAGCTTCCCAAGTGCTTCTCTACAGGGTGTGAAAGTGGCAGGTTAAGAGGGATGCAGGGCCCCAGGAAACCTTGGAGCACCAGCAGCAGGTGGTTTGTGTGTGCATGTGCGTGTAATGCTTCCCTCAGTAGGGGATGGAATCCCAGTGCCAGGCAGCAGCTGCCCCCTCCACCACTAGGTGGTGGTATGGACTTGCACTGCAGGCCCAGGTGCACCCAGGCCAACTGAGTTACAGTGGCAGGCGGCATGTGTCCTGTACATGATTTTAAACCTTTTCCCAACCCTGCCCTCAAAGAACTCATCCATCAGTGTTCAGCCTGGCCTGAGTACCGTCAGCTCTCACCCTCCAACTGTGAGGCCGGTGAGCCCTTACCCTCTCCCCTGTGTACAAGGTTGGTCCCCACCCAGGAAGGCTGGGGGACTGACCTAAGGCAGGTGCCAGGTGGCACCTGAGGGTGGGCAGGGGGAAAGGAAATGGGATCCACCCAGATCGGACCTCATCCCAACTCTGCCTCTCCCCAGCTGGCTCAAACTACCAGCCAGCAAGGATTAGACCTCCCTCCCTGTAAAGCTTTCTCAGGTAACTACTCTCCCCTCTGGCTTGAGAGGCTGATGGCTCAGCCGGGTGGGTTGGGGGAGAACCAGAGCTCAAAGGTGCTCCTGGGACTGTGCCAAGCCTGGCCCAAGCAGCTCTCCTGCTTCCGCCTAGGTGACTCAGGGTAATACCTCGGCCTCCAGGTAATACCCCGCCTCCAGCCGTGGGAAAGGTGCCACCGCTTCTGCTTGACACGTGATCCTCTCACCATGGGGGCGTGCCCAAGCCCACAGCCAGAACAACCTGTCCCTGTGACACCTTCACACCACAGGGAGCCAGGCCGGTACAAGCTCAGTTCATGGCAGGCTGCGGTGGCAGCAGGTGAGCCTGGGATTCCCAGGGCTGCCATCAGAACACTCCCCCAGGAAACACAGGTACCCTTGCAGCCCCCACAACCCCAGGAAGCAGCCCCAGGGCACACAAACCCTCCAGAGCTCACAACCAGCCCCTGCCACCTGCTGCAGCGTCTCTGCAGCCTCAGAAGGCAGTGGTCCAGAGGGATCGGGCCATTTGGCTGTGTTCTGGAAGCCTGTGTTTGTTCAGAACAGTCAGTACCTCACACGGCAGATGGTTCTGTGGCTGCGGGCACAGGCTGTAGCCTGGGCAGAGATGCCACTGTTAACTGTGATCAAGCTTTTGGGGAAACCTACAAGACACACTTATCCCATGTCCTGCAGGCCTCCCATGATGCACACATGGTCCTGCCTCTGGAGAGGATTCCGGGTCCCAGGGACAAACCAGTATAAAGCCCAGGCTGGCCTGGAATTCACAACCCTCCCCATTCAGCCTCCCAAGAGCTGGGATCATTGGTGTGTGCCACAACACCTACTGCAAAGACACAAGGCTTGATAGGCGGGTAAAAAACAAACACTGGCAGCAAGACAGAAAGATCTAGAAAGACCTTGGTTCTGAAAAATTCAAAGGCTCATCTGGGTTCCTTGGACTTATGAAATTGTCCTAATCACAGAAATTAGGTGATAGTGGTGGCCCAGCAGGAGGGGTCATGCACCAAACGTATTCTCTGACTGATCCATCATTTGTCTTTTTTTTTTTTTTTTTTTTTTTTTGGGTAAGGAGACGGCCTCATATAGCCCAGGCTGGCCCAAACTATGTAGCTAAGGACAACTTTGAATTCCTAATCTTCCTCCCTCTGCCCCCCACCATGCTGGTTTTGCAGGTATGTGTCACCCCACCCAGTTTATAGACTACTGAGGATGGAACCCAAGGCTTTGTGTGTGCCAGGCAAGCCCTCTATTGACTGAGCTTTGTCCCCAGCCTGTGTCTGTGATGTATTTGCCATTCTGGCAAACAATGACCTTGCACACACTGACTGTGGCTGCAGGACAGGCCGGGGTGTGGCAGATCAGGCACAGGAAGACACAAGTGTGAGGGACACCACAGAGGAAGCATTAAGGAAAAGGAAGGCCTGGAGACTACAGGAAGAGACAGATGCAGCCAAGGAGGAAGCCGTCCATCTGGACGCCTGGGAAGCGGGAAGGCAGCTGCGGGAGATGGGGGAGGGGTGGCACTTGCCCGCCACTTCAGCTACACGGGCTTCCTAACACAGAGGGAGCCCAAGGCTCACAATAACTTCGTCTTTTTTTTCGCTGTTGTTAATGATCCGGTCTGTGTAGCCCAGGCTGGCCAAGGATGACCTTGACTTCCTGTTTCCACCTTCAGGTGCTGGGACGACAGGCATGCAGTCATAGTTCTTTTTTTTAGGGGGAGAATGTTGTTGCTTTTGAAGACAGGGTCTCACTCTAGTCCAGGCTGACCTTGAACTCAAGGCAATCGTCCAGCCTCAGCAGGAGGTGGGAGGGTAGTTTAAGTATGTGCCACCACAATCAACTAACTGGGACCTCTAAACTGGGAGTGTCAGAAAGCCCACAAGCAGGTCCCCAAGCAAGTACAGCAGGGAGGCACAGTCCCACAGACACCCAGGCATGGGTACCAGCCCTGTCCAGAGACTCCTGAGCCGTGGGTCTGCTTGGCTATGGACTGAGCTGGAGCAGTAGGGCAGGTAATCAGACGGGGCAGAACACAGAGGCTTCGGACCCAGACGGCCTTAGCATGGCTGTGCTCCAAGGAGGACAGGAAGCCGAGCTCACAGTCTGGCCAAGCAGCTCTGGAAGGTTCTGGGCCATGAGCAGCACAGGACCTGCTGATTTCCTGTCGTACTGAAGCCAGGAGAGGCAGAGGGCACGCCCTCTTTGAGGCCAAAGTGAAGCTATGGTTTGGATTGACAGGTGAGAGGCTTCCGACTTCATATTTGACATCAGCATCCGTGGACACTGTGGCAGAAAGGACAGCTTTGCGCCTGGCCCTGCCTTAGCTGTCTGTCAACTTGACACAGTCAGCCATCCAAGAGGAGGAAACCTCAATTGAGAAAATGCCTCCAGAAGACCAGGCTGTCAACAGACAAGCCTATAGGGCACTTTTAAAATCAGTGACTGATGGGGAAGGGCCCAGCCTATTGTGGGCGGAGCCACCCAGTGCTGTAGTTCTGGGTTCTATGAGAAAGCAGGCTGAGCAAGCCATGAGGAGCAAGTCAGTAAGCAGCACCCCCTCCACAGCCTCCTCGGCAGCTCCTGCCTCCAGGTTCCTGTACTGTTCTGAGTTCTTGTCCTGATTTCCTTCAATGATGAACAAGGAAGTAGAAGTATAGGCCAAATTAACTCTTTCTTCTTCAAGTTGTTTTGGTCATGGTGCTTCATTACAGCTACAGTAACCCTAAGACGGGCACCAAAGAAGCAGCAATTGTACTAGAGAAAGTGGTATCAATGTACAAGTCCCTTTAGGCTAAGACACGACTTTGTGTCCCCAATGTTGCCTCCACCACCCACCAACAGCTATGTACTGGTAGAGTCCTTAAGTCCTACCCCCTCCTGCCTGCCTAGAGCCAGGGATTTTACTATACGATATGTCCTGTATACATCTAGTTCAGTATAATCCCAGCACTTGAGAGGCAGGACACTCAGAAGGTTCAGTCATCCTCAGCTACAAAGAAAGCATGAGGCCAGTCTAGGGCACACGAGACCCAAAAGAAAAAGGAATGCTTATAATTTAAGCATGATGGGGCACACCTGTGATCTCAGATGCTCTGGCGCTTGAGGGAGGTTGATCAGGAGTTCAAGGACTTCAAGGATGACAGTAGTGAGTTCAAAACAAGCCTGAGTAACTTGTTTAAAACAAAGTAAGGAGAGTTGAATACAGAGCTCAGTGGTAGAGTGCATCCCCGGAATATGCACATGGGAATGTGTGCCTGCTATTCCAGATGAAACAAGACCATAGTTAGAGGCCATCTTGGGCTAGAAAGAACTTACTACAAATACCCAAGGACTAGGAGGTATAGCTCATAATAGAGCACCTGCCTAGAATCCCCCAGTGAGGGGCTGGGGTGTGGCTCAGTGGTAGAACTCCTGCCTAGAATCCCCCAGTGAGGGGCTGGGGTGTGGCTCAGTGGTAGACCACCTGCCTAGAATCCCCCAGTGAGGGGCTGGGGTGTGGCTCAGTGGTAGAACTCCTGCCTAGAATCCCCCAGTGAGGGGCTGGGGTGTGGCTCAGTGGTAGAGCACCTGCCTAGAATCCCCCAGTGAGGGGCTGGGGTGTGGCTCAGTGGTAGAGCACCTGCCTAGAATCCCCCAGGGAGGGGCTGGGGTGTGGCTCAGTGGTAGAGCACTGCCTAGAATCCCCCAGTGAGGAGCTGGGGTGTGGCTCAGTGGTAGAGCACCTGCCTAGAACCCCCCAGGGAGGGGCTGGGGTGTGGCTCAGTGGTAGAGCACCTGCCTAGAATCCCCCAGTGAGGGGCTGGGGTGTGGCTCAGTGGTAGAGCACCTGCCTAGAATCCTCCAGTGAGGGGCTGGGGTGTGGCTCAGTGGTAGAGCCCCTGCCTAGAATCCCCCAGTGAGGAGCTGGGGTGTGGCTCAGTGGTAGAGGAACAAGACCTGCACATCTGCAGCACCACAAAAGAACCTTTTTTTTTTCTTTTCTTTTGGGGGTGTGCAGCACAGGGCCTCACTTTGTAGCCTTGGCTGGCCTCAAACTCACAGACTCACAGGCTGGTCTCTGCCTCCCAAGTAAGTGTTAGGACAGAACAGAACTCTTTTATCTGTTAAATGTTTGGTGATGACAAAAATACCCTTTACAGCTTGTTCAGCATGGATCCACTCCATGCTTGGCTCTGGAAACTCTGTAATGTTTTATATAGGAGTTAAGCCTAGAGTCTTGAGAATGCTAAGTGCTCTACCACTGAGCTACATCCTCAACCCTTTCTTAAGGATTTACTTCAAGACAGAGTCTTGTCAGGTGGTAGTCATACATGCCTTTGATCCAACATCGGAAGGCAAGCTGATCACTGTGAGTTCAAGGTCAGTCTGGTCTACAGAGTGAGTTCCAGGATGGCCAGGGCTACATAGTGAGACTTTGTCTCAAAATACGTGAGGAAGGGACACAACACCTGAAAGACGGCTCAATGGTTAGAGGTACAGGCTGTTGTTCCCGCAGATGATCTGGGTTCCCAATACATATATGCTGGCTCACAACCCTCTGTAACTCCAGTTCTAGGTGATCCAATATTCTCTTCTGGCTTCCAAAGCCGCTGTACATACATGATGTCACAGATAGGCATACAAAGCACACATGTATAAAAATAAAAGTAAATACATCTAAAAACTTTTTAAGACTGTAACCTTGTGAATGAAGTAACAGCCGGTATGCGGAATAAATGGTGCAAGGTCTCAAGTAAGTGTGGAGTTATGCAGAGACACCAAGTTCAGGCTCCCTGCCCTCCCATACCTCCCATGGCTTAACCACCATAATCCCAGGTTTTTGAAGCCATTCACTAAGGTCAATACTAAGACCGCTCCTGCCTTGATCTCCAGCCCCTCACCTCAGGTCCCCAGCCCTTACCTTAGCCCCTCAGCCCTCACCTCAGGTCCCCAGCCCTCACCTCAGGTCCCCATCCCTCACCTCAGGTCCCCAGCCCTCACCTCAGGCCCCCAGCCCTTACCTTAGCCCCTCAGCCCTCACCTCAGGTCCCCAGCCCTCACCTCAGGCCCCCAGCCCTTACCTTAGCCCCTCAGCCCTCACCTCAGGTCCCCAGCCCTCACCTCAGGTCCCCAGCCCTCACACCTCAGGTCCCCAGCCCTCACACCTCAGGTCTCCAGCCCTCACCTCAGGTCCTCAGCCCTCACACCTCAGGTCCTCAGCCCTCACACCTCAGGTCCCCAGCCCTCACCTCAGGTCCCCAGCCCTCACCTCAGGTCTTTAGCTCTCACCTCAGGTCTTTAGCCCTCACCTCAGGTCTTTAGCCCTCACCTCAGGTCCTCAGCCCTCACCTCAGGTCTTTAGCCCTCACCTCAGGTCCTCAGCCCTCACCTCAGGTCCTTCAGACGCTTGCAGTGCTTCAGCATGTCGGCAAGAGCAGGCATGTACACCACCTTCCCCATCATTCCCAAGTTGGCCAGCGACAGAGACTGCAGTTGCTGGCACTGTAGGCCAATGCTCACTAGTCCAGAGCCTGTCAGCATGCCTGGCAGTTGGGCTAGTGTTAGGTGCCGCAGGAAGGCGAGCTGGCCGATGGCGGCTATCTCTGAGTCCCCGACGTTCTGGGCCCGGCTGCAGGGTGGGAGGGAGTTGCGGATGGCGGGCTCATTTCGGGGCATGGCCGAGGAGAAATTGGACCCGATCAGTTCCAGGTGCTCCAGAAAGGGGAGCTTCTTCAGCAGAGACCAGAACACAGAGGCCGGCTGGGGGGCTGACTGGCCCAGGAAGGGGTTGGGACAGATCTGCACCCCGATGCGGACCTTCTTGCCAAAGCCACGGGGCACTGCGTGCATGGCCGGTGGGGCAGGAGCACGGTCAGGCCTGGGCGCTGAGTCAGCCACGGCGCAGACGGGCAGCGACAAGGAACGCAGATGGCAGAGCCGGGCCAGGAGCTGGCAGAGGTGGCGGCCCAGGCCGTCGGAGCTGTGGTGGTGGGCAGCTGAGAGGTTGAGGTGGTGCAGGTTGCAGCAGGACTCCACCAGTGTCTCCAGGATGCTGCTGTCTATGTCATCCTCTGCCTTACGGAGCAGCGAGTCCGCAGACAGGCAGTGCACGCAGCCACTGAGGTTGAGGCTGGCCAGGCTACGCAGGTCCTTCCCCCCATTAATGACCCGCTGGATCAAGTGACTGCCTGACAGCGTACACCTGCTGAAGCTGAAGTAGAAGGGATTATTGAACTTCATATGCTGGAGGAGGGTGGAGCCGTTCAGCCAGGACTTGGGTAGCTGCAGGGCATCCAGGGCCACATTGCGAGCCATGGAGTCTAGCAGGTTCTTGGTGGCCCCACTCTCAGCGAAGCTGCCAGGGACGGAGATGAGGAAGGCATGCAGGTTCTCAGGAGTGCGGTCACTGAGCACAGCGAGGTAGAGTCGCACCACCTCCTGGTTGATGTAGCCAGGGGCCAGGCGTGCGTAGAAGACACGCAGGTTCTGGTAGTGGGGCACATTGCTCTGGCCCACCATGAGCTGGCCCGAGAGGACAGCGCCCTCACGTGTGCGGTCCAGGATCTCGAAGTAGAGCAGCAGCTTCTGCAGGCTGGCACAGCAGGGCACCACACCGTAGGACGGCGTGAAGAGCGTCTGCTTGAGTTCCCGCACACGGCTCAGAGTGGCCTTGCACTCGCTGCTCAGCTGGCTAGCATCAAAGCCAGGGCTCACATCAATAGCCAGTGAGCGCAGGTGCTGCAGGGCCGAGAGCACCTTGGACAGCCGCAGTGAGGTGAGGTGGCAGCCAGACAGGTTCACCTTCACCAGGCTGTGACAGCGGGCCACGTGCTCGATGGTGGAGCCCGACAGCCAGTAGCAGCCTGCCATGTTCAGCTGCTGGATCTCCTGGCCAATCTCCTTCACCAGCTGCTTTACCTTGTCCTCACTGGCCTGCAGAATGGGGACAGGACAGGAGAGACAGGTGTCCCTGGCTACTCCCCACTCCTGCGCAGAGGAAAATGGCCTGTCCTTCCTCTCCCGCACACCTACAGCTGCCAGCGGTCAAGAGACTTCAGCCCCCAGGAGGAAAAAGGAGAAAGATGTTCACTAGCCAGGCATGGGGGCACATGCCTGTCACCCCAGCACTTGGGAGGCTGAGGAAGGGGCATTACAAGTTTAACATCTGTCTGGGCTCCAGAGTTCCAGCCTAGCCTGGAGTATATACAAGACTCTTGCTTCAGAAAGAAGAGCAGTTGCTTGCTAAAAGCTGTAACTGCTCTTCATAGGCCCACAGGGTCAGAGTACAGCTCCCAACACCCACCCAGGCAGCTCACAACAGCTGTAACTCCAGGCCCAGGGGAGTCTGGTGCCTCTGGCCTCTGTGCGCACTCCTCACACATACATTCAAAAATAACTATTTTTTTTTTTTTTTGGCGGGGGAAGAGTTTTGAGACAGGGTTTCTCTGTGTAGCCATGGTTGTACTGGAACTCACTCTGTAGACCACACTGGCCCTGAACTCATAGAGATCCACCTGCCTCACCTCCCTCCCAAGTTCTGGGATTAAAGGTGTGTACCACTACCACCCTAAAAAAATTTTTGAAAGCTCTAATTTTGTTTCTTTCCTTCCTTTCTCCCTCCCTCCCTTTCTTGCTACTGTATTTCTTAAAGACCAGGTCTCACTAAGCAGCCTTGGCTAACCTGGAATTCTGTGTAGACCAGTCTAGCCTTGAACTTACAGATCCTTCTGCCTCGGCTCCGGAGTGCTGGGACTATAGGCATACGCCATCAGGCATACCTGACTGCGTTTTCTTGTTTGTTTGAGACAAGGCCTTACTAAACTGGCCTGAGCTATGATCATCTTGCCTCAACCTCCTGAGAGCTGGGACTACACGTGTATCCTACCATGACAGCTCATGTTTCAGGTAGGCAGAGACTCGAGCTCTGAGCAATGGCAGGCAGCCCTTTTGCAGAAATGTCAACCGTGCCACCCCCTGCCCCTTCACAAGGACCTTCTGCAATCCGCCCTGTGGTGCAGCAACTCCAGCAACTCCGGGTGCCTATGGGGAAGGAGGCCTCCCACTCAGCCCTGAATCTGAGGCCCAGGCTCCCTCTCTCCCAGAACTATAACTACATGCACTGTGACCCCAACACGGGCACCTCCTTCACTTCTCTACCCTGGCTCTGTCACTCAGTGTTTCCTAAAGCTGTTCCCAGTCACACACAGTAGGCTGTGTGAACAGGCTGCCTGCCACCAGCCCCCAGGGCTGGCACCTTGGTTGATCCTGACCTCCAGCACCTCGCCAGCCTCACCTGGTAGTCCTTCTGCAGCAGCACGGTATGCACCAGGCTCTTGTCCAGGCACAGGGCCGCCAGCTTCCGGCAGGTGCGCCGCACATTGAGAACCAGGTCTGTGCTGGGGACATGGCTCAGGATATGTAGGAGGATCTCATCTGAGAAGCCCAGCAGGTGGGTATCACCCACTGCCTCTGCCGCTGTGGGGGCAACATCATCTTCGTTGGACATGTCCTGGAAGTGAAGGACAGCAGGGGAGGGGGTGGATCAGTCTTTAGGTGCCAGCTGGACAAGCAGAAGGATCAGAGTTCAGATCCAGCACCCACAAGAAAAGCCGTGCAAGGTACCATGCTTCCGGAACCCAGGGATTCAAACTCACGAGGGGTGCAGTGAGGGAGAGAAGTCCACAGCTGGAAACTCTCACCAACTCCTCACTGAAAATCGAAGGACGTGTAGAGCTCCCCAGAATCCCCTCTTAGAACTATAAAGCAGGAGACAAGGTGAGAAAGAACCACTGATGGTCACCGTCAGCTGAGTCCCGAGTGTTCTTGCTTTTTCTGAGTTCTAAGACAGCTTGCTATGGAGCCCAGGCTGCCTTGAACTCACTACACGTAGCCCAGCCTGAGCCACCATTTATGCATGAGACACCATGGCCGGCTCCCTACCACCACTTCTGCCCCCTTTCCTTCCTTCCTTTCTCACAGGGCTTCATGTAGCCCAAACTTACCACAGACTAGCCACAGGTGACCTTGGACTCCTGATCCTCCTGTCTCCACCTCCCAAGCGCTGGGATCACAGGCACGTACCACCAGGCCCAGTCTTCCCAGCGCTGGGAATGGAACTGGGGGCTTCACCCATGCTAGGTACACACTCCCGCTGAGCCACATCCTCAGCCCTCAACAGCCCTCAGGGACTGCACACAGTGCCCACGGGCCCCCAAGCCCAGCCCGCCCTTCTGTCACTCTGCTTCCGAGGCACACCCTCTCAGGTAGGAGCAAAAATTCACACAAGACACTGAGTCATGCCCACAGGTATATACTATGCTGGATTTTCCCTTTTATTTTTGTTTTTTTATGTTTATATATGTAACTGGGAGGGCGGTGCACACATGCCTGTGGAAGGCAGAGGTCAACTTGTGAAGTTGTGGGAGCCAGTTCTCTCGTCCACTCTGGAGGTCTCGGGACAGAACTAAGGTTGTCACGGCTGGACAGATGGCTCAGAGGTTGCAAGTGCACACTGTTCTTGCAGAGGACCAGAATTCAGTTCCCAGCACCCATGTTGGGTAGCTCCTGACTGCCTATAACTTCAGTTCCAGGGAATCTGAAGGTCTCCTCTGGCCTCTGTGGCCAACTGCACTCACGTGCAGATGCCCAACACAGACACACACAAATACACACGATTTAAAAGATAAATCCACAAAGGTCCCAAGTGTCAGGTGTGGCAGCGAGTGCTGTGACCCACTGAGCCATCTCACTACCCTGCTTTGTTTGTATCAAGACATGGTCTCAAGTAGCCGCTGAGCTCAACAACACTCCTTCTGCCTCCCTTCCCAAGGGCTCTCAGTATGTTTTTGTATTTTCGGTGCTGGGGGCGGAACTGGCCTTCCTGAATTTTAGGTGAAGGCTCTGACCTAGACCCACAGCCGCAGCTCCTACAAACAGCAACAACTGCAGGGATGGGCGCTCACCCCTCCGCTCACCTCGGCACATCCTCAGGTCACCCTTCCTGCATGCTGCATCCCAAGCAAGACACAGCATGGTCTACATGGTGATGCCAGGCTGGCCAAGTCTACACAGTAAGGCCTTGTGGGGGAAGGGGGGGAGAGACAGAGGGAAAGAGAGAGGGGAAAAGAGGGAGAGGAAGACAGTGAGAGACAGAGGGAGACGGGGAGGGGGCAGAGAGAGGGCAGTGGTGGTGCTCACTCACATTTAATCCCAACTCTTGGGAGGCAGAGGCAGATGATCTCTGAGTTCCAGGCCAGCCTGGTTATCTGGTCATCTGCAGAGTGAGATCTAGGACAGCCTGGGCTACACAGAGAAACCCTGTCATAAAAAAAAGAGGGAGAGAAAGAATGCGAGTGAGCATATAGCCCAGGCCTGGAGCATGGCTCTCAATGCACCTTCAAGGCCAGCCCCCTCTCTCAGGTGTGCCCTTGATGAAACGCCCCTTGTTGTCTTCTGGTCTCACGGTGCCGGGCAAGGCCTGGAACTCTCCATCTTCTACCCTCAGCTTCCTGAGTGCTAGGATCACAGGCGTGCGTCTGCACTCCTATCTTGAAGGGTTACCTTGTTTGCACTTCTGTGTGTGTATGTGTGTGTGTGTGAGGTATGTATCCGTGTGTATGTAAAGGTGTGAATATATGCATGAGTGTTTACGGAAGCCATGGCAGACAGGGAGTATCTAAACACCCGGGCAGCGGGCCCCAGGGATCCACTGTCCGCTCCACCGCACTAGAATCAGACACACAGACACACACCACGCTGTACTTTTCATGAAGGGTACCGACTCAGGTCTAGCATTTGCACGGCAAGCGCTTTACGGCCTGAGCCATCTCCCAGATCAAGGATTATTTTTCTTACTGCCCAAGAGAAAAAAAAAAAAAAAAAAAATCGCAGAACCAGACCAACTTGCCACCAAACCTCTGTGCCACATCCACCCTCCCTGCAGAGAGCAGGCTCCTGCCGGGATTTACTTGTGGTGACTTAACTGGAAGGTAATTGGCTTAGAACTATGACACCCCAAAGCTGGCTAGGCACGCACCTGTAACCCTAGCACCTAGGATGATGAGGCAGGACTACAAAGTAAACACCGGCTTGGGCTACACCCATCCCAACAGAAATCAAAAGGGGAAAAGGAAAGGAAAAGAACTACCCTTAAGGTTGCCAGCAACCTCCTCTCTCCTGAGTCCTGCTTCCAACACCCAGGCAGTTACCAGCCTGGACTTCAGTGCTAGGTTAGTCAGCATGACCTTGAGCTGGCAGACTCTCCTCTTCTCTGGGGAGGTGGTAAGGAGGGGGCTTGCACCTGAGATTGGATCCCCAGCACCTATGTGAGAGGTGGACACAGAGAGATCTTGAAGGTGCCTGGACAGCCGGCCAAATGAAATCAGTGAGGTTCAGAGAGACCTTGTCTCAAAATGTAAGTTGGTGGTCAGGATGCCTCAGCTGTTAGGAGCACGTGCTGCTCTTATAGAGGACCCGAGTTCAGGTCTCAGCACCCATGTGATGGTTCACAGCCACCTACATAACTCCAGTTCCAGAGTCATCTACATGCACATGGTACACATACATACACGCAAACAAACACTCATACGAGTGCGAAAAAAAAAAAATCTTAAAAAATAAAACGGTGCTGGGTGTGGTGGCACACACCTTTAATCCCAGCACTCTGGAAGCAGAGGTAGGTAAACCTGAGTTCAAGACTAGCCTGGTCTACAGAGTGACTTTCGGGACAGCCAGGGCTACACAGAGAAACCCTGTCTCGGGGAAAAAAAAATCATATATATGGAAGACACCCAACATTGACCTCTGGCCTCTATATGCACTCACATGTGTGCACAGACACACACACTCACACGCACATACACAAATAAGCCCGGCAGTCATGTGGTCTATAGTCCCTGATACTTAGGAGGTTAAGGCAAGAAGATGGCTTGGCAGGGTGAGTTTGACAGCAGCCTAGGCAACATCGCGAGACCTATCATCTCAAAGGCTCAAACCGTTTTGGCTGGCTGTGCTGCCCACCCAAAGAAGGGAGAGCCTTTTGAGTTAGGACCCCATGATCATACTCGTGTCATCCCCAGCACACACATCTCATTGAGAGCTGCTAATCCAGCAAGGCTAGCCTGGAACTCTTCTAGCATCTCAGTCCTCTCTAATAGGCCACAGCTGGACCACACACTCTTCCCTGTCAACCAAGGAGACACTTCTCCGCCCAGCTTCCTTCAAATGAAGAGAAGCTCCCAACAGACCCCAGCCATGGTCCTAATACCCATGTTCCATCTACTCTGGAAAACACTAGTCTCAGTGGATAAACACAAGGAAACTCCTAAAGTGTGCTCAGAGGCCAGCAAGATGGCTAAGTGAGCAAAGGAGCTTGCCACACAGACGTGATGACCCGAGTTCAAACCCTGGAACCCTGAAAAAATTCGGGATGTGGTGGTCCACATCTGCCATCCCAGCACAGCTACAGCAAGATGGGAGGCAGAGACAGGAGGAGCAACTAGAAGCTCACAGGCCAGCTTCTCTGGAGTATACACAGTGGTGGAACAAGAGAGATCCTGCCTCAAAGGCAGAAGCTGGAGAGATAGTTTAGTGGTTAACAGTGAATATGGCTCTTTCAGAGGACCTGGGGTCCGTTCCCAACACCCACATCAGGCGGGAGGATAACCACCCATAACACCACTTCCAAGTGCTTGGGATCCCTCTGGCTTACACGGGCACCTGCGCTCAAGTGCACACACAGGTATATACATATGCACACAAATAAAAATAAATTATACAGGTGAAAGGCAAGAACCCCTAAAAGTGGTCTTCTGACCCCCACACACACGCCATGGCATGCACATACCAGCACATACCAGAACTCTCTCTCTTTCTCTCTCTCTCTCTCTCTCTCTCACACACACACACACACACACACACACTAATATAATAAAGTGTGCCCGGAGGTGGGAGTTCTAGGAAAGAACACATATAAACTGAGATGGGCAGAAAGCACCAGGGAAGCAGCCAGATCTTCCAACCCCCACCACCCATACTGTTGTCTGCAGAGAAAACACTGTACACCTGTAACAGGACGCAGTGCGATTCTCCAGCTGACCTAGATCATAGAGCTTTGGGGTCAGTCCGAAGACCCATCACCCTCCCCCACACCACAAGCAGGTTCCAGAAAGAAGTGGGCTGCATTTAAGCTGTCAGAAGAAAAAGAAGAAAAAGCGGGGGCTGTGGATGTGGCTGAATTGGTAGAGCGCCTGCCTAGCATGCACCAAGCCCTGGGTTCCATCCTCAGCGGCGCATCAAACCCAAGCGAGGGTGATGCACGTCTGAAATCCCAGCATTACGGAGGCTTATAAAACAGGGGCACCACTGTACGTTCAGGACCAGACGGGGCTGCACACTGAATTCCAGGCCAGTCTGGGCTTACAGAGTAAAGCAAACAAGAAAACAGAAGGGACAGCGTCCCAGAGCTGCGACAGCCGAGCCAACGCACAAGGAGCTGGGGAAAGGCCTAGAAAGTCAGCAGGCCGTGTGAAAAGGTCCATTCTGACCCTCGGGAGTGTGGACCCGGGAACAGGACGGGGACCGGGAGGGAGGGTCCGGGAGAAGGTAGGAGAGAGGGCAAGGATGAGCCTCGGAGCAGGGCCAGGGTCGGGGGGGCGCGCAGCCGGGGCGCTCGGGCCGCCGGGGAGGGAAGGAGCGGGTCGTACCTCTCCGGGGCGGGCCGCCGGAGCCGCAGCCTCGCAGTCCCCCAGCCTGCCAGGGCAGGGATGCTCGCAGCCGGCGCGGCCACAGCTCCACAGAGACCCCGGCGAGGGGCGTGGCTGCGCCTCACTTTTGGCGCCCGCCCATACGTACTTCCGCCGGCGCCCGCATGGACCGGATGCCGCCGCCATGTTGGGTGTGGCGCAAGGGCTGTCGGGCGCGGGGGGCCTCCGAGGCGCTTAGAAGGTCGCGAGGGACTGGCGTCTCAGCCGGCGCGGCCGTCTCCTGCCGTCACGCCAGCACGCGCCCTGCCCCAGGACGTGGCGTCTGCCCTTCTCGCTGCACGCTGCGCCCCAGGCCACTCGTCACAGCGCTCAGGCATCCTACGTAACCCTAGCAACCTTCCCGCGCACACGCTCCCGAACTTGCCCCTTGTCTGTGTTATAGCTCTCAGTAGCTCTTTGCAGCATCTGACTTGCCGGACCTTTTTTTTTTTTTGTCCAAGGTCTCATGCCTTGGTGTGTCCTGGAATTAGCTATGGAGACCAGGCTGGCCTCGAACTCACAGAGATCTCCTGCCTCTGCCTCCCATCTATGCCTAGGCCACTGTAGCTTGTTATTGTTGTTGTAACACTACTGAGAATTAAACATAAGGCGTCATGGGTGTTAAGTAAGCACTCTGCCAGGACCCGTACTCCCATACCTAAGCAGAGACCCTGCCCAACTGTTCTTTGCATGTCACAACACTGAATAAATATTTGTTGAATAAATGAATAATTTGACTGACTTTTCTCACTGCTTTTGCAGTTATATTTGTTTTGCTAGAGCTGGTGAAATGGCTGATCAGGAAACGGGGTTTGACCCTGACTGACCACCTGCACTGAGTTGAATCCTCAGGACCCACATGGGGGGAAGGAGAAAAGTGACTTTCAGAAGCTGTCCTTTTTCCTCTGGATCTGCACCTCCGCCATTCGCATGTGCCCAAGTGCACACAGAGAAAGAGAAAGCAAGGAAAGAAGGACTTTTTGTTTTTTTTAATTAAGATAATAGTTTCGAAGGAGCTGGGGATGCCGTTCAGTTGAATGCTTGCCTAGCAGGCATGTAACCCCAGGTTCTGTCTCCAACATGATAGAAACCAAACCAAATTGAGGCAGCCTCAGTACTCAAGAGGTAGAGGCAGGAGAACCAGCAGTTCAAGGATATCCTAGGCTACATGGTGAGTGTGAGGCCAGCCTAGTGTACATAGTGTGTTTCAGGACAGCCAAGGTAACAAGGGGGACCAATACACCCTTCTTACCGACTTGGGACACATAATAAAATAATAATTATAAAAATTAATGATAATAAAATTATGAACACAGTGGAAAAGCTGGTTTCAAGCCCCCTGGTTTCTAAACCCTGCTCCAGCCCTCCTATTGAGCATTGTCAACTACCTCAGAGAGGAAAAAACCTCATGAGCATCGGGAGGCCACAGAAAGGGGTGGGTGGAGCCAGGAGCAGGGCTTAGGTGGAGTCCACTGACAGAGCCTGATCACCCTGCTTCAGTTGGTTCTCCCCATACCAGATAAAGACTGCCACACATGTAGTTCCTGTCTCCATCTTTGGAGAGGAACTTTTCCCTCCCCAAAAGATTTTGAGGGGTTCACAATTTCCATGAGTTCCGGCTCATCATAACCATCAGCGCGCAATGACTTGTTTTTAAAATTACATTTATTACTTGTTTATTTATTTAGTGTTGTGTGTGTGTGTTGTATATGAGTGGGGGGGTGCATGTGAAGTCGGTTCTCTCTCTCCACCATGGTTTTCACGGATTGAACTGAAGTCATTAGGCTTGCGTGGCGAATGCTTTTATTCACTGATGGGTCTCTCGTGCCTTTTCCAGATGTTTTTTTTTTTTTGAGATGGGGTATCAGATAGCTCAGACTGGCCTCGAACTCCTGTTCCTCCTGCCTCTGCTTCCCAAGTGATGGGGTCACAGATGTGTGCCATCAAACTTGGGTGCACATTATCCAACGAAGAAAGCCAATCTAAAAAGGCTCCCATTGTGGAAGTCCAGCTGGAACACGGTCTGAAAAAAGTCGAGTCTGTAGTACACTACAAAGACGTCACTGGCCTGCATGAGATCAGTGGTAGTTTGTCTTGGAATATCTTAGGAGCTGAAAGAAAGAAAATAGAAAAGGAAAATTTAAAAAAGCTTCTGGGTCGTGAGGTGGCTCAGGAAGTAAAGGCACTTGCCACAAAAGCCTGGTGAACTTGAGTTTGATTCCCAGAACCCATATAGAACGAGAAGGAGAAAATAAAATTGTCCTCTGGTCTCTACATGCAAAAAAGTTTGTGTTGAAGTGACTAAGGTAATGCTATCTTGTCCTGACTCCATTTTGTATCTGCTTAAGACGCTGCTCAGCCTCTTACACCCCAACGGTCACGCTGGCCTTGGCAACACATTTGGGGTTTCCATGACCCTGACCATGATCCAGATGTTTTAACCCAAATCATTAATATTTACACAAACTAAACGTAAACTGAAAGAACTGGAAAAGGTATAAAACAAAATGCACTACTTAAGATGAAAGGTCTGGTGTTTAAATTTAAATTTTGTAAAACGTACATTTTGTAAAAAAGCCTCTTTATAAAAAGAGCCATATGCTTGTTGGGAATTGAACCTGGCTCCTCTGGAAGAGCAGCCAGTGTTCTTAACTTCCGAGTGATCTCTCTAGCCAAGTGGATCTCTTTGAGTTCAAGGCCAGCCTGGGCCACATAGTGAGTTTCAGGCCAGTCAGGGCTACAGAGTGGGACCCTGTCCCAAAAAAAATAATTTCAAGTTACTTTCAGGAGGCTAAAGGGGTTGGTCAGTAATGAGGAGTGTGTGCTGATCTTCCAGAACACCTGAGTTTAGATCTTAGCACTTACAACCACCTGTAACTCCAACTCCAGAGGATCTGACACCCTCTTCAGGCCTCCCCAGGCTCCCGAACACGCGCGTGCATAAACACACACAGACAAGCATTCACATGGGTGTGGGTGTCTTCTCTGCATATGTATCTGTGTACCACGTGCATGCAGTGCCCACAAACATCAAAAGAGGGTGTCAAATCCTCTGGGACTAGAGTTACAGACAGTTGTTAGCTGCCTTGTGAGTGCTAGGACTCACATGCTTGCCTGGGTCTTCTGCAAAAACAAGAGTGCTCTTACCTGCTAAGTCATCGCTTCCAGCCCAGAGTATTTTCCCTGTGGTACCTACCTAGTGCTCTCTCAGATACTACAGTGGTCACTCGAAATGTGCAAACCTACAGGGGTACAGCACCAAGAGGGAAGCCCAGAGTGCACTGCAGTCTCTGTACTGTTGGCAAGATAGGAGGCGTGGATGTCGACTCCTCATCTGTAACAAATGGAGAACCCAGCTTCCCCATGTTGGCAGCGGGGGTGGCCGTGGGTGGGTGAGGACAGGCATCGCACGGGAACTCTCAGTGCTTTCTTTCCCCTTGGAGCTTACTGTGAGCCTAAAAACCGCTCTAAAGAATGTTAATCTTTTTTTTTCAGTGCTGAGTACAGACTAAGGAACTTGTATATGCGAGGGAAGAGCTTCACCGCTAGGCCACATACACAGTTAACCGATTTTTTTCTTAACCTAAGCGGAAGGAACACAGGTACTTGGGGTTAGCAAGTTAAAGTGCTTGCTGCTGCCGAGTCTGATGACCTGAGTTCAATCCCAGGACCCAGATACCCAGATGGTGGAAGGAGAGAATCAAATCCCACAAATTGTCCTCTGACCTAAACACACACACACACATACACACACACACCTTGGTATGTGAGCCCCTACACACAAAATAAATGAAAAAAATGTTTTTAAAACAATAGTTGGCTTTGTTTATTTTCATATTTATTTGCATGGGTGTGTGTGTGTGTGTGTGTGTGTGTGTGTGTGTGCATGAATGCATGTGGAGGAGGGGTGTCAGAGAACCACCTCAGGTCTTCTCACTTTCCACCTTGTTTGAGACAGGCGCTCTTGTTGTTTGCAACTGTGTAAACCCCAACAGCTGGCCTGAGTTTCCAAGGATTTTCCTATCTACCTGCCGTCCCGCTGTAGACGTGCCAAGGTTACAGATGTGAGTGCTATGTCTGGCTTGACTCCTCTGGATACCCAAAGTCAGTTTCTCAGCTATTTCCCCAGCCACCAATTGCCTGCTATTGCACACTGGTAAGGCAGTTTGTGTGACTTCAGAACTGAGTTCCTTATTGTACTAAATTTAAATACAAATAGACTCAAGTCCCGCATAGAATTGAGCTGAGCAGCACGAGTAAGTTTCACCAGGAGATGTGGCTTAATGGTAACATACTACTAGAATCCCCCAGTGAGGGGCTGGGGTGTGGCTCAGTGGTAGAGCACCTGCCTAGAATCCCCCAGTGAGGGGCTGGGGTGTGGCTCAGTGGTAGAGCCCCTGCCTAGAATCCCCCAGTGAGGGGCTGGGGTGTGGCTCAGTGGTAGAGCACCTGCCTAGAATCCCCCAGTGAGGGGCTGGGGTGTGGCTCAGTGGTAGAGCACCTGCCTAGAATCCCCCAGTGAGGGGCTGAGGTGTGGCTCAGTGGTAGAGCACCTGCCTAGAATCCCCCAGTGAGGGTCCTGCCTGTTTACATAATTCTAGGCCATCCAGAACTACACAGTGAGTCTTTGCCTCTTTTTTGTCTGCTTTCTTTTCTCTTTTGAGACAGTCTCAAGTATCCAAAGCTGAGTTTGAACTCCTGATCTTCCTTCTTACTTCCTACATGCTGAAATAGCAGTTCTACATGTTGAATTCACTACTAGCTTGTGCTACAAGAGACTCTGTATATAACAGAGAGAGAGAGAGAGAGAGAGAGAGCAGTTTGTTTGGCAATAAGCAACTGAATAGGATCTAGTCTAGTCAATGGTGTGAGCTGTGAATGGTTTCTGTCCCAGTCTGTTGGTAAATCTGAATTGTCGTCTACAGGGAGCTCTAGGAGACCCACCCTTCTGCTCTGCCCCACCACCTTCTTCTGTTGCTAGGATAATGGATATCCTTGCCAGCCTTTCCTCTCCAGCCTGGCATGTGTTCAAATCCTGCCACTGTCTCTCCAGAGCTGCCTCAGTTTCTCCACAGGTGAGATGGCCGCCCGCAAACAGTAGTGTGATTGTGAGCAGACTCCCTCTCTCCTCTTCATGGGGCTCCATGAAGGAAGACAGGGAACACCAACTTTCTCTCCTGGGTGGCCTGTATGAGGAGGGTGGGATTCTGGTCTGCAAAGGTGAATATCAGAGTCAGAGCTGCCTCCCGGGGAGAGCGGGGGAATCGACCTGAAAAAAGCCAAAGCCAACTGTCCTCAGGGTAGAGCCTGAAAGAGATTAAAGTGCCCTGTTACAGAGGGAGGAGGGAATACAGCAGAATCTGCTTCTTGTAGAGCGAAGTTTTTGCTTTCCTGGGAGGCAAGGAATCAATGGGTCTATCAGCCACTCGCCTCCATTTCGTTATTTTGTTTCTTATTGTTGTTGCTGTTTTATTTTGAGGCAGGGTCTCATGTACCCCAGGCTGCCCCTAATTCACTATGTAGTCATGGACTGCTGCTGACCCTCCTGCTGAGGATTAAACCTCAGAGAGCTAGGCAAGCTCTCTGTCAACTGAGCTATGTGTATTATTATTGTTGCTAGTTTTATTGCTCTAGTACTGCAGATTTAGGGGAAGCATTCAGGAGTTGGAGGCAGGAGGGTTGGAAGTAGACTTCTCTGGAGATGCGTGAGGCCCTGTACAATCTCTAGGACGGAATAAAATCATGCAGTGATAGGCCTTTGTTGTGAGCCTGGCCTTGAATAGCAGTTAGCCTGCTGGACCTAGGAGGAGAAGGGGCGGGGCCACAGGATACACTGGATTCTCTGGAGGCTACGCTTCGGATCCTTTAATGGCAAAGATTTAAAGAGCATCAGCTGCTACTGGTGTGCCCAATTCTCAAATGGCAGCTTGGCAACCAATGTGTGTCCTGTTCTGTCCTGAGGGTAGGGTTTTGTCTCCCAGCTTTGTCCCCAGTCAACCCTGAATTCCAACCAACACTTGCTCTGTCTACCTCGGTCACTGTCCTCCAGCCCGTCTCTGCCCAGGTCCTACGCATGGGCTTCTGTTACCTTTTCTTTTGTCCCTTTTGAGACAAAGTTTCACTCCACAGTTCTGGCTGTCCTGGAATTTACTATGTAGACCAGGCTGATCTCGAACTCACACATCCACCTGCCTCTGCTTCCAGAGCACTGGGATCAAAGGTGTGCACCATCATGCCCAGCCCGACTGCCATACAAACATCAAAACCTCTCCAATTTCTTACGTTTTGTTCTCATCTGAGGTAGTTTGTTTTAGTGTTCATTTAGGATATTTTTGAGGCAGTGTCTCATGTACACCAGGCTGGTCTCAAACTCCTGTACTCCTCCTCCTGCCTTCACCTCTGAAATAAGATCTGTGGAATTCATTGCTTTAAGACAGGGTATCACTATGTAGCCCAAGCTGGCCTCAGACTTGCCTCAGCCTCAGAGGTGGGACAGGTGTCTGCCACATCTGGCTATTGAATTTTGATGCCTACACTAGTGAGACCACATCTGCACTGATGCAGTGTTCTCTGCATGGCCTCAGCTCTCCTTGTTTTTGAGCCTTAACCTTAGTTGACAGCTAAGCAATTTCTCCAGCCTTATGATCGGATGTGTTTGGCTGCACATAGGGACTTGCAGTGTTCACCATACACTGGATACCTCCCGAAGGCTGGGGGCACATCTGGTTGGGTTCCTACTGTTTTGCCCAAGTGGCTGCTTGTCAATGCATGATGGATGGGTGACCAGCTAGACAGCTGGAAAGACTGGTACAGTCTGTACAGGTGAGTGGAAGAATAGGTAGGCAGATGGGCAGATGAGACGCTTGATCCGCTCACTACAGCAGTCTACTCTGTTGGAGCCTGGACCTGTGTACGGTTGGCCCTCCATATACACATGAGAATACACAGTCCAGGCAAACCTTGTAGCATCCACACCTGTGGCTCACCACTTACAAGAGCTGTGAACTGTCAGGAGGGCACTTCCTGCCTCTATCCCATAGGGACTTCAGGCACCTCTAGCTCATCAGACAGGCTCCATCTCCAGCAGCTTGTCATGGGTGATCCACTAATTTAAGCATCTCAGAGTACCAGGGAAAGATACCTGCCCATGGGTTGCCTCACCCTTGAACTTTCTGCTGCCAGTCACAGCTCTGGTAAGGGGTGGGGCACACAGTATTGCTTTTACTTCCCACACTTGTAGAACCCTGGAAGCCCTCTTGCATTCTAGACCCAGGGCCTGGCCTGGCCTTTGCTCCTTTGTGCCCTTTCCAGCAGGAAAAGGGTGGTGACCTCCACTGGCTGCTGATTCCCAGCTGAGAGCACTCGAGGCAGAAGCAGCCAGGAGAGCAGAGTTGACTCAACTTTGCCTGGAGGGTCAAATTCAGAAAGGTACTTTTCAACTCTCGCGTACTGGTAAGACCTAGTTAAAGGTCATGATCCGAATGCCCTCCCCCACAAAGTGATAAGGCACAACCCACTGAAGGAGATGAAAAGCTCCACCCTTCCCAGCCCACCTGACCACTCCCCACACCAAGCAAAGCCAGAGCCACAAGCACGGTTTGTAAGGTGTGCACTTTTATTAAACTGGTCTCAAGTCAGCGTACAGGCAAGCCCTGGCTGCCAACACCTCACCCACTCCCAGGGAGACCAAAGCCTTCATACATCAAGTTGGGGGGGAGGGAGACAAAAAAAGGGGGGGCCCACGATGACTGTTCAAAAGACTGACCATTCAAAAAAAAAAAAAAAAAAAAAAGTATTAAGGCGGAAGATTTTAAAAAAATTTTTTTGCAGTACATAATTTACACAAAAGCAATGCTGCCACCTCCCCTGCGTGGACTCAGGGTGTGGACTTGGCCACCTCCTTTTGGGAGTGGAGGGCAGCTTTGGGAGGGTGAGGGACTTCCTGTAGCCATGTATTTCATGGATACTTGGAATGACTATTAAAAAAAGGAAAAAAAAATGTACAATCAAAGTCCTCAGCCACATTGTAGAACTTTGGGGGTGCTTGTTCCGACCCTGCTGTCGCCTTCACCGTTCCAGTTTTTAAATCCTGAGTCAAAAGCGCCAAAACAAAACAAAAAAATTTTTAAAAAATTAAAAAAAAAAGGAAAAAAAAACCAAATAAAGCCATGCCAATGTTGTCTCATTTTTTTTTTTTTCTGCGCAAGTTAGGTTTTGTCAAAGAAAGGGTGTAAAACACAGCTCAGTAACAGTCCGCCTAGAAGCATTTGCGGTGCACGATGGATGGGCCGGACTCGTCGTACTCCTGCTTGCTGATCCACATCTGCTGGAAGGTGGACAGCGAGGCCAGGATGGAGCCACCGATCCACACGGAGTACTTGCGCTCAGGAGGAGCAATGATCTGAAGAAAGCAAGACAGTGATGGTGAGCACTGTGGACTGCAGCCTTGCCAGCAGCTAAGATGGTTGCTCTGGCAACCACAGGGCCCACCTGCCCACCCCTACCATGGGTCCAAGGTCTAAGGATGCTCAGCTCACCTTGATCTTCATGGTGCTGGGAGCCAGAGCAGTGATCTCCTTCTGCATCCGGTCAGCAATGCCTGGGTACATGGTGGTGCCACCAGACAGCACTGTGTTGGCATAGAGGTCTTTGCGGATGTCGACATCACACTTCATGATGGAATTGAATGTAGTTTCGTGGATACCACAGGATTCCATACCTGAGGGGAAAGGGAGACCAGAGTTAACTTTCAGTGTGGTCTCAAGAGTTGGTTACCTTCAGAGAAGGGACTAGACCACTTCAACTCACCAAGGAAGGAAGGCTGGAAAAGAGCCTCTGGGCAGCGGAACCGCTCATTGCCAATAGTGATGACCTGGCCGTCAGGCAGCTCATAGCTCTTCTCCAGGGAGGAAGAGGATGCAGCAGTGGCCATCTCTTGCTCGAAGTCCAGGGCAACATAGCACAGCTTCTCTTTGATGTCACGCACAATTTCCCTCTCAGCTGTGGTGGTGAAGCTGTAGCCACGCTCAGTCAGGATCTTCATGAGGTAGTCTGTCAGGTCCCGGCCAGCCAGGTCCAGACGCAGGATGGCGTGAGGGAGAGCATAGCCCTCGTAGATGGGCACAGTGTGGGTGACCCCGTCTCCGGAGTCCATCACAATGCCAGTGGTGCGACCAGAGGCATACAGGGACAGCACGGCCTGGATGGCTACGTACATGGCTGGGGTGTTGAAGGTCTCAAACATGATCTGTAGGGAAAATATGGGGCTTTGTCAAGCTTCTAAAGCCACAATGGATCATCAGGCAGGTAGGACTGTCAGAGACAGATTTGAGACATGCAAAAGAGTGCAAGAACACAGCTAAGTTAAGTGTGCTGGGAGTCTCAGGACAGGGGCTCCATTCAGACCTACTGTGCAGCTACCGAATACACACTCCAAGGCTACTTATCACCAGCCTCATTAGCTTTGACACACGAGCCAAGGTTAGTACCTATATCCACAGCACTGTAGGGTTTTAAACACCTAGTCAGAAAGGCAATGAGAGAAAAAAAAGACCTCATCTGGGAAAAAGCAGAAACTGCAAAGTTCCAAGGGAGACTCAGCTCATAGAAGAAGAGTCCTATGGGAGAATGGCAGAAGAAAGACAATTGAGAAAGGGCGTGGCCCCAGAGAGAAGTTAGCAAAGATGGAGGTGGCCACCGGGGGCTGCTGACCTGGGTCATCTTTTCACGGTTGGCCTTAGGGTTCAGGGGGGCCTCGGTGAGCAGCACGGGGTGCTCCTCGGGGGCCACACGCAGCTCATTGTAGAAGGTGTGGTGCCAGATCTTCTCCATGTCGTCCCAGTTGGTGACAATGCCGTGTTCAATGGGGTACTTCAGGGTCAAGATGCCTCTCTTGCTCTGGGCCTCGTCGCCCACGTAGGAGTCCTTCTGGCCCATGCCCACCATCACACCCTGCAGAGGAGAGTGGTGTTCTCAACACCGACATCGCCCCCCCCCCCCCCGAACACCCTACATCGCCACCCGCAAAGGGAAGGGTCACCTACCTGGTGCCTGGGGCGGCCCACGATGGAGGGAAAGACGGCCCGGGGAGCATCGTCGCCCGCGAAGCCGGCTTTGCACATGCCGGAGCCATTGTCGACAACGAGCGCAGCGATATCGTCATCCATGGCGAACTGTGAGGGCACAAAAGGGCCGTGGTCACCGCCGGGCTCAGCCGCCCTGCCCACTTCCGGCACGCAGCGGCCTCTGGCCGCCAGGGGGCGCGCGCCCAAGCTCGGGGACAAAGGAAGCCCCGGCCGGCCGCGTTATTACCATAAAAGGCAAACGCTGGTCCGGAGGCGGCCCCGCGGCAGGAAGCCAGGCCTCCGCCCCCTCCCCAAACGGGCGCTGGCCCCGCCTTCGTCCCGCTGGCGGGCGGCTTGTGCGCGCGCGGGAGGCGACCACACCCAGCAGGAAGCGCGAGCAGGCATCCGAAGCCTCTGCGGCCCCGCCCCTTCCGGACAACGGCCCCGCCCTCGCCCAACCCTAAGCGGCCGCGCTGCGTCTCAATACGCACGCGCATCCTTAACTAGGAGGGGGAGGGAGGCAAGGCTCCCTCCCCAGCGCGCACGCGCAGTGGCATCCCAGCCCCCACCCGGCCGAGCCGGCCCCGCCGCGCCCGCCAGCCCTGCGAGCCGAATGAGCTAACCGGTTTGGACAAAAGACCCATAGGCCACCAAGGCGCGATTGTGCCGTGTGGCTCCCAACACTGTGTCCCTAAGTCAGGATGGGCAGAGGATACGGTTCAATCCCCGCAAGCCGCCATCGGCTCTCCAAGCTCCCGCACCGCGACCCCAGCGGGCCCCCAGGCCATGTGCCCCGGGCTGCAGCGGGGCCCCGAGTGTCTCCAGCGCGGCAATGCGGCTGCAAAGGGTCTACACCCTGGGCGCAAAGCTGGCCGCGCCAGCGTCCGCTGCGCAGCCCGGCATCACGCTCCGCGCCTCCCCGGTGTCCGGCCCGAGGGTCCCCCGCGACCCGGCAGCGCGGTGGCTGCCCACGGGAAGGCAGTGGCCATGGGCCCGGTTGGGCCCGGTTGTCCCCGCTTACCTGGTGGCGGGTGTGGATCTGCGACGGAGAAGCTGCGAGAGGCCTGTGCTCGCGGGTGGACGCGGACTCGACAGTGGCTGCGCGTTGCGCCGCCGGGTTTTATAGGACACCACGGCGGCCGCTCGAGCCATAAAAGGCAACTTTCGGAACGGCGGGCGCTGATTGGCCCCGCGCCGCTCACTCACCGGCCTCGCCGCACAGTGCAGCATTTTTTTTTTTTTAACCCCCCTCTCCCCTCCTTTTGCAAAAAAAAAAAAAAAAAAAAAAAAAAAAAGCGAGAGAGAAAGCGAGATTGAGGAAGAGGATGGAGAGTTTCTGACCATGGGTGCTGGCCCCCATAGGCCTGGACGTGCACGATTAGCCACCGGCCTTGGGGACACTGCCCGATTCAGGGTCTCCGTGACTGGGCCTCCATTCTGGGGTCACCCACCCACTCCAGGACCCTCTGGGTGTGAATGTCACGTGAACATTGAGCACCTAGGTGGGTGAGAGTCAGCTTGGAGGCCCGGGCCCTGTTGACGTGGCCTCTTGTTTGAGGGACACGCGGGGCCTGGATTGAATGGGCAGGGAGTCACTCCCCCTTGCCAGCAATAGCCAAAAGCTAGATCTAGGGGCCTTCTGATAGGTTCTAATTTGCTAGGTGTGTTGGAGTCTAACTTAGAAGCAGAACTGTGGTTGGAGGGTCTTTCACTGGTTCTTGGCCTCTTAGGAACCCCCAGGGCCCACACTCCCAAGGACACGGCAAGCCCGGGTTGTTCAGTGATTGGAGGTGTTGCAGGGAGATGTCTCCAGATATCCCTTACCCCAGACCTAGAAAGGAACTGTGCTCTATAGAACAAGCAAAACTTGTCATGGAGTTGGGCACTTTTAGAGGGCTTCCTGATCACACCCAGGCAAGACTGAGCCAGGCACCGTTGGGCTGGGGCCCACCACCGTCTATCCTGTTAATGTGCAGCCACAGCTGAACTGTGCTGTAGGCCATCTGGAGGCTGTGAGGACTCTGGGAGTGACAAAGTGCTCAGAGGGGAGTTGGTGGTACCCGGAGCCCCAAATCCACCAGGGAAGACCCCCAGCTCTACTCAACCTGGGTCTATATCAAATTCCAAGGAAGACCTAAGCACCCAAGAGTGTTCGACTCAGGAAGCCATTCAGCTTATGCCTACACAAGGAGTCAGGACTGAGGGGTCCCTGGCATGGCTAAGAGGGACACACACCTCCCGGGGAAGAGTGAAAGAAATCTGTATTTAGGCAAGAAAAGTCCTTCAGGTGAGATGCTCTGGGCCTGCTATGCGTTTGCACATGCATAGTAGGCGCTCACTGAGTGTGGGTGTTGAAACCAAGGAAGGCTTCGTCCATATATGGACTACAGCTGTGACCCTGCACAGAGAGGCTGGACCAGCTTCCTTGTGCTAGGCTATGTGGCAGGGTGTTTTGAAGTTGCAGAGGCCTCCAGTCTGGAAAGGGTGACCACCATCCCAGCATATGTTGGGTGCACACCCCCAGGTTCAGAGCTACTTTATAGTTCCCACAAAAGAGATTTGATAAAAGTCTTCCGCAGTCACCAGTCCTGGGTCTGAGAGAACTTTCCCAGCCTGTCCCTCCCTGCCTCCGGGGGACGGGACTGCCCTGTCCCTGGCCTTGTATCTCTGGTTGTTCAGGCAGTTTGCCAGCTGCCTGAGGATCTGCCAGCCCTGCAGTTCACAGGTGGGGGTGGGGCAGAGCAAAAGCTGCCTGTGGATGGGGACTGCCTGGAGTATTCCCAGGAGAGCCCTGGTGGGGTGCAGGGCAGAAGATGCCACCACCCACCAGGGGTGCAGGATGAGGCGGGAGCCTCTTGTGTGACACGGGGCAGCTTTACTAGGTAGAAGCAGACCAGATTCCCAGGCAGGACCTGTGTTTCGACATTGCACCTCTCAGTCCTGGGGCCGGTCAAGGGGCAGGCACTCCAGCCCCACCCGAGCTCTAGAACAATTCTGGTCCACCCCACTAGCTTATGGTTCTGACTTTTCTGCAGTGGCCATTTTCCAGTGTTCTCAGGCATTCACATTCGTGTGTGTGTGTGTGTGTGTGTGTGTGTGTATGTAATTTTTTTTCTGTGGGGTTTTGTGGGTTTGTTTTGGACAGGGTCGCGGGTAACCTAGGCTGGTCTTAAACTTGATATGTAGCGGAGAATAACCTTGACTCCTCATCCCCCTTGCCTCCACTTCCTGGCTGCTGTGATTACAGGCATGTGCCACCACGCTTGGCTTCTCTCGTTTGTTTGAACCACTGTCTTCCTATGTAGCTCAGGCTGGCCTCCAATGGCTGATCATCCTGCCTCAGCTTCCTGAGTAGCTATGATGACAGTCAAGGTGCCTATTCAGGCTAGTCTTAATAACTCAGCACCAGCTCCCAACCCCCACAACGTAAAACAAGCCAGCCCTTTGAGGGTCTCCATCACCCCCACTTCCTCCCGCTGCACACACACTGAGGGGCTCTGTTCTGTCTCCTGGGTGTTCTCGGGACTGTGAGAGGGTGAAGGGGGGGGTGGTCCCTGAGCTGTTGAGTTTGGGGTGTAGACAGGAGAAGCTAAGCACAGAAAACAGGGTGGGGGGTGGGGGGTAAAAAAGGAAGTAGAGGAAGGGGAAGGCAGAGGAAGTGAAGCTGGTCTTCTGTGGAGAACTTTGCCCTCACAAAGAGCTGTCACTGTCAGACACACAGCTGGCCGCCCCAGCCAATGAGTGACGCCTGTAGCTTCAGGACTTTTTTTTTTTTTTTCTTCAAGGGTCCCTCGCCCTGCAAGGCCTTGGGACAAGAGACTATTTACGACCTAACTCAAGGCCCACTCTCTGGTCCTCCTCTCAGAAGCCACATGTCATTCCTGCTAGGGCTATTCACGCCCGGCTGGCCAGAAAGACCCTTAAGCTGCACATTTTTAGGGAAGAAACTGAGGAAGAGGGGAACTTCCTGTTACACTGGCAAGGGCTCTCTGTCCAAGAGGGTGTGTTTTTGCAGATAGCAGGATGTCAGAAAGACACTAACTAAATGAATGAGGGAGGGCCAGGACTGTTCCAGAAAACATCCCCCTTTTTAACAGATGAGGAGACCGAGGTAAGACTGGCAGAGTGCCCGGGGGCCTTGAAATGCAGCAGTCTGTACTCAGGGCCCCCTGAGGTGACAGCCTGGCCTGTGCCTCACAGGGCCCCTCCCTGGGTAAAGTGGCCTCTGGAATGTCCCCGGGGACTGGGTCCAAGGATTGCTCCAAAGTTGGAATTCCTGGCCCCACCCCTCCTTACTAGATATTCCTATCTCCTGGGGTTCCGTGAGGGCAGTGAAGGCCCCTGGTCATGTGGCCCCATTGGAAGAAGAATCTATTGGAAGCCAGCTTGCAGGGTCCTCCTCACTAGTGCTCTGATGCTCTTGAGTCCCCCAGGGTTTTTAGAATTCAGGAGGTTTGTGCATGGGTGTGGGGTTCCTCTGTCTACCTAACCTCTCAGCCTCTGGGGCTAGCTTCAGGCTGCCTCTCCAGGCCCAGCGAGAGAGAGCTAGTGATCCAGGAAAGACGACCCAGAAAAGGAATAACCGGGGGCCAAACCAAGATGGATCTCCCCTCCCGAGCAGCTGCTGATTACTAGGTCACAGCACCTGCTGCCTACGCAGCAGATCCCAGAGCAGGGAGGCACGGGCCACACTTTATCAGGCTCTGTATTGAGCAATGGGAATAAAGCAAGCGTGTGCCTTGAGATAGCCCTCAATATAAAAGAACACTTGCTGGTACCAGAAAGGAAAGCAGAAGATTTCCTTAGGGCTGGCTAGGTAACTCGGTGGGTAAAGGTGCTTGCCTGCAAGCCTCGCTCGCTACCTGTGTTCAACTTCAGGGACCACACGCTCCCCGCCTCCCCGCCCCCAGACACAGATAAATGTAGGATTTTGTTCCTTCGGGGTTTTGTTGTAGTTGTCTTTGACACAGCCTCTCACTGGGTAGCTCCAGCTGGCGTGGAATTTGCTATGTAGACTAAGCTGGTCTCAAACTCACAGAGATCGCCTGCCTCTGCCTCTCGAATGCTGGGATCAATGGCGTGTGAGTTCCAGGACAGCCAGAGCTATGTAGAGAGACCCTGTCTCAATCAAATGAGTCAATGAATCAATCAATCAGGTTTCCTTAGGAAGGACACATGGTGAGGGTTGTTTTAGTCTTTGTTTATGTTACGTTTATTTATTTGCGTGTGTGTGTCACAAAGGTCAGAGGACAACTTCTGGGAGTTGGTTCTCTCCTTCTACAATGTGGGTCCCAGGAATCGAACTCGGGTCATCAAGCTTTGTAGCAAGAGCTGGAACCCCTGAGCCATCTCAAGAGCCTTTCTGTCTTCCTGCACTTTAGACAGTCTCTCATGGTCCAGGATGGCTTTGAATCCCTCGTCCTCCACCTCCACCAGTGGATGACAGGCATGCCCACCATGCTCAGCTGTTGTTTGTGTTTTGAAACAGGCATTTGTGAGCCACCCAGTGTGGGTGCTGGATACAAACCCAGGTCCTCTGCAAGAGCAGTAAGTGCTCTTAAATCAATGAGCCATCACTCTAACTTCTGGCCTTAAACTCTTGATCCTCTGGTATCTGCCTTCCCATCACAGGAAACAGCACCACACTCAGTTTACACAGTAATGATAAACCACGTGTGTGTGCATGTGTGTGTGTGAGTGTGTGCACATGTGTGGTATAGCGTCTTCTTGTAGCAGTGAAGTCAGCATGTAGCTGACACTGGATTGGACTGGATGGCTCACAACTGCCATTTCAGCATGCGGGAAGTAGGAAGGAAGGTCACGAGTTCAAATTCAGCCTTGGATATGTGTGCCACACATGGCAACTTGAAAAGTCAGGGGATTGAACACAAGTCATCAGGCTTAGCTGCAAGCTCCTTTCCCCTCTAAGATATCTCACTGGCCCATGTTTGTTTTGCTTTAAGGCAAGTTCTCATACGATAGCCCAGGCTGGCCTCACAGCCTCCCGAGTACTGAGCTTAAAAGCATGCTCCACTGTCCCCAGCTTGGAATTGGGGAACTTCTTAGACTTCTTCGGAGAGTTTTGAAAAAATCCTTTTAAAAACTACCTTCATGTCTTGGTCCCCTAGGGCACCAGGGAAAACTGCCCCTCCCTTCTGGGGAGTTCCCAGACTTGCAAATTCAAAGTGATTTATTCAGAAACAGAAACTTCCAGGTCTTCCCCGGCACACACACACATCAGTAGAGCCCTTTCTTGTCCCTGGGGCAGGCAGGACTCCTGTCCCTGCCTCTGAATGAAAATCTACCCATAGCTCAGTGGAAAGGCAATCAGAGAGATGGAGGGAGACTAGGGTATCCACTGAATCCTGAATCCAAATTAACCCCCTGCAAGGAATTGGTCACCAGCTCAATGTCACCCAGAGGCTAAGGCACTCTTGGGGACTTTGGGGCTCTTCCAGTTGTCCAGGTAGGTCTGAAATAGTGTGGGGTGACCCTGGCTCATAGTTCAACTACTTAGGATACTCAGTCAGGAAGCTCATCAGTTCAAGGCCTACCTAGGGTATGTAGAGAACCTGTCTCAGAGAGACTTGGAGGAAATAACTCAGTGGTAGAACACTTACCTAGAATCCCCCAGTGAGGGGCTGGGGTGTGGCTGAGTGGTAGAACACTTGCCTAGAATCCCCCAGTGAGGGGCTGGGAGTGTGGCTCAGTGGTAGAGCCCGATACACCCCTTCAATCCCAGCACTCAGGAGACAGAGGCAGGTGGCTCTCTGAGTTAAAGGCCAGACTTGTCAACAAAGTGAGTTCAGGACAGCCATACAGAGAAACCTGCCTCAAAAAACCAACCAACCAACCAACCAAAAACAAACAAACAAAACAAAGAAAAGGAAAGAAAGAGAGAAAAGAAAAAGAAGAGTGCTCCCTAACTCATGTGTTCCATCTCCAGTAAATAGACAAACAAGAAAACAAGTATTTGGTCTGGAGTGTTTAGGGAGTCAAGGTCTGCAGGCCAATGCTGGGTCACCTGTCAGTCTGAGGGGCCTGCCACCTTCCTGGCAGAGTGGGTTTAGATTTAACAGCATCCTGCCTAGCCAGTGTGGTGGCGCACGCCTTTAATCCCAGCAGTGGGGAGACAGAGGCAAGTGGATCTCTGTGAGTTTGAGGTCAGCCTGTTCCAGGATAGCCAAAGCGACATAATAAAACCCTGTCTCAAACAGACAAAAATCCTTCCTGCCCTGGAGTTTGGGCCATGTTTGGGAATGCCCGTCACAGGTGGAGAAGTGGAGTTACCTAGGGGTATGCCAACCTCCCAACAGGAGGAAGTGGGACTGGTTTGGGGGGAGGGAGTTGGGTAGTAGGTGTGTCTGACCATAGCTGACTCATAGGCTGAGCCGTAGGGGGTCAACCTTGCCTCCCTTCTGATTTCCCAGGCCTGCCTAGGGCTTACAAGGTACTGGGTGATATCCCTAGCTTGCCACACCCCTACCCAGTCAGTTGGAATCTCCCCATTCCTTCGATGAGCAAAAGAGGCAGTCTGAGACCAAATACGGTGGCATAGGCCTGTCCTCCAGCTATTCCAGGAGCTGGGGAAGTGTGAACTGTTAAGTCGAAGGCTAGATTATCTAAAAATAAGAAAAAAATTTTAACTGGGCATGGTGGTGTGCGCCTGTAATCCCAGCACCCAGGAGGCAGAGGCAAGTGGATTCTAGAAGGTTAAATCCAGCCTGATCTACACACGGAATTCCAGGCTAGCCAGGGATACATAGTAATACCCTGTCTTAAATAAAATGATAACATTTTCCAAAGGGCTAGCGTTGCTGTTGGTTATCCACCAGAGCTGGCAAGAATTTATTACTGAAGACGCAATACCACAATACTCTTTGGTTGAAGACCATAGAGAAATCCAGCTGGAACTGACCTGAATTTTCATCTCTACTGGCTAGCTTTCACAGTGCTGGAAGGTGCTACGCAGGCCACACAGGGGTGGGGTAGGCGTGAGGAGGTCATCAATGTTATAACCCAGCAGTGAAGCCTGCATGTTGCAACAGTGGTCTGCCAGGGAACGTGTTCATTGAGCAGGAATGGCATGAAGACTAGGGTGGTACCCACTGCTTTCTGATTGGATTTGAAACCAGGAAGGTATTTAGGCCTAGACTATAAACCCGGTCAGAAGCCCAGAGCCCCGGAGATCACAGGTCCTAGGGAAAAAATTAATAAAGGCCGGAGAGATGGCTCAGTGGTTAAGAGCATTTGTGCTCTTGTAGAAGATCAGGATTCAGTTCCCAACACCTACATGGTGATTCATAGCCATCTGTAACTCCAGGTCCAGGGGATCTGATGCCCTGTGAGTACCAGGTACATACATGGTGCACATACAGGCATCCAGGCAAAGTACTCCTATACATAAAATAAATCTAAAAATGTTAAATAAGTAAATAGATAAAAAGGGCTTGGTAAGCAGGGCAGTGGTGGCGCACGCCTTTAATCCCAGCACTCCGGAGGCAGAGGCGGACGATCTCTGTAAGTTTGAGGCCAGCCTGGTCTACAGAGTGAGTTCCAGGACAGCCAGAGTTACAACAGAGAAACCCTGTCTCGAAAAACAAACCAACCAACCAACAAACAAACAAACAAACAAACAGGGCCAGCAAACCAGTCATGTTCTCTCATCCTTGCAAATGGAGCGCTTGGAAGGCTGACACAGGAGGATTGCCCAGAGACCAGCTGGAGTGAGTTTCAGGCCAAGCTAGGCTACAGAAGCAGGCACCGTCTCAAAAACAAACAAACCAGGGCTGGGAACACAGCTCGGCTGGTGGAGTGCTTGCTTAACACGCACCAAGCGTCGGCGGGTTCCATCTGAAACCCGTGTGGTGGCCTGTGACCTCAGCATTCGTTTGGGAGGCAGAAGAGGGGTGTGAGAATAAGGTCGTCTTCAACTACATAGAGAGTTCTGGACCAGTCTGGGCTTGGTGCAACCCTGTTTCCAATAAATCACTGTGTTAGGGACAGAAAGCGCTGCGGTGCCAATGAAGATAGCCCAGTGTGTACAAGTCCTCATCGGGCAAACCTGGCAGCCCGTGTCGGCTAGCCAGGAGTCACAGCGGAGGGACAGAACCGACTCCGGAAAACTGTCCTTCTGCCCTCATGGGCTTGACGTGACAGGTCCCTGGTCACACGTGACACTCACTGTTAATACAGTCTTAAATGTAAATTAAAAGATCTTTGAGATGGGTTCTCACTGTGTGGAATGGGCCGGCCTAGAACGCTCTGTGTAGACCAGACGGACCTTGAACTTGCAGAGGTCTGCCTGCTTCTGCCTCCTGGGTGCTGTGATTAAAGGCCTGTGCTATTATGCCTGGCTTTAAAAAGCAAAACGTTTAGGTAGGTGCTGGGGGATGCTGCTCAGTTGTAGGGCCCTTGCCTAGCGTATGAGGGCCCCGTGTTTGAAACCTAATTTGAGGATAGCATATGCTACGTGAGAGACTCTGACAAAAAAAAACAAAAAAAAACGGAAATAGGGCTGACAAGATGTCTCAGTGGTGCTTGCCACCAAGCCGGAGGACCTGAGTTCAATCCCCTGAACCCGCACGGTGGAAGGAGAGCTCCTACCCCCTCAAGCTGTCTTCTGAGTGCTATTCATACGCTGTGGCTATCTCAAGCACACACAAGATAAATAAATGTAATTTTTAAAAGCAAGGCAAAATGGGCTGGAGAGATGGCTCCGTGGTTAAGAGCACTGGATGCTCTTCCAGAGGTCCAGGGTTTGATTCTCAGTACCCACACTGTGGCTCAAAATTGTCTGTAACTCCAGTCCTATGGGATTCTTCTAGCCTCCAAGGGGACCATACAGAACACGCCTGTGACGCACAGACACACGTGGGGGCAAAACATCCATGCACACAGAATACAAATTTTAAAAAAAAGCAAAGAACCAATCAAATAAAATGCACAAGTATATCTGGCTATTACTAGAATGTACCAGAATTTAATTGTCTAGGGCATAGCTTGGTGCCATAGCAAAACTTTGGGTCCTTCACAGAGTCCTGGATTTTGGGGGTGCCGCTGCTCTCAAGGCCCAGCTCAGTGGGCACACAGAGGTTCCACAGGCTTGGCAGACACTGGCTCCTGCAGCCATAGGGCCTGGGCCTGGCCCAAGTTTGGAAACTCGATCAGCCGCAGGCAGGTCACCTTGTAACTAGGCCTTTCCCAGCCAGAAATCTCAGCCTATTACTGGGCTGGCCAGGAACTGGAGCTGCCTGATGGAACAGGCCTGGCTCAGCTCTCTAAGCTTCCTGGTGTCTCCAGAATGTCTGGCCCCATGCCAGCTGCTGGAGACCTTTAGGAACCTCTATGCTACAGGCTCTTCCCGCAGGGGACACACAGCCAAACACTGCTTAGTAGAGCTCAGTCTTGGCTTTGCATTTTTTTTGTGGTTGTTGTTATTTGGTTTGTTTTTTTGTTTTGGCTGATCTAGGACTCACTCTGTAGATCAGGCTGGTTTCAAACTCACAGAGATCTGCCTGCCTCTGCCTCCAGAGTGCTGGGATTAAAGAACCAACTTGCATCACTCAGACATTATTAGCACAGGCAGGTGAGGCTGGAGACCCATACATGGAGGGACCAGGCTGGAGAAACGGTCCAGCGTATCGGACTTTGTGGCAAGCCAACTTTGCACACTGGCAGGAGCCAGAATCTTTGCCTTCTGAGCCCAGGCATCCCAGAGCATCCAGGAATGCATCTGTTACTGCCTTTCCCTTTACCGTTTCATGGAGAGTCCACGGTGGACTCCAGCCATTCCTCCTGTGGGCAAGTTCAGGTTTTGTGTCAAGAAGGATTCAGCCATGTCACCCACCCATGTCACCCAGATTGAATGTCCTCAAAAAGTGACTCGACCCCTCTTAGCCCACAAGGGCCTGCAGGAATCTATTTGGGGAAGGGTGTCCTGGTGATTCATCACAGCAATGGTAGTAGGACATAAATTGCTTCCAGGATACTGGAGCATCGCTGTGACCATGTGTCTTGGGGAGGATTGTGGAAATTCTTTGGAACTTGGGGCAAGAAAGGTCATCATCGACTATTGAGAGCTTCGTGAACTGTTCTGTAGAGGCTTGGCAGCTAAGACCTTTGAAAGTAATGCAGATGAAGGAGGCCTGGCTTGTGAAGTCTCAGAGGGAAGCCAAAGCTCTATGAGGCCATTTATGCGAAGAATCTGCAGTGTCTGGTCAACCGGATCTGAAGAATTGGCTGTGATTAACAAGAGACCAGAACCACTAAAGTAAAACCTTTGCTTTGGTGGGACAATGGATGCTGGTCAGCTGGAGCTGAGAAATCAGCGGTGGTGGAGAGGAGACCAGCGAGCCAGTAAGCAGCACACCTCCGTGGTGGCCTCTGCATCAGCTCCTTCCTCCAGATTCCTGCCCTGCTTGGGTTTCTGCCCTGATTTCCTTCCGTGATGAACTATAACAGTGGTTCTCAACCTTCCTAACGCTGCGACCCCTCAACACAGTTCCTCAAGTTGTGGTGACCCCCCACCATAAAATTATTTTCATTGCTACTTTATAACTGTAGTTTTGCTGTTATGAATAATAATGTAAATATCTGATACAGATGGTCTTAGGCGACCCCTGTGAAAGGGTCCTTCGACTCCCAGAGGAGTCAGGATCTACAGATTGAGAACCATAGGACTACAATGTGGAAGCATAAGCCAAATATACCCTTTCTGCCCCGACATGCTTTTGGTCATGGTATAACATCACAGCAATAGTAACCCTATCTAGGACATGTGCGTTGGCTCAGTGGTTAAAAGCCCTGGCTGCTCTCGCAGAGGACGGAGGTTAGATTCCCAACACCAATGTAGTGACTCACAAACATCTGTAACTCTAGTTCCAGGGCATCCGGTGACTTCTTCTGACCTCCACGAGCACTAGGCATACAAGTGATAGGCAGATGTACACACAGGCAAAACACTCATATGCATGAAATTTTTATATTTAAAAATATAAAAAATTGGGGCTGGAGAGATGGCTCAGCAGTTAAGAGCATCGGCTGTTCTTCCAAATAACCCAGGTTCAATTCTCAGCACCCATGTGGCAGCTCAGAACTGTCTATAACTCCAGTTCCAGGGGATCTGACACCCTCACACAGACACCAGTGCACATTAAAATTTTTTTAAATATATATATAGAAAAAAATAGTATATATTAAAAGCATAAATCTATACCAATACAATAAATGATTTTTTGTTTTTCAAGATAAAGCTTCTCTGTTGTAACTCTGGCTGTCCTTGAACTCACTCTGTAAACCAGGCTCGAACTCACAGAGATCCACCTGCCTCTGCCTCCCGAGTGCTGGGATTAAAGCATGTGCCACCGCCGCCCGGCGTAAATGGTTGTATGTTTAAAATTAATAAATAAAAGTTCTTTTGTCCTTGCCTGTGTCTTCAGGACTGAGGCTGCAGTCCTGATGTGGCCACACCCAGTCCTGCACCTGTAGACCCTCACGCGGCCAGACGGTGACTTTTTTAATTTATGTTTGGTTTGGAAGGAAGGAGAGGGAAGGGAAGGGAAGGAAAGGAAAGGAGAGGGAAGGGAAGGGAAGGGAAGGGAAGGGAAGGGAAGGGAAGGGAAGGGAAGGGAAGGGAAGGGAAGGGAAGGGAAGGGAAGGAAAAGGAAAGGAAGGAGGGCTGACTCAATCTGGTATCAAAAGGGGTGGGATGAGGCGAGGCTCTGCGTGAGTGTCTGGGGAGGTGTCCCGTTTAGGAGGGGTACGATCAGTCCTGGCAGGGAGTGTGTCTGACACGGGGACAGCTGATGTTACACAGGATGGGGGGGGACTGAACTAGCTTGGTGCTTACACCCTACAGCGGATGTTGGCAGCAGGGAGCAGGGGTGTGTCATAGGAAGTCCTGAGCTCCGTGAGCAGGGACTGACTCACCCTCAGTACTCACTCAGGGTTCAGACTCCAGCCTGGCTTTCCAGGGGCCTCCAGGGAAAGCAATGAAGTCTGATATCCTAGAATGTGGGAGGGGCGGGGCCAGACTGTACATCTGGGAGTGGGCCTTTCTAAAGGTCAAGAGTCTTTGAGGGTGGGTTTTACGGTCCGAATAGGAGTCCACCAAGGAGATTTGGAGATTTGACAGAAGGTCATGTTGGGAAACTGTGGGCTCCTGACACAGACACTTTAGGGAGTGTCTAGAGGGGTTTCCTGAGATGAACTGGGCTCAATACCATTCTTGGGTTGACCATGCTGTCCATATCAATAGAGGTCCCACCTGAGAAAAGGCTCCACCCAGCAGGGGGCGGGGGGCACGCTCTGGGACTTTGTCGGGTTATAGCATAGCCTGCTCACTCCTTTCTGATATTGATCATTCCAGGACACAGTTTGGGAAAGGAAGGTCAGAAGGGACATTATATACTTGGCCCTGAGGGGACATGCTGGACCTCAAGCCAAGGTTCCATTTTTGGGCAGGGAGGTGGTGGCTCCCATGCCTTTGCTCAGCCTGGGCTCTGGAGATCTTGGGATAAGAGCAAGGTGGGATTGGAAACATGGTTCAGCAGGGTAGGAACACTGGTTCCAGAGGACCTGGGCTCAATTCCCAGTACCACCAACACGGCAGCTCACAACCCTCTGTAACTCTAGTTTCAGGAGGTCAGACAGCCTCTACTGGCCTCTGTAGGCACCAAGCAAGTGGTCCATAGACATGCAGGAAGGCAAAACACCCATACCCACAAAATTGAAAATTCGAAGACAAGAGGTGGGGAGGCCCTCCTGAGGTTGGGCACCCGATACAGGTGGACCAGCGCCACAGGAACTTGGCAAAAAGGTCTGGTGATGGCTCGGTTGGGAGAGTGGTTGCCCAGCAATCAATAAGCCCTGGGGTCTACCCCAGATGTGGTAGCACACCTCTACAATGTTAGCCTCCTGGGGGAGGGGGAGGGACAGGAGGAGGGTCTGAAGCTGAAGGTCATCCTAGGTTCCATTGAAGGAGAAGGTTTGGGGCTAGCCTGGGCTACATGAGAACCTGTCTCAGGAATAAAAAACTTGGTGGAAACGGGAAACCATGCCCCAGGACAGAGAAAGAAAGGGAGACCAAGCTGACAAGTTGGCTCACTAAGTAAGAGTGTTTGTCACAAAGCCTGAAGGGCTGAGCTTGGTCCCCAGGACACACAGAGTAGAAGGAGTGGATTGACTCCGGGAAGTTGTCTCTGACCGCCACACGTGTGCCGTGGCATCCCGAACCACACACACATCCCCCGACAGGGTAGATTGTCACACAGCCCCACACAGCGAAATGTGGTTTTGAAGCTCAGCCTGGAGGGGAGAGGATTTGCTGGTGTCCCCAGATGCTTGGGGCAAGGGTGTTCCTTTGGTACAGGGCTGGTCAGGGCCCTCTGCAACTGGGACTTTGCAATAGGTTGAGCCTCTGAGAGTGCCTGAGGAGGAAAGGGGAGGGGCTAAACGTCCCAAGGAGCCAAAGGAGGGGCTCAGTGAGTAGGGGCTCAGTGAGTAAGGGCCCTTGCGGCCAAGACTACTGACCTCAGTGGGATCTCCAGAACTCACGTGATAGGAGAGAACCCAACGTCTGCAAGTTGTCCTCTGTCCTGGTGTGCACAAGCTCTGACCACAATAATAAATAAGTACGTGAGTATGGAAAGGACCTAAGAGGGCGGGGACTGAACTCAGTGGTAGAGCACTGGTTTAGCATGGGAAGGCCCTGGGTTTGCATAATAATAATAATAATAATAATAATGATGATGATGATGATGATGATGATGATGATAAGATTAATAGAATTAAAGAGATCTCAGAAACCTTGGGTTTTATAAAATATGATGGGCTGGAAAGATGGCTCAGCAGTTAAGAGTTTTGGTTTCGTTTTTTGTTTTGGAAACAGGGTTTCCTTGTATAGCCCTAGCTGGTCTTGGAACTCCCTCTGTAGACAAGGCTGGCCTCGAACTCAGAGATCTGCTGCCTCTGCCTCAACTGCTGGGATTAAAAGCCTGCACCACCACTGCCCTGCAAGTATTTGTTGTTTTCTTTGCAGAGGACCCGAGTTCAATTCCCAGGACCCACATGGTGGTTCACAACCATACATGACTCCCGTTCCAGGGGATCTAATACCCTCTTCTGATTTCCATGAACACCAAGCATGCATGCTGCAAAACATTCACACATAAAATAAAATGAATAAATAGAATAAGAAGTTTTGAAAATACATGTACTTATTTTGTATGTGCACTGTGTGCCCAAGTGTATGTTTGTATGTATGTTGAAGCCCCCAGGTCAGAAGACTTGGCCGAGCTCAAGTCTCTTCGTGTTGTTAGCAGACAGATCCCAGAGGTGCCCGGAAGAACCACCTGTGTGTCTCACCTAGTCTTTTCACTTTTCCAGTACTTTGTAATTTGGAGCAGTATCCATGGAAGCCTCAGAGGTAGGCAGCGTGGGTTGTCCCGGTTATGGGTACCTTGCTCCTCTACGGAGCTCTGGGGACTTCTCTGGAGTGTTGGGTGTGGCTGCACTCAGCTGGATGAAGTAAGACACGGAGTCTAACCTGATAGTCTCTGTCCCTTGGCAGCTGGCCGGATACCTTTGAAGGGCTTGGCCTGCAGACACATGCCTGTCACCTCAATAAAAAGGGAGGCTGAGGCAGGAGGATCAAATGTTCAAAGCTACACAGTGAGTTCCAGGCCAGTCTGGGTAACTCAGTGAGACCTTGTCTCAAAATTAAAAGTGAAAAGAGGGCTGGGGGTGTGATTCACTGGTAGAGCCCCTGCCTAGAATCCCCCAGTGAGGGGCTGGGGTGTGGCTCAGTGGTAGAACCCCTGCCTAGAATCCCCCAGTGAGGGGCTGGGTGTGGCTCAGTGGTAGAGCCCCTGCCTAGAATCCCCCAGTGAGGGGCTGAGGTATGGCTCAGTGGTAGAGCCCCTGCCTAGAATCCCCCAGTGAGGGGCTGGGGTGTGGCTCAGTGGTGGAACCCCTGCCTAGAATCCCCCAGTGAGGGGCTGGGGTGTGGCTCAGTGGTGGAACCCCTGCCTAGAATTCCCCAGTGAGGGGCTGGGGTGTGGCTCAGGGGTAGCGCACCTGCCTAGTATTTCCTTATTTCTGGATTCCATCCCCAGTGCTGCCAGCAAAATCTCAGAAATTTCAAGCTGTTTGATTATAGTTTATTCCTGGGAGGAGCCAGGGTCATTTGCCTTCAAGGAGGGGCAAAGAGAAAAAAGACTGTCCAGGGGTCACCTGATGAGCTAAGTTTCCTTGTTAGGTGATAGATAATCCACACCCGGGGGCCCCTGATCCCAGAGCAGAGAGCAAAGTGCAAAGAGTAAGGGCATGAGGCAGCCTCCGCCTGTCATCGAGACTGGGAGTATTACCTTCAGTGTGATAGTCACCCTTCCCCGAGGTGCACCAGGTGTGGCAGGTGGCGTGTGGCAGGTGGCGTGCACGCCAGCCTCCAGCAGAACGCTCCGTATCTTACCTCTCCCCTCCCCCATCCTTACCCCAGTCTCTCAGGCCCTGAGGGCAGGAAACAGATATTTGCTAAGAGTCTTAGAAAGATCAGGCACCAATTTTTTTTTTGCCTAGTCAAAAGCTGAGGCAGGAGGATAGCTGGGGGTTAAAGTCCAACTAGAGCCACCAAGTGAGTTCCAGATCAGACAAGAACACAGAGAGCCAGTTCCAGATAGGAAGCATAATAGTAAATAAAGTCAGCTACGTGAGGCTGAGAGGTACAAGACTGTGACTCCCGGCACTGGGGACACGGAGGTGGCTTCAGGCATTTCTGCTACATAATGAGTTTGAGGTCAAATACTGGAGTACGTGAGACCCTATCTTGGAAAAGATAAAAAAAAAAAAGGCGCTGGGGACAGCTTGGAGGGTAAAGTCCTTGCGGTGTGCCTGTAAGCATCTGAGCCTGGCTCCTCTCCTTGGCACCTGTAACCCCAACGCGTAACCCCAATGCTGGACCCAGGAGCCTGGGCTGGCCGGAGAGCAAGGAAGACATCCAGTCTCCACCTACAGCACAGGGCCAGGCTGGATAGAAAAGAAAAGAAAACTGTCGGACATCATGCCTCCAGTTCCAACATTTGAATGGTTGAGTCAGGAGAATCAGAAAAGTCAACGTTGGCTCCATAGCAAGTCAGAGGCCAGCGTGGGCTACGAGAGACCCTGTCTCAAAAACCAAATAACGTGCAGGTCGGTGGTGACACACAAGTCTTTAATCCTAGCACTCAGCGGATCTCTGAGTTCGAGGCCAGCCTGGTCCATAGAGTGAGTTCCAGGACAGCCAGGGCTACACAGAGAAACCCTGTCAAACAAAAGCAAAACGAAACAACAAATAACAGCCCCCTCCAAAAACAGTTCCAGCAGCAGTCAGACTGAGTGGGCTGAGACTGGACTTCTGGGGGCCACACAAGGCCTGGGACATCGCTGGCTCGGCAGCAGTCAGTGAAGCCAGCCCAGGGTTCTAGGGCAGCCCTGAGACAGCTACTGCAGGTGGGAAACAGTGGGCCAGACTCTGGGGGGGGGGGGGGGGCGAGTGGCTGTCTCCTGAGAAATCACATCCTGGGACCTCACCTGGCTTGGTGTTCAGTGCCAGAGAGTCAGGACGACCATCTCTTGGCCCTCAGTTACTGGCCACTCATGGGGACTCTTCCTGGGAGTACTCCAGTGTTGATGCCTGTCAGGAACCCACAGCCCCTGCTTTGGGAACCGCCACACCCCTCCTCCAGGGTCTGTCTTCAGCTGTCTCCAACCCTGGAACTTCCAACCTTGTGGGTGACGGGGGATCCGGTCTCAGCAAGCACTCCCCAGGGGTGCAGCTGAGCTGCAAAATGGAGGAGGACCCTTGATGGGAATTGAGTGTCCTGGGGCCGTTGTGGGACTGAAGAACTCCAGTGGAAAGAGTTCTTTTGTCTCTTGAGGCAGAGTTGCATTAAGTTGCCGAGGCCGGCTTTGAACTTCCAATCCTCCTGCTTCAGTAGTAACTGAGATTACAGGCTTGGGCCACTAGGTCCGGCTGGAATTTGTTTGTCAACGTTACTTTGTTTTTTTTAAATCCAGGGTCAGGGGCTTAGGGTGGAATCAGCAGCTCCCCAGCACAGGACTGTGGGCTTCAGGGCTGGTGATAGTGCTTATCAGATGCTATCTCGCTGGCTCAGTCCTGTGGCTATCTCAGTCCCAGGGCTATCTTCAGTTCTGGAGATAAGCCCAGCAGCCCCCTGCCTGTCCCTGTCCAGCACAGCCTGGCCCAGGCTCCCTGCAGGCCCAGGCCAGTCCCTACCCCACCCCCTCAGCTGGCCCAGCCTACTTGGCCAAACTTCCTCTCCTTAAAAGGCTAAGTTTTGAAGAAGAGTAGGGAGGGGGCACTGGAGCCTCAAAGCAGCTGTCCCCTCTACCCTCAGGGAGCAGAGGACCCACCTTGGGAAACAGATACAGCTCCAGCACCTGGGGTTCATGAAATCCCTTCCCTGGGACCCCACTACAGTCCCCTGTACAGGACTGAAGTCATGTCTCTCTTTCTCCTCTCTCTATCCTAAACTGTGTCCCTGAAGAAGACACTGAGGGCCCAGGGTGGCCGGGCCTGGCCAGCAGAGTTGTGGTAGTCAGAGTGTCACAGTCAAGGGCTCTACGGCCAGAACAGCAAAGGATGCCCTGGGGCCCCAAGGGACCGCCTTAGGAACACGATTTTCTCCCCTTCCCCCTCTTTTTAAAGTGCTGAAGATTGAACCCAGGGTCTTGTATATATTAGCAGAGAGCTCTACCGTGGAGCCACACCTCCAGGCCTCTTTTCTCTTTTTCTCTTGGGACAGTCACACTAAGTTACAGAAAGCAATCCTCCTTCCGCAGTAGTAACGGAGATTACAGGCTGTATGTACCTAACTGGGCCCAGCTGGGTTTTCATTGTTACTGTTCTCTGTTTCGTTCTTGTTTGAGATGAGATCTAGCTTGGAACTTGCTGTATAGATCAGGCTGGCCCCAAACTTGTAGAGAGCCTTTTGACTCTCCCTCCAAAGCGCTGCGTCTACTACAGGTGAGGGCCATCATGCCTGGCTTCTGGTTGTGGTTTTGTTTTTTTTTTTTGAAATAGTCTTGCTCTGTAAATGAGACTGGCCTCAAACTCACTGTGTAGTCCAAGCTGGCCTCGAACTTGTGTCAAACCTCCTGCTTCAGCCTCTCCCTCTCCGCTGCTGGGATTGCAGGTGAGTCACCACACCCAACCATGTTACTTTGGCTCACAGCTTCAGTTTCCCTGTTTGTCAATTAGGGGTGCTCCCTGGCAAGCCCCAAAGTCCCCTTTGAGGAGCCTGAGTGCCTACCCCTCCAGGACAATAGCTGTCAGACACAGGGCAGCCAGGAAAACAAAACAAAAACAAAAAACAAAACCCTGGGAGCTCAGTGAATGCAATCCCAGCCTGGCCTGCCACTCACCAGCTACTGGAGAGGCCTAAACAAGGAGCAGATCATGAGTTCCAGGACAGCCTGGTCAGCTTAGTGTGGCTGTGTCTCAAAAAAGTAAGAAGAGGCCGGAGGGCGGGCTACATAGCTCACTTGGTAGAGCGTTTGCCTAGCGTGCAGGAGATGTCGTTTCAGAATCTCAGCACAGCATGGAACAAACTGGGTTGCCAGGACTCGGGAGGTGAAGGCCGTGGTCATCCTTGGCTACCCAGGGAGCTCAAGGCCAGCCTGAGCTAAAGAGATGGCTCAGTGGTTAAGAGCATGTGTGCTCGGGCAGAAAACCTGAGCTTGGTTCCTAGCATCTGTCTCAGGGGGCTCCCAACTGCCTGGAGCTCTAGTTCCCGGGGATCCCTGTCTCTGGCCTCCAAGGGCACCCACAGTTACATGCACACACCCACATACAAACACAGTCTCATACACATAATCAAACATTCGCCAGATGTGCACCCCCAACTGCACAACACAGGTCCCTGCAGGTGGATAGGTCTCTGAGTTCCGGCCTAGTCAGGCCTACACAGTGAAGCCGTATCTCACTCCTGATACCACCGAATAAATAAATCAATCTTATCTGGGACTGGGGCACAGGGCTTTACTGCCCCCACTCAGGAAGCTGAGGCAGACAGATCTCTGTGATTTCAAAGCCAGCCTGTCTACATATGAAGTTCCAAGTCAGCCAAGGCTACACAATGAGACTTTGTCTAAGAAAATTAAAAAAAAAAAAAACACATAATGCTGCTTATTTATTTGTTTGTTTATCTATTTGTTACATATAAATAACTTGTTTTTGTTTTGTTTTGGCTGTCTTCAGAGAAAGTTTCACTGTATAGTATGGCTGACCGGAAACTCTACGACCAGGCTGGCCTTGAACTCATAGAGATCTGCCTGTCTCTGCCTCTCCAGTGCTGGAAGGCCAGCGTCACCATGTCTGGCCACAAATACTGTTTTTAAAAAGAAGAAAAGAAAAAGGAAGGCTGTGGCTACGGCTCCGTGGAATGTTCTAGGCCCTGGGTTCAATTCCCTAAAGAAGTGCAACCCTGCCCACCTCCCCACCCCCCTTGGGAATGTCAGCCATCCATCCAGGCCAAGGGGTTAGAGGAGAGGGGGGTGGATGTCCTCTGGCTCCAAGTACTAGGCCAGGGGGTGGGACGTGAGGGTGGGCTGAGCCGGTCTCCATCTAGCTGGGGGCCTCAGGGAGGGCGGTGAGCAGCTGGGTTTTAGGGGGATCAGGGGCTTCGCAGGGTTGGGGGCTGGGGTATCCCTTCCTCTGGTCCCCGCCCGTGGCCGCTGCCCACGAGTCGTCCATAAAAGGCAAAGAGCGCAGGTCGAGCCAAACTTAGTCATGCGGCGGCGGCCGGCTGCTGCCCGCGCGACTTCCTCCGCCGACTTCCCGTTTCGAGAGCCGAGCCCGCAGGGGATGCGAGGTGTGGTCCTGCCTTTCGAAACGGCCCCGATCCCCCGAGGGCGCCGCGGGCCGCCGGGAACCCGCGATGCCCGGCCCTCCGCCGCCCTGCGGAGGGGACCGTGGAGGGTCGGCAGGCGCACGCCCTGCTGCGTTTGAGAAACTGGGGGTGGGGGTGGGGGTGGGGGTGGCGGGGTGGGGGTGGGGGCTTCTCACTGTGTAGCCAGGGCTAGCCTGCTGCAGCCTCGGAGTGCTGGGATCGCTAGAGCCAACCGTGACTCTGGGTTTAGTAGGAAGGCATGAAGGGCTTCCAGCAGGCGCAGCTGTTACGCAGGAGGGGTGGGGAGCTTGGAGAGGGCATTATTTGTTGTTTTTCAGTGCTACGGATAGAAGCCAGTGCCTCCCAACTGCTAGGCCAGTGTTCCCCCTCTGAATGTTCTAGATCAGTGGCTCTCAACCTTCCTCACGCTGCGACCCTGTAAAACAGTCCCTCATGCTGGGGTGACCCTCCTCCCCATCATAAGATTATTTTCGTTGCTACTTCATAACCGTAATTTGCTACTGTTATGAATTGTAATGTAAATATCTGATACGCAGATGGCCTTGGGTTGAAAAAAAAAGCTGTTCTAGATTATATATTTCTTTGAAACAGGATCTCATGTAGCCCAGGGTGGTCAAGAACTAACTCTTTTTTTTGTTTTGTTTTGTTTTTTTTGAGACAGGTTCTCACTATGTAGCCTTAGCTGGCCTAGAACTCACTATGTAGACCAGGCTGGCCTCAAACATACAGAGATCTGGCTGCCTCTGCCTCCCAAGCGTTGGGATTAAAGGTCTGCCCCATAATACATGACTTTTTAAATTTTCTTAACCATTTATGTTGAGATAGGATCTCAATAAGTTGCCCAGGCTAGGCTGAACTTGTTCTGTATCCATGTAGGCACTGACCATTGTTTTAAAATATATATGTATTTATTTATTTTCATGGCTAGGAGTGTTTTGCCTGCATGAGTATCTTTGCACCACGTGCCTGTGGAGGCTAGAAGAAGATACCAGACCTGAAGTTATAGACAGTTGGGAGCCACCATGTGGGTGCTGGGAATCGAACGTTCCTTTAGAAGAGCTGTCAGTGCTCTTACCTGCTATGTCTCTCTCTTCCAACCCAGGCATTGGGCTTTTGATCCTTCTGTCTTAGTCTCCAGAGGGACTGGAATTCCTGGCCTGCAGCACCAGGCTGGGTTGGTCTGTGGGCACCGTGGCTCTATTCCTTAGGGTACTTTTTCATAGATTTGAAATCTCTTACACTGTGGGGTGATACATGCCTGAAATTCTAGCATTTAGGGGGGCAGAGAGACAGGAGGAGCATGAGTTCAAGGCCAGTTGGTTTGCATATCAAGTTCCAAGCCAGCCAGGGTGACAGTGAGACTCTGTGGGGGAGAAAGCAAGACAAAGTGGCCACATTAAACTTAGTGCGCAACCTCTTGGACCCCCTGTTTCTTCTGGGCCATGAGACAGCAATCTCACTCGAGGTTGTTTATTATGAAACTAGGATATAAAGGTTGAGGTATGAGTTCCACGTACACAGTAGGTGCTCTACAAAGGGGCCTGGTGTATGAAGCTCCCCTCTGCCTCAGCCCCCCTGGGAGGACGGAAGATCTGTTAAGGTGGGAGGACTTTGGCTCACAGCTTACTGTGGCTAGTTCATGGCTAGCTGGAAAGGCTTATGTTTCCAAGGAATGGGGCCAGCCATTCCCAGGCTCAGCCTGTCCAGTCCTGTCCTGCCCTGTCTTGTCCTGTCCTGTCCCTCAGCCTGGGGTCACTCCAGGTAAGGCTCAAGGCCAGCACGCTTTGCAGAACTCAGTTGGCCGGGTCACTAACACTCCCATTCCAGGTGGCCGGAACCTCAGCAGCCTGTTTGTGTGCTGAGGACATCTGGGGGCAGACGCAGAGCTCAGGGAACCCCTGAGGCAGAAAGGAGAATGTGGGATGATGAAAAGGCTCCAAAGACAGGAGCAAAGAGAACCAGCCTGGTGGCACATGCCTGGGATTCCAGGACTCAGGAGGCTAAGGCTGGAGGGCAGAAAGTTCCAGGCCAGGACCAAGAAGATGGCTTCGTGAGTGCTTCCTGAGCAGCCCCTAAGACCTGAGTTCAAATGCCAGAACCCATGATGGAGGAAGAGAAGCAAACAGTCTCCCCAAGTTTTCTTCCTATCTCCACACGTGTGCTTTGCATACATACACCTGCCTTCACCCCCCTCCCCCCCTAATATAAATGAATATAAATTGAGTCTGGGTCTCACTATGTATCTATTCCAGGCTAGCCTGGAACTCAAAGAGATCTGCCTGTCTCTGCCTCCCAAGTGCTGGGATTAAAGTTGTATGTATAGCCAAGAGAGAAATGTTTTAAAGAATCAAAAACAAAAACCAAGAGAAGAGGCTTGGCATGGTGGCGGACGCTCATCCCTGTGCTCAGGAGGCAGAGGCAGGCAGAGCTCTGCGAGACTGAGGGCAGCCTGGTCTACATAGAAAAAACAAAACAAAAACAAAAAAAGAAAGAAAAAGGAAAGGAAAAAGAAAGTGATCACCTGTCTTCTTGTTTCCTTTGAGCAGCGCGTGTCTGACGCTGTACCCGAATTCTCCAGGGACGACTCCCGATAACCCTCACAGAGGCTCATTATCCTTCTTTGTAAATTTCATCCTTATTTTTACGTGTATAGGATGTTTGCCTGCACGTGTGTGTATGCAGCAGATATGTGCCTGATGCCCTGGAGGGTCCCCGGGAACTGCAGTTACATAGTTGAGGGGCACCGGGTGGGCTCTGAGAATTGAACCTGGGACCACTGAGCCATCTCTCCAGCTCCGATTCTTCACCAAGTAACTGCAAGAGAGGTTTAAACAACTTGGCCAAAATGAACTAAGGGGGAAGAGGTCAAGAGGCACGGGGGGTGGGGGGGGGTAGGGCAAGCCTGGGGGGAGGTCAAGAGGAGGGGGGGGCAAGTCTGGGGGGCGTCAAGAGGAGGGGGGTGGGGCACTTAGCGGCAGCTGAGGCTCTGGGAGGAGCAGAAAGGAAAGCGAAGGTAAGTAGGGAACAGCTGAGGCTCTCAGGACAGAAACTGGTGAGGGCTGGGGTAGGGCAGGACTAGCAGGCCAGAGGCTCCTCTTTGGCGCCATCTAGTGGGGAATCTTTCCGGTCGCTGCCCTTCAGGGTGAACTGGGGATGGTGATCTCCCAGCCGAAGTCCAGGCTTGGTGGCTCACACCTGGAACTCCGGCACATGAGAAGGTGAGACAGGAGGATCATTTGTGAGTTTGAGGCCAGCCTGAACTGCAGCGTGAGACCCTCTAAACAACCAACCAACCAACCTCGGGCTGCCAAGACGGCTCAGCAGGTAAAGGCGCTTGCTTCCAAGCCTGACGCCCCGAGTTCAACTCCCGGCCCCCACAGAGTGAGAGGGAACAACTGATCCCTGCAGCTGCCCTCTGGTGTCTGCACAAGTGCCTTGGGACGTTCGCACACACACAGCATTGTACGTGACTTGGAATGTGTGTAAGATGAAGACGATATACAAAGTATTACTACACTTATTTATTATTTATCACTGCCCTGCTTATTGACCATAAAAAAATGTCAGTAGGTTCAGTGGAGAGAGTTTTATAGAAAGTGTTTCTAGTGAGGTATGGTGGCACATTCCTGTCTTAGCACTCTGGAAGCTGAGGCTGGGGGGGGGGGATTCTGGGCCAGCCTGGGCTACATGTCAGACCCTGCCTCTAAATAAATAAATAAATAAATAAATAAATAAATAAATTTTAAAAAGAGGGGCTGGAGAGATGGCGCAGTGGTAAGGGCATGGACTTCTACAGAGAACCCACCTCAGTTCCCAGCATCCCCACTGAGGTCTTCGCAACCACCTATAACTCCTGCTCCAGGGCACCTGACATTCTGGCCTCTCACTGGCTCAAAGTGACATAGGTACACATGTACATAGGTTCATAATTACATAGGTAATTACAAATAAAATAAATCGGGCTAGAGAGATGGCTCAGCCATTAAAGGCTAGTCTCACAACCAAAAATAAAATTAAATTAAAAAAATAAGCAAGTGGTGGTGGTGCACGCTTTTAATCTCAGCACTCGGGAGGCAGAGGCAGGCAGATCTGAGTTTGAGGCTAGCCTGGTCTACAGAGCGAGTTCCAGGACAACCAGAGCTACACAGAGAAACCCTGTCTCAAAAACAAAGATAAATAGATAGACAGATCAAACAAATAAATAGTGAGTAACTCCAGGGTCTTACTATGTAGCCTCTGTCTCTCCAGTGCTGGTGTTCAACGTGTTTCACAATATCTGGCTAATTTTTATTCCTTTTTTTAAATTAAAATTTATTTTTTTAGATAGGGTCTCTCTATATAGTCATGGCTGTCCTGGAATGTGCTATGTAGACCAGGCTGGCCTCAAACTCAGAGATCCACCTGCCTCTGCCTCCCTAATGTTGGGATTAAAGGTGTGTGCTACCAGGCCTGGCTTTTTTTTTTTTTTCTTTTCTTCTTTTTTTCTTGTTTTTTTTGTTTTTGAGACAGGGTTTCTCTGTTGTAACTCTGGCTGTCCAGGAGCTCACTCTGTAGACCAGGCTGGCCTCGAACTCACAGAGATCCCCCTGTCTCTGCCTCCTGGGTGCTGGGATTAAAGGCATGAGTCACAACCACTCGGCTTTTTTATTTCTTATTATGTATTCATTTTGTATTTTTGAGACAGGTTCTCATGTAGCCCAGGCTGGCCTGGAACTTGCTATGTAGATGAGGCTGGTCTTTGACTTTTGATCCTTCTGCCTCTACTTCCCAAGCTCTGGACTGTCAGGCACCCACCAACTCTCAGATAATGGTGGTTATGTCTTTAGTGTTCTTACTTGTTTTGAGACAGGGTTTCATTATGTAGCCTTAGCTGGCCTTGAATTCTCAGAGATACCCCTGCCTCAGCCTCCCCCAGTCCTGGGGTTAAAGGTTTGTACCACCCAACATTATTGTTGTTGTTATTTATTATTATTATTAATTTATTACTACTACTACTACTACCACCACCACTACTACTACTACTAAAATCATGCTTCTGTGAAGGAGTCTTTACAGTTGATCCCTCCAGGGAGGTCCACCACAGACTGGTTGAGTTCTGGTGCCTCCTATTGGCAAAAAAAAAAAAAAAAAAAAAAAAAATCTAGCTGGCTGCAAAGGACTCTGGGAGATGTAGTTTGTAGTTGAACCCTGCTTAATGGAAAACTTAGTAATGATTTAAGGTGAGTCTGGAGTAAGAAGCCAATAGCTCTGGGGCCGACACCAGGCCATTGGGGGCATTTTACTCTTGGCCTAACAAGCCCTTCGCTGCCACCCAGTCGCATGGATCTGAACGCTATGTGCTCACTAGCACCTCTCCACACCTAGGCACTTCGAGCTTGTACCTGGACTATTTTGGCCATCTGACCATCCGTCCAAGCTGTGTAGTCTTGAAGATGTGTTCTTGGTGGATCAGGGGCTTTGGCTGTGACAATGGACTGGCTGTCTTGGCTTGCAGGTGCTCCCGACACAGAACACAGCTAGTGCAAATGTCCTGGGGTAGCAGCTGGCTTTGGTTGCTTGTATGGGGTTGGCTTCCCAGGCTGTTGAAAAGGCATTTATCAGTGGCGAAGCTTGCAGCCTAATGTTCTGAAAGATACTTGTTGCTCTCACAATTGCAGCTGTGGGGCTTGGGGGGGTGGGGTGGGCTTCCGGCAGATTTCCTGGGAGTTGGGGATTAGAGGTGGGCGCTGCCTGGTGGGTCGAGGAGTACAGACCGCTTCCTCCCAGCTCTGGCGCGACCACCCTTTCTCTGGTCCCTCCCCTCCCCCAGACCTCTGCAGACACCAGTGACAAGGCAGGGCGATGCCACGCGAGGTCATAGAGTGGGAGAGGAGAGGTCCTCGTGGAAGTGGGGATTCCATCCTGTGCCCAGCGAACTCCCATCTCCGAGCTTGGCCTAGGGGTGGGGTCCCGGCTCTGCTTTCAATCAGGAGCCCAGACAGAGGTCTGGGCGATCCAGGCGATCCCTCCTGGAGTCTAATTCTCTCCCTCAAAACAGAGAGGCAGAAGGTGTCCTCCATCATCGATCTTGGAGTCCTGGTAGCTGAAGTTAGGGGCATCCTTAGGGGCCATGCAGATACCAGTAGCCCTGGCCGGGGTAGAGGTACTGACTGCCCCAGAACTCGGCTTCAGTTCACACTGGACGGGCATAACAACCCCAAGAATGATAACCAACTTAGTGTGGACTCGTTGGGGATAAATACACGCCTCCTAGGCCAGGGTCCAACTAGTCCTCCTTAGCGAAGATGTCCACCACTGCCAGGAGGACAGTTACAAGCCGGGGTCACCTCTGGGGTTGCTCCTTCCTAGAGACCGGAGAAGAGAGCCCCACCCTTGAATCCTAAGTAGTTCCGACCAGGCATGGCCTACCTCCTGGATAGGCTGCTATGCTCCTAGCAGCCGCCAGGTGGCGATAGAGACACGTCAGCCGGGTCAAGTTGGGCGGGGTTGTACCTGCCTAGGCACAGAAGGAGAAATACTGGGTTGGAAAAGGCAAAACCCGGGGCCTGGTGGTGAAGGCCTTTGATCTCAGCAGTCCGGAGGCAGTGGCAGGCGGATCTCTGTGAGCTTGAGATTAGCCTGGTCTACCTAGTGAGTGCCAGGACCCCCAAGGGCTATGTAGATATGTAGAGAGACCCTGTCTCGATGACCTCAGTTTTATCCCTGGAACCCACATAGAAAACTGGATTCAGTGGCGTACATCTGTTATCCCAGCACTCCTACAGCAAGATGAGAGAAAGAGACGGGAGAATCTTCTGGAAGCTTGATGGCTCGTTGGCCAGCTATCCCCGAGTACAGGGAAGAGCAGCAGCCTCAAAACTCCAGCCTCTAGCCCTCCAGAAGTTCATGACACAAATAACTAAATAAAAATAAAAAAGCAGACGTTCATGCACCGCGTGTGCTGGTGTGGTGGCATATGCCTACGTTGGCATATAGGAAGCAGGGCCCAGTAGTCCATTCAGGGTATCGGGCACCCAGCTTTTCCTATGAGTGCCGGACACCTTAGTCAGGACCTCGTGCCTTCTGTCAGCTGAGCCATTTCCCCAGCCAACCCCCAAGCTATTTAGTTGTTGTTGTTTTTAGGATGGACTCAGCCCAAGGTAGCCTCAAACTCCTTATGTAGCTGAAAAAGACAGTAACTCCTGGTCTTCCTGCTTCTACCTCCTGAGTGTTGGGATTCAAGGTTTGTGCTACCGAGCAGGCTTCTTATGCATTGTTTTTGTTTGTTTGATCAGGGTCTCTCTATGTAGTCCTTGCTGTCCTGGAACCCCCTATGTAAACCAGGTTGACCTTGAACTCACAGAGACCCACCTGCCTCTGCCTCCTGAGTGCTACGGTTGGTTATAGGTGTGCGCTAGCTCACTCGGGATTATTAGGTTTCTGGTTATGTAATCTGTAGCTCAGGATGGCTTCAAACTGTAGCCTTCCTCTTCCCTCAGCTTCCCAAATGCAGGGATCGCACACCACTAAGCTAATTTGGTCCCCTCTCTCTCCTCATTAAATTTACTTCTAAATGTATCCCAAGACACCCACTCCATTTCCCCTGCTTTGGTTTAAGAGTGATTTCACTAAGTCTGCAGCCTCTCTGGGCTTCCAGGCAGCGCGTGGACACAGGGGAGGGACTGTGGCTGCTCTGGCCTGCCTGTTGGGGAAATCTCCTTTTCCTGGATCTAGAGGATTTAGGAAACCACTCCCCGCTGAAGCCATCTATCTCCGTCCATACGAGAAGCAGCCATCTCTGATCTGCTAAACTCCCAGCAGCCTCTGCAGTGGGAGACAAAGGGTTGACACGAGTGGGGAGCAGGGGCCCAGAGAGAAGGCTGGGGTCTGCAGGCAGCCAGTCTCCAGAAGCGCACTCCCGGCAATCCTCCGGCTTCCGCACCAAGAGCTCCGCCCACGCTCCCGTCCTCAGAGCCATCCCGGGTTTCCGCAGAGCCCGGGACTCTGCTCTTCACTCCGGTAGGCCCACCCACATCCCCGCACAAAGAGAGTAGCAGCCTTTGCCACACCCACTTCGCCGAGCCACGCCTAGGAGGCGGAGGCGTGGTCTAGACCACCAGCCACGCCCCCGGGCTCCACAAAGTGATCACAGTGCCCATGAACTAAGCCATTTTTAATTCTTCTTTTTTTTTTTTTTTCTTTTGGACACAGGGTCTAGGCCTCCGCTCCCCAAAGGCTAAGGTTACCGGCATGCACCGCCGCACCTGGCTTATGAGATTGATCCCGGACATTGAACCCAGGACCTTCTGCATGACAGCAATTCTAGCTCTTGGTTTTCCTGTTTTTGGAATCTCAGTAGCCCATACTGGCAGGGAGCTCATGGTAATCCCCCTGCCTTAGGTTCCAAAGTGCTTGGAATACAATGTATGTACCTATAACAGTTATAATTGTGTTATTAGACTTGACCTACGGGAGCTTGGAGCTAGCTCCTGCCTCCTGTGTGCATGTGTACAGGTGTGTGCATCTGTGTGTGCAGATACAGGGATGGGGGCCAAAGATAGACATCCACTGAGCCTAGAGCTAGGCCTGCAGCCATAGGCCCAGAGTTCTCCTGTTCCCACAGCACTGTGGTTACACCTGGCTTTTTACAAGGATGTGGGGATTTGAACTCAGGTCCTCATGCCTGTGCTGCAAACGTTCTTATCCACTGAGCCATCTCCCTAGCCCTCCCTGTGACCTGATGGCATGTCACATGCTTCACAACTTGCCTGGTTGAGGTGTCACTGATCATTTCTAAACACAGGAACAAGACCTCGGAATCTGGGCATGGTGGTGCACACCCGAAATCCCAACACTTGAGAGGATTTGGAGGCAGCGTTGGCTGCATGAGGCAGTGTCCAAGAGAGGGAGAGGCAGCAGAGACGGCTCAGTGGGCAAAGGTGCCTCCACCCGAGCCCAACAACCCAGGTTAGACCTCTGGAGCCCACATAATGGAGAGCACTGACTCCTGCAAGTTCTCCTCTGACCTCGGCACATTCAAATCACACACACACAGACACACGTGCGTGTGTGCGCACGTGCGTGCGTGCATACACACACACACACACACACACACACACACACTAACTGAAGCAGAACAATGCAACAGGAGGGGCTGGGGAGATGGACCAGTGGGTAAGAGCACTTGTAGCACAGCCATAAGGACCTGAGTTCAAATCCCCACATCCATGTAGAAAGCCACGTGTAACCACAGTGCTGTGGAGACAGGAGAACTCTGGGCCTATGGCTGCAGGCCTAGCTACAGGCTCCTTCTTTGGCCTCTATCCTTGTATGGGCACACACATGTACACACATACACAATGCAGGAGCTAGCTCCCGTAGGCCGAGTCTAATAACACAATTATAACGTGAAAGAAACTGTTGCAGGGATGCAAAATAGTTTCAGCAAAACAACAACAAAAAACCTCCGGAGCCTCTTCTTTGGGGCTAAGCTCCTGCATATGACTCCTTACAGAGTAGAATAAAAGTCCAAAGTCAACTGGCCATGTTGAGTTCCAAATGACCCAATGGAAAAAAAAAACTCTCTGTTGTCTGATCATCAGAGAAATCCAAAGATGGAGAGAGCCACAGTTTCCAGGCAGGCCAGTGTACAAACCACAGGGCGGTGAAATTCTTTGCTTTAATTCTAACCAAAAAGGTTACCACAAGGCACAGGGGTCAAGCAGACAGGTGATCATCTCCTGAGTGTCCTTGATCTCTTACTCCCAAGATATAGGCATCGACCTATGTCTTGATTTATTTAATTTAATTTAAGAGTTGATTTATTTAATTATTCTCATGGGTTCATGGCAGAAGACAGTTTATCTTTGCTAATTCAATCCCTGGTCCTAGTCCTGGAGTTTTTTAACCTCTGCACAATCTAATCTTCAAACCTAAACCTAGAATGTTTCAGCCTTTGAGACTTGCAGCTGGTTGACTCACAATGACTAGCTCCTTCGAACTCAGAGCTGTACTGAACTCAACGGACTCTTCTGGTTGGCTGATTTAACTTATTCACTGTTCTGATTCAAATTCTTCTCCAAGGTTCTAGTTCAGATTGTCCTTCTGAGCTGGCTGATTGTTTCTGACTGACTCTTCTCACTCTTCCTGAGTCTGACCGACTTCTGAAACTTCTCTGATTGATCTGCTCAGCTCAGCTTCAAACTGACTCTTGCTGTTAGCTGACTCTTTCTCCCACACTCACTCTTCCTGTCTGATGCTGACTCCTTCTGCTGAACTGCCTCTGTGTCTTATCTGACTGGTTCTCTGAATGCCTGACTCTCTGAGCTAAGAGCCCATTTTTATATCATGAGAGTTGGGCGTGTCCTCACTCTGACTCACCCTGCTAACTCTGTCTCTGATTGGTCACTTTGCCTGCTCTTCACTCTGAGTCACTCTCAGACTTGGGATTAAAGGCGTGTACTCACTCTGTCCTTCACTCTGCCTCTGACTTTCCACTTCTCAGTTGACTATCGTGCTCTGACTCACTCTCCTTCCAGCCTCTCAATCTCTACTGCTTCTCTCTTAACGCTGAACTGACGGTGAACTCTGAACTGAAAACCATGAACTGAGAACTGTGACCTACTTAGCTGGCGGCTTCCTTTTACATCCGGAGAGCTGGGTTAAGGGTGTGTGCAGCTATTGCCTTCCGAGTTAGGTTACCGACATTCTCTTGTGGCCTCCTCATGCACCACCCTAAAACAAATATACATTTAAAGGTGAAGTAAATATTTAAAAAAATTCATTCACGGGGCTAGAGAGATGGCTCAGTGGTTAAGAGCTCTGACTGCTCTTCCAGAGGAACTGAGTTCAGTTCCCAGCACCCACATGGCAGCTCGCCAACTGTCTGTAACTCCAGTTCCAGGGGATCTGATGCCTTGACACCAAAGTCATTCATTCATTCATTCATTCATTCATTTAGAGACAGGGTCTCATGTATCCCAGACTGGCTTCAAGCTCAATATGCATCGAGGATGATCTTGAACTCTTGTTTCCCCTGCCTCCACTCCCAAATGCCTGGGTTACAGGCATGGATCACTATGTCTTACAACTTTTAGTTTTTCAGTTAGTTTTTGTTTTTTGAAACAGGGTCTCTCTATGCAGTCCTGAGACTCACTATTTAGACCAGATGGCCTTGAACTCACAGAGATCCTCCTGCTTCCACCTCCCTGGTGCTGGGATTTAACGGCATTTGCATCAAGCCCCACCCATTTTATTTCTCTTTAAAAAGAGAAAGCTGGGTCTGGGGAGATGGCTCAGTGGGTAAAGTTTATGAGTGTATTTATCTGTGCATGGGAGTTGGGGAGACAGCTCCGCAGCTAAGAACACTTGTGGCTCTTCAGTTCAGTTCCCAGCACCCACATCAGATGCCTCACAACTGACTGTGGCTCCAGTTCCAGGGGATCTCACACCATCTTCTGTTCTCCATAGGCACCCACACACGTGTGGTACACACACACACACACACACAAATAAGAAATAAAAATGATTTAAAAATTAAAGAAGGCTAGGATTGTGGCTCAATGGTAGAGCACCTGCCTAGAATCCCCCAGTGAGGGGCTGGGGTGTGGCTCAGTGGTAGAGCACCTGCATAGAATCCCCCAGTGAGGGGTTGGGGTGTGGCTCAGTGGTAGAGCCCCTGCCTAGAATCCCCCAGTGAGGGGCTGGGGTGTGGCTCAGTGGTAGAGCCCCTGCCTGGAATCCCCCAGTGAGGGGCTGGGGTGTGGCTCAGTGGTAGAGCACCTGCCTAGAATCCCCCAGTGAGGGGCTGGGGTGTGGCCCAGTGGTAGAGCCCCTGCCTAGAATCCCCCAGTGAGGGGCTGAGGTGTGGCTCAGTGGTAGAGCCCCTGCCTAGAATCCCCCAGTGAGGGGCTGGGGTGTGGCTCAGTGGTAGAGCACCTGCCTAGAATCCCCCAGTGAGGAGCTGGTGTGTGGCTCAGTGGTAGAGCCCTGCCCAGAATCCCCCAGTGAGGGGCTGGGGTGTGGCTCAGTGGTAGAGCCCCTGCCCAGAATCCCCCAGTGAGGGGCTGGGGTGTGGCTCAGTGGTAGAGCCCCTGCCTGGAATCCCCCAGTGAGGGGCTGGGGTGTGGCTCAGTGGTAGAGCCCCTGCCTAGAATCCCCCAGTGAGGGGCTGGGGTGTGGCTCAGTGGTAGAGCACCTGCCCAGAATCCCCCAGTGAGGGGCTGGGGTGTGGCTCAGTGGTAGAGCACCTGCCCAGAATCCCCCAGTGAGGGGCTGGGGTGTGGCTCAGTGGTAGAGCCCCTGCCTAGAATCCCCCAGTGAGGGGCTGGGGTGTGGCTCAGTGGTAGAGCCCCTGCCTAGAATCCCCCAGTGAGGGGCTGGGGCTGGTTTGAGAGCAGAGCACCTGACTATTGGGAAAGCCTTGAGTTCAATCCCCAGCCCCACAGAAAACAGTTCCAGGCCCCAGTGTACACTACATCATGGACTCTGCTTCCTTTCTGTTTTTCTTTTCATCTTTCTTTCTCTCCTTCCTCTTTTTATTTTTTAATTTGAGACAGGGTCTCATGTAACCCAGGATGACCTCAGAACAACTGTGGACCCCAGGCTAGTCTTTAACTCCTGATCCTCTTCCCAAATGCTGGGGTCACAGCGGTGTGCCTTCGAAGGTTTATACGTGTGGTGGGGATGGAACCCAGGCCTCAAGCACACTAGGCAAGCACTTTACTGACTGAGCCACACCCCCAGCCCAGATCCTCCTTGATTTTGTGTTCACGTGACTCAGCAGTCCCCCCTCCAGGGAATGTGTCTGCCCCTAGAGGAGGCCATGGTGACTTAGGACCTGTCAGGATTAGAAGGGGCTGGTCCTGGGCAAACTGGCTATTGCTAGTGGGGTGGGGCGAGGGTGGGGCAGGTTGGGGGGTGGGTGCAGATAATAGGCTAGCCTGGGACTAGAGATAAAAGGCCAGTGTAGGCCAGGAGCCACAGTCACGATGTGGGTTCTGCCCTCTGTTGAGGCGATGGCTTCTGGTTTCTTGTCCCCCTATTTGCACCTGATTCATGAAGGAGGGTCAGGAGCCTCTGCCAGGGTTATTGAAATGGGATGACGTCCATCTGTCTGTCAGGTTGGGGCCTTGGGGCTTCTGCCCCAGCCAGGACACCCCCTCCTGGCTCTAGGATAGACCGTTGCTCCAGGATAACTGCTTTCAGCCAGGAACAGTGGAACATGCCTGTGATTTCAGCACTAAGAGAGCCAAGACCAGAGGACTGTAAGTGAGCACAACCCAGGCTTACAGTGGGAGGTGCTGAGAAAGGAGGGATGAAGAGGGAGAGAGGGAGGGCAAAAGGTTGGAGGAGGGAGGGAGGTCTCTTCAGGTCCCTGAGGATGCTGGGTAAGTGCTTAACCAATGAGATAGTCCCCAAGTCAACTTTAAAAAAAAAAATTTTTAAAAAGATTTAATTTAAATTATGTGTATATTGTGTGTCTGTGCATATTATGTGCATACATGCAAGTTGTGTGTATGCGTATGTTATGCACATGAGCGCATTGCCTGTGGAGGCCAGAGAGGTGTTTGGGGATGGAGGTAGAATTACAGCCACCTGACTTGGGAGCTGGGAACTGAACCCAGGTCCTCTGAATGAGCAGGATATACTCTTAGCCATCTTTCCAGCCCTTTTCTTTTCTAAAATCTTTCCGAAGATTTTATTTCTTTAATTATGTGTATCATATGCATCTGTATATGGCTGGGTGTGTGCGCGTGAATGCAGATGGCCTCAGAGGCCATTGTATCCCCTGGAACTGGAGTTATAGGTGTCTGTGAGCTGCCTGCTGCAGGTGCTGGGAGCTGAACTCAGTCCCTTTCAAGGGCCTTGAGGTCTCTTGACCTCTGGGCCATCCGTGCAGCCCCTTAAGTTGTTTTAATAGAACATCCCTCTCTAGGCCACAGACCTCTCTCCAGGACAAGGGTTCTGTGCCTACCAAGGAGTTTACACTGCTTACGGGGTCTCCAGAGCATCTCTAAGTGAGATTTTGGGAGGTGAAGGGAATCAGAGCCCAAAGTTAAGCATCTGAGGCTGGAGAGCAGGCTGGGGTTTAAGAGCACTGGTTAGGTTCCATCCCCAGCACCCACATGTGGGCTCACAACTGTCTGTGACTCTGGCTCCAGGGGCTCTGATGCCCTCCCTAGGTACCAGGTACACATGTAGTACACAGACATACCTGCAGGTAAAACACCCACACACACAAAATGGAAAATACAAATAAAATTTTAAAGTTGAACGTCTGCTATTTTTCCTGCCTTCTACCCTGTTAGTGAGGTCTCCCTCCAGTCTCTGCTCCGTCCCAGCACGCAGCCCCTGGGTTTTGGTGGGTTCCCTGCACTGGCCAGATGCAGGAAACTTGAGCTGGGGGAGCTGTGGGGAAGCGCGGGAGGGAGGGGATGGGGGTCCTTGGACCGGTGTAGATCCTGATTCCCGCGCAGAGAACGAATGGCGGAGACACAATGACTCAGTCCTGGGAGCCTCTTCTGGTGGAAGCAGAGCTCCATTTAATGCAGGATTTCTGCTACATATATTCACCAGTGGGGGAGGGTCCTGGGTACTCAGGGTGGGGGATCTTATTGGGTTTAGACAAGGGCATTGGGGTAGCCTTATTTGCATGTGGGGCCAGGCACCTACTGAGGGGGGCGCCTTTTCGTAAGGCATGGTCTCATAGAGACAAAGAGGGAGGTGTCCTATCAGCCACAGGGCAGACAAGCGTCTACCGAGTTACTTTCCTTTTGCTTCTGTGAAACAAGCAATATTTAACATTTAGCTGGGATCTGGCCAGGGCCAAAAGGAGCAGCTGAGCACCCAACACCCTCACCTTCTGGGATGGGAAAGAGCACTTCTCCTCTCCCTCCCTGCCCTACCACCTTATAGGGCTGTGTCCCTCTCAGACCTGAAGCCTTCCTCCTCCAAGGATCTGGGGATCTCATTAAGGGGGAGCCAGGGCTCAGGCCTCAGGTCTTTCCGGTAAAGAGGACTTCCTTTCCAAACCTCCCTGGATGTGAAGAGGAACAGCTGGCCCAGGGTTGCAGGGCTGCCAAGAAACCAAAACAATTCTGTTTCCTGCCAGCACTGCTGGGACTTCCTGAGGCTGGTCTGGTTCCCTGGGCCACTGCGGGATGTCTGGCTGTTCACCTCCCGCCCCTGGCCTGCTAGTCAAGTCTCTTGCCCTCTCTGAGCTGTAGGTGAGTGCAAGGTTTGAGTTGGATGTCTTGGAGGGTGGCATCTACCCAGCACATCTGAGTCATAGAGGAGATACCCACTGGCTACTGATCCACCAGCCACCTGGGATGTGTGCGCGCCCCGCCGTGTCTGTGGGGGTCAGAGGCTGTGGATCACCTTAGAGCTGGAGTCACAGGCGGTTATGAGCAGCCGATGTGGTGGCTGAGAACCAAGCTCAGGTCCTCTGAAAGAGAAGTAAGCACTCTTAACTGCTGAACCATCTCTCCAGCCCTCCTGCTTTCCCGCTTCTTAAGGCAGAGGCATGTGAGGCAGAGGCTTTAGTACCAGCACTCAGGAGGCAGAGGCAGGAGGATCTCTAAGTTGGAAGCCAGCCTGGTTTACACAGCTGGTACCAGGACATCCAGGGCTACACAGAAACCCTGTCTCAAAAACCCCCAAAGACAAGAGTCTTATTATGTAGTCCAGGCTGGACTGGCACTCACTATGTAGTCCAGGCTGACCCAGAACATACCAGATTCCCCCCCCCCCCCCCGCTTCTGCCTCCCAAGAGCTTGGATGAAAGACCCGTAGATCACACCTGTCTGGCTTCACATATTTTTGTACATGGTGTGTGTGTGCAGTCTGTGTACCTGAGGGCATGGGAACACACCTATGCATATGCGTGTGCACGTGGAGGTCCAAGCAGGACATGGAGTGTCTCCCTCTATTGAGCTCTGCCTCACTGCCTTGAGACCGAATCTCTCATGGAGCCACAGGCTTATTGATTGAGCTAGGTTGGCTGGCCAGTAAGCTCTTGGGATCCATTTGTCGCCGTCCTCTGATGCTGGGGTTACAGGCAAGCACGGGTACACCTGGCTTTTCACAGGAGAGCTAGAAACTCGAACTCGGGCCTTCATGCTTGCAGAGCAAGAGCTCTTACCCTCTATGTTTATATATGGGAGACAGGATCTTTCTGTGTAGCCCAGGCTAGCCTCAAACTTATGATTTACAGGCTTGCATCACCACACCTGGGTGTCATTTTGCTTTAATAAGAAGTACGCACCCACATGGCAGCTCACAACCATCCAGAGTATGGTGGTTAGAATGAAAGTGGCCCCCATAGACCCACAGGAATTGGCACTATAGGAGGTGTGGCCTTTTTGGAGGAAGTGTGTCACTGGGGGTGGGGTTTGAGGTTTCAGAAACATTAGCCAGGCTCAGTGTCACTCTCTCTTCCTGCTGCCTGTGGTTCCAGATGTAGAAGTCTCAGCTCCTTCTCCAGCACCGTGTCTGCCTATGTGCTGCCATGTTCCCGCCATGATGATAATGGACTGAACCTCTCGACTGTAAGCCAGCCCCAATTAAATGCTTTCCTTTATAAGAGTTGCCGTGGTCATGGTGTTTCTTCACAGCAATAAAACACCGACTGAGACACATAGTAATTCCAGTTCTAAGAGATCCAATGCCCTCTTCTGCTCTCCTCCGGTACCAGGCAGGTGCATGGTGTACATACATACCTACAAATGAAATACCCATACACATAAAGTAAATACACCTAAATAGATGTTAAAATATTTAAAACATATAAAATAAAGAAATACGCACATTCGGGGATGGAGAGGCGGCTCAACGGGTAAAATGCTTGCCACAGAGTGTGGGGACCTGGGTCTGGACCCCTAGACCCACATACAACTCCAGAAGGGTGTGTATGCATCTGTAATCCCAGCACTGGGGAGTCGAGACAAAGGATCCCCAGGGCAAGCAGCCCAGTTAGTGAACTTCAGCAACCGAAACAAAAGAGCTACCACCTCAAAAATACAAGATAAAATAAAATAAAGGGGTAAAAGGTGAAAACTGACTCCTAAAAATTGTCCTCTGCTTGGGTACAGTGAAATGATGCATTCACCCCACTTAGACAGACAGACGGACAGACAGACAGACAGACACACGGATTAAAACAACAACAAATCAAACAAATCAACAAAAACCCTCAAACAACAATAAATATCGACAACCAAACCCAAGGGGCCAGGCAGTGGTGGCGCATGCCTTTAATCCCCAGCATTTGGGAGGCAGAAGCAGGCGGCTCTCTGTGAGTTCGAGGCCAGCCTGGTCTACAGAGTGAGTTCCAGGACAGCCAGGGCTACAACAGAGAAACCCTGTCTCGAAAAACAAACAAACAAGCAAACAAACAAATGGGACTTTGCTCGCGGGAGCTTTGTAGGAAAGCTGAGTCTGGGTTCATCTTCCCTGGTGTAGCCCATACCCTCAGCACCAGATTGGGGCATTTACTCACTGGCTGGAGGGCGACATCCTCATCTCTTTTGAGATCACAAAGCCCTGCCGTCTTGAGAAACGGACCCGTGGCATACCTCAAACAGTATTTTTTTGCGGTAGTGCCCACTTGTCATCCTAGTACTCAGGACGTGGAGGCAGAAGGGTCAGGAGTTCAAGGATAACCTTGGGCTCAGAATGAGTTTGACAGCCTGGAGTACATGAGACCCTGTTTCAGATACAGACAGACAGACAGACGGATACAGACTTTGAAGGAGCCTTGTTTAGGTAAAGTCAGGGAAATGTGATATCTGAAGCCCAGGCAGCCATCTTAGGAATCTAAATCTGTTTATCAAGGCTATGAAAAAACAGGCTGGTAGAGAATATTCTAGGGTCTGCTCCCAGCTACATTCTAGTTACCTAAACCTGGGAATCCCCTACTTGGGGACTTTCTTGTTTCTCACCATGGTTTGTTGTCTTCTCGACTGGCCAACAAAATTGGACTTTTCTGTGTCTCTAGTTTCAGCTGTCAGGGCAGGAAGGGAGTTCCCTTAGGAGCCCCCGGGGAAGTTGATAGGGCATGGGGCAGACCCAGCCAGCCTGCTCGGCACTTCCCTGTGGGTTAGAAAACCAGTGCTGACTTCCAGCAATGGGTGCACGGAGTCCTCGAGAAAGGACCCCCGGGTCGGGGGAGTGGGCAGGTCTTAGGTCTCCCAGAGCTGCAGGTTCCGGTAGATGTGATGGGTGCTGAAGCTTGGTTCCTCTGCAAGAACTGCCAGCGCTCTTAGCCCCTCGGACTCTTGGGAATCCTCCTGCCTCAGCATGCTGGGTGCTGGAATTACAGGTGTTTGCCACCATGCCTAGCTATCTTTCTCTCTTGAACATCAGAGCAGAGCCCAGAGCTTGTTGGATCTAGGAAAACCACAAGGCGGGGTTCTGGAAGCTGGCTCTGATGCCCCAGCTTAAGGAGGAGTTGTCTGAGGGCCAGGTACTTTGAAGGACAGATGGGCCCCAGCTCATCAGAAGGGGAACCCTGAAGGTCTCTGAGGAGGTAAGCTGGGGTGGCTGCCAGGCAGGCAAAGCCAATGGCTGGCACTAGCCAGTGGCCCCTTTTCTGGCAGACATATCTTGGCATGAACCTGGCTCTACCCATGACACTAATGCCCTCTTAATTAGCCAGGGTCTTGCCAAGCCTGGGCCATCATTGCCTCATTTTACAGAATTCGCCTTGGACTCTGAGCTGCGCTGGGCAGATGTGGAGGGTGGACAGCCAGGTGTTTTGTGCAACCCCCCTTCTCTCCCAGGTTTCTCCCTCAGAAACTGCAGCATGGAAATTGGACACAATGGGGCATACCTATAATCCCAGAACTTGAGGCAGGAGGATTACTGGGAATTTGAGGCCCGCCTGGGCTAAATAGGGAAACCCTATCTCCCCCAACCAAAAAAAATTTTTAAAAATTGCTGGAGGGATTGGGAAAGACGGCTCAGTAGTTAAGAACACCTGCTGCTTACAGAGGACCCACCACCTATGACTTGGTGGCTCAAAACTGTCTGTAACTCCAGTTCCAGCTATGACTCCGGTTCCAGGCACGCCAACGCCCTCTTCTGGACTCCGAGGGCACCTGCACCTCCATGTGTATGCACACGCATGCGCACGCACCACCCTATAAATAAAAATAACATAAATCTTAAAAACAACAATGACAACAACAAAGTGATGGGCTTGGTAGCTTTGGGGAAGTAGAGGCAGGAGGATCAAGACTTGGAAGCTAGTCTGAGATAGGAGACCCTGTCTCAATCTAGCAAACATTAAGCAAAAAGATTTAGGAACAGGCCGAAGGCTGCCTCTGCCCTTCAGCTTCTATCCCTTTTTGCTTATTATTTTTAAGACAGGGTCTCATGTAGCCCAGGCTGGCCTCAGACTCACGACTAGCCGAGGATGACCTAGAATCCCAAGTTCTGGGATGGCAGGCCTGTGCCACCCCTGGCTTACATATGTAGCACTGGGAATGGAACCAGGGCCTCATGCATGCTGGGTAAGTATTCCAGCAATGGAGCCTCACCCCTGCCCCTCATGAGCTCTTTTTGTTCGTGTCTTGTGGCAGGCTCTAATTGTGCAGCCCTGGCTGATGTCTTCCTTCCTATCCCCCTGCCTCTGCCTTCTGAGTACTGGGAGGGCCGTTGTGCACTACACACCCAGCTGGCACGGATGCTCCTGGCGATCACATCTTGGCTGGAACACAGTCTCCTGACTGTACTTGGGGTCGCTGGGCAGAGTTGGAGCCCACCTTGGGCTGGGCACTTTAGGACCAGGAGACGGTCTCAGTTTGTCTCTTCTGCTGTGGTGGCTCATGCTTATCGTCCTGGCGCTCCAGAGGCTGAAGCAGAGGATAATCACAGGTTTAAGGCCAGCTTGGGATATATAAGACTCTGTCTCAAAAAGACCAATCAGGGGCTGGGAAGGTGGCCAGTACAATGTTTGCCATGCAACGAGCACCTGAGTTTCATCCCTGCGGCTCATGCAAAAAGCTGGCTGTGCGTAAACATGCATGTAATCCCAGCGTTGGGTAAGCAGAGGTAGGTGAATGGATCTCTGGGGTTCACCAGTCTGTCTGGTCTACTCTGTGAGCTCTAGGGTTAGGGAGACATCTTGCCTAAAAAGTAGAAGCAGATGGCACCTGGGGAAGGACTCCCAAGGTTGACCTCTGCTCTCCACACAGGTGTGCACCCACACATGCACACATACACATGTACTCACACACATGCACACACATGCACACACACACACAGGTACTCACACACATGTGCGCACACATGCACACACACGTACTCACACACACGTGCACACACATGCACACACACACATACTCACACACATGTGCACACACATGCACACACACAGGTACTCACACACATGTGCACACACATGCACACACACATACACATGTACTCACGCACATGCATCCATACACATGCACACAGACATGCATGCACACACATGCACCACAGCAAACAAAAGCAAATAACAAAAACAAAACCATATCTTTTTTGTTGTTTTGTTTTATTAAATTTCATTTATTAAGCTGGGCGGTGGTGGTGCACACCAGCACTCGGGAGGCAGAGGCAGGCAGATCTCTGAGTTCGAGGCCAGCCTGGTCCACAGAGTGAGTTCCAGGATAGCCAGGGATACACAGAGAAACCCTGAATCAAAAAAATTTTTTTTTCATTTATTTTGTGTGTATAGGCCTGTTGACTGGCTTTTTTTGTACCACAAGCAAACCTGGTGCCCTCCGAGGTCAGAAGAGAGCATGGAATCCCCTGAAACTGGAGTTACAGAAGATTGTGGACCACCTTGTGGGGTCTGGAAATTTAACTTGGATCCTCTAGGAGAGCAGGCAGTACTCAGAACTGCTGAACCACATATCCAGCTCCTTAAACTCATATTTTATAAGAGCTAGTAGGCCAGATCCTGTTTGTTGTATCTGGGCCTCAGTTTCCCTGAAGGCAAAGTATCAAGTTATTGGTGGAGATAAGATAATGGTAAGTGACAGCCTGGACTGCCTTAGCGGTCAGGGGGAGGCCAGGCTGGGGGTGGCTGCAGGCCTGGGGGCAGCTGGATGGGGCCTTGGAGCCAGTGAGACTCAGTCCTGCAGGACTTGCCCCCTGAGTTGGCTCCTCCCACTTCCTAGGTCTGATGGGCAAGCGGCGCCAGTGGTACCAGGCTGCCTTGAGGGGCCCTCAGAGCAGGTGACCACAGAGCCACAAAGAGGCTATTCATGGCCTCTCGTTCACGAGGCTGCCCTTTTATTGAGGGCTTGAACCGCAGACGGCTGTGTGGTTTGCAGGGAAGCTCGTTCTGAACTGTCTGGTCAGCTACAGTGATCTGTGTGGGTAGATGGGACTTCTTTCTTTCTTTCCTTCTTTCTTTCTATAATCTATTTATCTGTCTCTTATCTATCTATTTCTATCTTATCTACCTACCTACCTGCCTACCTACCTATCTGAGGCTTTCACATAGCCCAGGCTAGCCTTAACACAGTCTGTAGCAGGGGATGGTCTTGAACTTCAGGTCCTCTCATCTCTACTGCATGAGTGCTGGGACTACAGGTTCTTGACACCAAGCCTGGCTGTTAAGGTTCTGCAGATGGAATCCAGGATTTCACTACTGATGGAGCAATATCCATCCCTAGCTATATGTGTGTGCATGTGTGGCCTGTGTGCCATGGTGCTTGTCTGTGGAGGTCTGAGGACAGCGTGTGGAGTTGGTTCTCTCCTTCCACTGTTTGGGTCCCAGGAACAGGCCTGGCAGCAAGCGCCTTTACCTGCCGAGCCATCTCGCTGGCTCTACTATCTGCTCGTTTGAAACAGAGTCTCATGTAGCCAAGGCTGGCCTTCAGGGGACAGTATAGCCAAGGCTTACCTTGAACTTCCCAATTTCTTTCCTCTACCTCTCAAGCGTTGGGATTTCAGGTCTGCGCCGCCATGCCCAGTTTTTTTGGTTGTTTATTTGAGGGAAGGTCTCCTTTGGCAGCTCACAAATCTTCCTGCCTTGACCTCCCTATTAGTGCCCAGCGGGGAAACTGACGTTCATCTAGGACAAGATCACACCACACACAGCTGTGAGCAGCCCCACAGAGCAGGTCTGTGGCAGTCTCTCAGGGTCAGGCCATCTGTGTCCTTGCTAGGGCTGTATGGAGCCTTGCTCTTCTCATCAGCTGGGAAAGTGTGAATGAGGTTTCTAGGAAAGCAGAGAGGTGAGAGATTTTGAAGTTGGGGTGAGAAGGGGTGCCCATCAAGCTCCAGCATGGATCCTCGAGGGAGCTGGGTGTGGGGTACAGGTTTGTCAATGCCAGCTCTCGGGAGGTAGAGGCAGGAGGGTCGGGAGTTCAAGGTTATCCTCAGCTGCATAGTAAGTTTGAGGTTAGCCTGGGCTACATAGACCTTGTCACAAAGAAACAGTAAAGAAACAGGGAGATGGGAGCTGTGCAGCCCAGGGAGTCACGCTGTGCCTACAATCCATGTTCTGTAGTGACAGTCCCAGGGGATCACGGGGCTTCCGGGGACCCTCCAAGAGCTGTCCCTCAAGAAGCTAAGTCAAAGGCAGGCGTCAAGGACCAGGGCAGCCCGTCCCTGTGGCCTTATTTCCTGTCTGGAGCAAGTGCACGACATCCAGCCAGGAGTGGCTCAGCCCGAGTGCTTCTGTTCTGTGCTGCGCTCATCCCAGCAGGGATCAGGTGGCACTTGGGTCCCCATGGGGCTCAGGGACACAGTGTCCACGTCCTCGTCTTTCCCCAGAGAGACCTGGGGCAGGGCTGAGAAGAAGACCTCGTGATGTGTACAGGGCCAACTCACCCAAGGCAGAACACAGAAGTACCAGGGTCAGGGACACTCGGGGAAGGTGTGGCACGGAGCAGGACAGAGCTCCTAAGCTTGCCAGCAGAAGCAGCAGCAGCAGCAGCAGCAGCAGCAGCAGCAGCGACAATAATATTAACAGTCCACTCCCACTCAAAGCTCAGCGGTTACTAGACCCAGCCAATTGTGCAATTCCCAGACCACAAGGACATCCCATTTTCTTGTCCCAGGAGCTTACCAGGAGGCCTTATCCCCAGCCTTCAGTCTGAAAACATGCAGCTGTGTGTGTGTGTGTGTGTGTGTGTGTGTCTGTGTGTGTGTCCTTGGTACAGATCCAGGCAAAGAAAAGTGAAAACCATTGGGGGGGGTGGTTGAAGGGTCATTGTTAGGAGGGGCTGGTCCAGGCTAGTTAGCTGCTCACTGGTATGACACTTGTTGAGTATGGACACACATGCATCTGAATATTATGCTGTACTGAAAAGGAATGAGGGAGCTACTACTGCTAACAAAGAACAGGTAGTAAGATGGAGCAAGGGAAAGTGAGGACTGAAGAGACAGCTCAGGCAGTAAGTGCTTACAGCGCTAGCATAAGGGCCCACATTCAATTTCTAGAACTCAAGAAACAAAAACAGGTGAGGCCAGGTAGGGTGGTACACACCTTTAGTCTGTGAGTTCGAGGCCAGCCAAGGCTCTTATAGTGAAACTGTCTCAGTAATACATATGTACATACATACATACGTACATACATACATACATAAGAGAAGGAGGAGGAGGAAAAAGAGGAAGAGGAGTGGGAGGAAGAGAAAAACCAAACCAAACAATCGAATAACTGGGTGAGCTGGTGCTTCCCATAATCCCAGCTGAGGAAAGGGGTCAGGAGTTGAGAGCCTTTCTCATAAAACCCAAAATCAAAGAAGCAAAACAGTATGAAATGGTAACTCAGCGGTAGAGCACCTGCCCAGAATCCCCCAGTGAGGGGCTGGGGTGTGGCTCAGTGGTAGAGCACCTGCCCAGAATCCCCCAGTGAGGGGCTGGGGTGTGGCTCAGTGTAGAGCACCTGCCCAGAATCCCCCAGTGAGGGGCTGGGGTGTGGCTCAGTGTAGAGCACCTGCCTAGAATCCCCCAGTGAGGGGCTGGGGGTGTGGCTCAGTGTAGAGCACCTGCCTAGAATCCCCCAGTGAGGGGCTAGGGCGTGACTCAGTAACAGATCACTCACCAAACATGCGCAAGGCCGTGACTTCCATTGAAAACATCACACAACAAACAAAACCAATAGTGGAGTTGAATATTTTTCCATGTTTGTGTGTCTCCATTTAAAGACAAACACAAGCACCATCTCTAACCTGTGGTGGAGGGGGTTGGGTGGGAACGGGCGGTGAAGGTTGTTCCATCATTTGTATTTGAACTGTGTGCTGTGGATGTATTGTCTGTTCCCAAGGGTGAAATGATAACAATGGGGGCTTTGGTTCTGCTGAAATGAACCTCAATTCTCCACAGATGACCTCACCCAGAGCCAGATGGACTTCCCCCAACATTTAAGCCTCTGTTCTGTGTGCTGGACCTGGACTTGTCCTACGGGGGAAAACCAAGGATCCTCTGGAGCCTCCTTCCCCAATACTCCCTCCTGTGTGTGTGTACATGTGTGCACGTGTGTGTACGTGTGCACATGTGTGCACGTGTGCGTATGTGTGCATATGTGTGTGCATGTGTGTACATGTGCATGTGTGTGCAGGCCATAGGCGCAGCATGTCACAGCATGTATTCGGGGGGCAGAGGACAGTCCGTGGGAGTCGGTCCTCTCCTTCCACTGTGTGGGTCTTGAGGATCCAAGTCAGGTCTTTAGACTTGGAGACAAGCGCCTGGACCCGCTGATACATCTTTCAGGCTCCTCTTAATACAATTCTAATATGAGTCTCTGTGTACACACGCACCATGTGGATGCAGGGATCTGAGAAGGCCAGGAGAGATTTTTGGATCTCTTGGAATTGGAGCCAGAGGTGGTTGTGAGCCCCCATGGGTGCTGAGAACTGAACCTGGGTTCTCTAGAAAATATGGAAGTGCTCTTAACTGCTGAGCCATCTCCCCAGCCCAGAACCTTAGTTCTGAGTCTCTCACGCTGAACCTGAAGTTCACCGATTGGCTATACTGACTGCCCAGTGAGCCCCAGGGATTCGCCCGTCTCCACCTCCCCAGGGCTGGGTCTGAGGTGTGCACCAAGTACCTAGCTTTATATGTGGGCCTTAGGGACCTGAACTCAAGTCCTTAGGTTTGCACAATCGGCACTTCAATGTCTGAGCCGTCTCCCCAGACTGTCAAAGAACGACTTGAGGAAAATCTTCCGCCATAGGGGTCCTGGAGACTGAATTCAGAACTTCAGGTTTAGTAGCAGATACCTTTACCCCCTGAGCCTTTGCTCTAGCTACCCCTTTGGCTTGTTTATTTTCTGAAACAGATTCTGTCTCAGTACACTTGGTTGTCCTGGAACTCACTGTGAGATCAGGCTGGCCTGGAATTCAGAGATCCACCTGGCTCTGCCTGGCGAGAGCTGGGTTTAAAGGCGCACACTACCACATCTGGCCCTCACTCTGTCTTTTTGGAGCAAGGTTTTGTATAGCTCAGGCTGGCCCAGAACTCAGTGTGTAGCCTAGGATGGTCCTCCTGCTCTTACCTCTGATGTGCTGGGATTACAGGTGTGTACCTCCATACTCATCCTCCCCGCCCCACCATGGCTTGAGGGTAAAGCTTGGGGTGGACAGACTGTGCCCCCCCCCATGCCCTGACATGATGTTAAGTGACTAATCAATACTCACATAAATAGCATTTACGGGGCCCTGACACATGCCAGGCATTGGCTTACCTGCCTGATGTGTAATAAGGCTAACTTGTCCAAGTCTGCCCAAGATGCTCCTGGGTTAAACAGGTTTGAACAGAATACCAGGTCCCGGCACCCCTCAGTATAGGTTTTTGGGTGTTAATGCCTGCTCCCCGAGGCAGGTGCCATTATTCTCTTTCTTTCTTGCTTCTTTTTCTTCTTTTAGTCGTTGGAGATGAAGCTCAAGGCACTGTATGACTGACCTGCAGCCTCAGTGCGTTTTACAGAACCATTCTATTTATTTATTGGACAGAGTCTCCTGTAGGCTAGGCTGGCTTTGGATTTGCTGGGTAGTCAAGGATGACCTTGAACTTTGAATCCTCCTGATTCTACCTCCTGAGAGCTGGGTGCACAAACTTGTATCACCACAAAAACTATTTTTTTCAGTCAGGAACAGGTTATGTATCCCTGGCAGGCTGAGTCATATTCCCCCCCTCACTGGGGGATTCTAGGCAGGGGCTCTACCACGGAGCCACACCCCAGCCCCTCACTGGGAGATCCTAGGCAGGGGCTCTACCACGGAGCCACACCCCAGCCCCTCACTGGGGGATTCTAGGCAGGTGCTCTACCACTGAGCCACACCCCAGCTCCTCATGGGGGGATTCTAGGCAGGTGCTCTACCACTGAGTCACACCCCAGCCCCTCACTGGGGGATTCTAGGCAGGTGCTCTACCACGGAGCCACACCCCAGCCCTCCTCCTTCCCTCTTTTTCACACAGGATCTCACTAAGTTATTCAGATTGGCTTTGAACCCGTTCTGTAAACCCAGGCAGTCATCAAACCTGCAAAGAAATCTTCCCTTCTCAGCCACCTGAGAAACCGAGACGGCACCAGGCTCAGTTATTTTTCTCTTCTAGGGATGAGAAAGTGTCTAAAAATGAGAGACATGAGCTGAGTTCAGGAGGGCCAACCGGGGAGGGGGGTTGGGGGGGGGGACGGGACGGGATGAGACAGAACCCGATGCTTTTGCTGTCTCTCCAGTTTTTCCACCTTGAGCAAGCTTCTTCCAGGGAGACCTGATTGCATTCCCAGCCCAGTGTGACTCAGAGGCAGGAGCTCTGACTTCCGACTCCTGCATCTACCCTCATCCCCAGCTGTACAGCTGCAGGGGGACCCTAAGCAGGGGTGGGGGTGGTTCACAACCACTAGCTCTGATCCCCATGCTCCCTCTCAGTGTCCACACTCAGCCCCGTTGCCAGCCCATGGCGAGCCTCTCCTCCACACCTTTCAGCAGTTAGTGTTTGGGTCTCTGGTGTTTCTTGAGTCATATATTTGGAGTGTCACTTGTCGCTCACCTGAAGGTCTTTACAGTAATAGAATGGGTCCTTAATAAGGACAGAGACAGTGTCTGGCGTAGCTCCGTGCCTCCCCAGCATCTTCCCAAATGTCAGAAGGGATATTTGTATATTTTCTGATTTTTCTTGGGTAGGGTCCTGCTATATAGTCCTGGCAGACCTGAAACTTCCAATGTAGTTAAGACTGGTCTCGAACTTATAGAAATTCTCCTGTCTCCACCTCCTAAGTTCTGGGAATATAGGTATTTGTAGTTAGTTGTACGCTGCTGTGGCAGCTCATCAAAGAAGACAAGGTAGCATAATAGTACATGCAAACTCTGCCAGACCTCAGCAGAGGGAACCACGGTCCTTGCCAGTGCCATACTGGACAGTGGAACCGCAGGCATCTGAGCTCAGGTGTTTTTTATTGATTCAGAACCCCTCAGGTGTTCTATTGATAGTACGTGCAGATCATTAGCAATCAAACATCTCCCCCACCAACATAAATCCAACACCTGCAGATAATACAAAAACGCCAAGACCTAGGCTGACCCTCACCCAACAGTGCACAAAACAATTAAACTTAACAAAAAATAAACTTCTACTACCATATGAGTCACTGTATTCAGGAGCACAAATCTTTACTACAGAAAAAAGGAAAGCTCAGAGAGTCTGAGTAATCTACCTCAAATCACGCAGCCAGAGAGGATGGCTAGGTACCAACCTAGTTCTTGGTGACCTTTTGTGTGACCTCTAAGGGAGGAACTTGATTTCCCAGCAAGGATGCTCAGGGTTTTGTCTGGACTGACCTTTGATGATGGGAAAGCCACGCAGCCTACCCTTCCTCTTGACCGGTCTCTGGAGGGGATTGCCTGGGATCTGTTTGGACACAGACCACCCTGAGGACTGGTCAGCTTCAGCAGCCTGCCAGTGTGTGGCTGGGGAGGGCTGGGGCCCAGATGTTGTGGGCAGCCTGTGGTGGGGCCAGCATTCCAGGGGCCTGCCTGGCATGTGGGGAATGTCCCAGGAGAAGTCTCAGCCTTCCAGAAACTCAGAAAGGGAATCTTTCTTCCACGTTCTTCCACGGGGTGGTGGGTGGTGGGAATGTCCCTCTGGTCCCAAACCATGAAGGGCTGCAGTCAGAGTTACACTGGGGCTGGGCCATGCTGGGGAGTTGGTCCTGTTTTTCTGATCTTCCTCATAAACAGAGACTGCAATTCCTGTCTTCTCTACCCAGCCTGCTGGTAGACCAGCACACCCCAGAGTGGGGAGGTCGGATACTGACTTGGGCCACAATGACTACGATTTATTTAGAGTCAGCAGGGTTGCTGTACTCTAACTCTGGCCCTGGAATAGAAACCTCAGCTCCAGCAAGGGAGGCTCAGGCTGCAAGGCTTTCAAGAAATCCTGAGGCGGTAGGTCTCCACCCCAGGCTCTTCGTTCCCAGCTATGTCTTCTGGTGTCTGGCCTCTTCAGCTCTAGGCCTACTTCCTGGTGCATTCTGGACCCTCCCTCCATGCAGAACGCATCATTACCTCAAACCTGGCTGGTCGCCCCATCTGCTAGGTTTTGTGTGTGTGTGTGTGTGTGTGTGTGTGTGTGTGTGTGTGTGTGTGTGTATATACACGCGCGCGCGCGCGTGTGCTTTCCAGGGTTAGAGAGAGCAGGAGAAAGTTGGGGCTCAGCCGGCTACTGCAGAGAACGATAGAGGAGGAGCAGTTACATGGGCTAGCCAACACGCACGAGCCAGAGGCAGAGGGGCGGCTACGAGTTCGAGTCCAGCCTGAGCCACCCAGTGACTTCAAGACCAGCCTGGGCTACAGAGCGGGACGCTGTCTTAATATCCAGAAAAACCCGCAGGGGACGCGCTGGGGATCCGGCGCGCGCCGCAGAGCCCCCATCCCCAGGCAGGCCGGGGATGGGGGCGTGGCTTGGCGGAGTGACGTCACGCGCCTATAAAACCCAAGGCGCCGCCGGGCTGGCTTTGTGGAGCGCCGCAGCGGGCTAAGCCGTGCCGAACAAAAGGAGGTCGGGCCCAGCCACCGAAGCTCCCGGGGCCACCGGGCCCGCCGTCCGCCACCATGACCGCCAACGGCACGGCCGAGGCGGTGCAAATCCAGTTCGGGCTCATCAGCTGCGGCAACAAGTACCTGACGGCCGAGGCGTTTGGCTTCAAGGTGAACGCGTCGGCCAGCAGCTTGAAGAAGAAGCAGATCTGGACGCTGGAGCAGCCTCCCGATGAGGCGGGCAGCGCGGCCGTGTGTCTGCGCAGCCACCTGGGCCGCTACCTGGCCGCCGACAAGGACGGCAACGTGAGCTGCGAGCGCGAGGCGCCCGGCGCCGACTGCCGCTTCCTCGTCGTGGCGCACGACGACGGCCGCTGGTCGCTGCAGTCCGAGGCGCACCGGCGCTACTTCGGCGGCACCGAGGACCGCCTGTCGTGCTTCGCGCAGAGCGTGTCGCCGGCCGAGAAGTGGAGCGTGCACATCGCCATGCACCCGCAGGTCAACATCTACAGCGTCACCCGCAAGCGCTACGCGCACCTGAGCGCGCGGCCGGCCGACGAGATCGCCGTGGACCGCGACGTGCCCTGGGGCGTCGACTCGCTCATCACCTTGGCCTTCCAGGACCAGCGCTACAGCGTGCAGACGTCCGACCACCGCTTCCTGCGCCACGACGGGCGCCTGGTGGCGCGGCCCGAGCCCGCCACGGGCTACACGCTCGAGTTCCGCTCGGGCAAGGTGGCCTTCCGCGACTGCGAGGGCCGCTACCTCGCCCCGTCGGGGCCCAGCGGCACCCTCAAGGCCGGCAAGGCCACCAAGGTGGGCAAAGACGAGCTCTTCGCCCTGGAACAGAGCTGCGCTCAGGTGGTGCTGCAGGCGGCCAACGAGAGGAACGTGTCCACGCGCCAGGGTGAGTCGAGGACGCGTCCCCTCCTTGGGTCCCGGTCCGCTGCACAAAAGCATCCCCCCCACCCCTGCATCCCTGTTTCCCGATCTACCCACGCGCTCCCCTCCTTAGGCGCACAGGCCTCTGTGCCCCGCCTTGGGAGGTGGGCTTCTTTTTCTTGAAAGATCGGGTCTCACGGTGTAGCCCTGGCTGTCCTGCAACTCGCCGTGTAGACCGGGCTGGCTTCGAACTCGCAGAAATCCTTCTGCCTCCGACCCTTGAATTCTGGGATTAAAGGCATGTTCTACCACCCCTTGCTCGGGACGTGGGCTTCTGCCGGGAGGAGGTGACGCGGGGTGAGGCCTAGCATATCCTAAAGCAATACTGTCCACCTCCCCCACCCCTGGCTAGGGGTGAGGGGCTCCCTAAATCCAGCTAGACCTCCGGTGTCGCCTGTTCCCAGTCTGGGTTGTCCCCATCCGAGGGCTGATCCTCTAGGATAGGCTGCCCCAGGTTTGGGGAGGAGGGGCTCCCCCTTTTCCGTTTCCTCGTGCGCCCTCTCCCCTGTTCCGCAGGCCTTGGGCTGGAGGGCCAGGGGACAGTCACCCCCTGCTCTCCCCGCCTTTCCTGGCGAGATGGAGGAGGTTGGCGAGGGGTTTTTGATCGCGGCGGGGTGTACCGGGCGGGGTCGGCCCTGCGAATGGGGGGGTGGGAGGGAGGAGGATGTCCGCAGGAGCTGCCCCTCCCCCACCGCCTCCCCTCGCCCAGGCCTGTCGCTCCGGGCCGCGGCCTTTGTGAGCAGGGGGGCGGGTCGCCTCGGCTGGGCCCTCCCTCGTCCCCTTTGTCCTGCTAGGGCTCTGCAGATGGGAAAACCAGATGCGGCGGCGCTGGGGGAGGGGATCGGCTTAGGCGGGTCCCTCTGCAGAGGAGCCATCCCCAGAGCCCCGGGCGTCGTCCCTGGTCCTAGGTCCTGCGCCGAGGCGCGGAGGGAAACCGCCAGGCTCTTCGCACCCCGGCGGGCGGGCGGCGAGGCGCGGGTGGCTGCGCGCCAGGAGCCCTTCCTGCCCTCTGTGCGCGCCTGGCGATCCGGCGCTCGGCCCTGCGGGTGTCCAGCGCCCTCCAGAAGCCTCTACCCTCGTGTGAACCGGCCCTCAAGGCCCCTGTGGCTGGGAACAATTGTTTGCAACTGGATCTGTCCCTATCCAGGGCCTCCAGCAGGCTGGCAGACCGTTTCCGCCGGGCATGGGCGTGCCACAAGTAGGCGCCTCCTTTCTGGCGTACCCCCTACTTCTTTGCCAAAGGGTCTTTGCTGCCTGCTGGCAGGAGTTTGTGAAATCTCGCTTCCTTGGATGGCTTTGGAGATAGCTAAATGGGAGCTGTGGAGAGCAAGGTCCCCATCCCCCAATGCAGAGGACTAAGCCCTGGGTGGGGCCTGCCTGAGTTTAGCTGAATTAGCGCTCAGAAAGGTGAAGCCATTTGCTCTCGGTTACACCGTAAGTCAGTCAGCAGCAAGCTGAACTGGCTGTATTTGCTTCCAGAATATTCTCTCATTTTACACACACTCACACTCTCTCTCTCTCTCTCTCTCTCTCTCTCTCTCTCTCCAATGCAATCAGTTTCTCTTGTCTCACATGGCAGGGAGAGGGGGTCAGAGTTCCCACCTGTTTAGCCAACACTGAGATAGGAAGAATGATAAAAGTCCCTTGGGAACGGGAACATGGCTGGCATGGCGTAGGGGAACCAGGGTACTAGAGTATAAGGATCGGGGTCCTTTGTGAGAACACACGAGCTGCTGCCCCAGGAGAGTGAACTGAAGTTAGCAGGCATCAAGTGTGTGGACCAGTCTTGCAGGCGGAGGGCACATCCCGTGCAAAGGCCCTGAGGCCGGCAGATGCAGAGAGAGAAAGCCCTGCGTGTCTGGGAGGAAGGATGGACAAGGAACCTTAGCACAGAGAGGCTGGCTCTCTACCTGCTGAGCTGTGTCCAAGGCGTGTGGCCCTGGGGAGGGTTGGGCAGAAGCAGGTGACTTAAGCCCTTGGGGCCAGGAAGGAGCTGGAGGGTGTGTTTTGCGAGCCTGGGCAGGAACCCTTCTCTGAGGGTGTCATGATTGTGCGTGATTCACACTGATGGGGCGGGAGGGGGCGGAAGTCGGAGTCGAAGGGATGAGAATCTGCCGGGATCGCGGCTCCCCTGTTCTGTCCAATTATGTTGGGGTCCGAGTCTCATCCCCATGTCAGCCAGCTGCTCTCCCCCGGCTTTTTGGGGTGAGCTGCTGGGTGGGTGTGCCTGGGAGGCCATTTTGGGCAGGCCTGCGTGGCAGGGAGGCGGGGTTGGGCTTCGGAAACACGTGTTGGGAAGGCTAGCCGGGAGTAGGGGGAGGGCTGGCAGATGGAGCCCTGCCGCCCGCGTTCTGAATCGTCCTTGCGGAGTTACTGCCTGGCCTCAGTTTCCTCCTTTGTAAAACAGAGGTGCTTTGAGCCAAGCTCTGTTCCTGGGAGGCGCAGATCCCATGAGATGAATGAGCCATGCCTTACACAGGATGGGGCGGGGGGTTTCTCTGCCTCCTTGCTCCTCCGGATTCCCACAAGCCCCTGCTGGTTCGAGGAGACCCCGTGCTGTGCCTCCGCACGCCGCCCTTCTGCTTCTTCACATGTTGGGTTCTAAGCTCTGAGCATGCTTTTAGAAGGATCTCGGCCCCATCGTGTCTAGGTTGGCTGGCTGAGGCGTGGCAGGCGTGGCTGGGCTCTGTGGGATGTCTAAGAGCCCTCTGGGGGAAAGGAATGGTTTAGTTTTGAGCACTGAGTAGGTTTTGGGGGGCGAATGCAGTCCTGGAGGGTTCGAAGCTGCGCTTCCTTCCCTGAGTGAGATGAGCTGTGGAGGATGCCTGCGTAGGACAAGGCAGGTAACCTGGCAGACTGCGAAGCCCAGGAAAGGGGCTGAGGGCTGGGGGGGGGGACTTGAGTCACTACAGAGAAGGCCAGGAAGCTGGAAGACAGCTGCACCCCCTCCCGTGGGCTCCTAGGAGCCTGTGACTCAGGTTTTCTGTGCTGCCACTGTTGAAAAAAAAAAAAAATCCCACAGAAAATCTGTTACCATAGCAACGCGGCTCCAATGTGAATCCAAGGCCAAGAGGGGCCTTCCCCCACCCTGAGCCTTAGAGGGGTCACTCTAGGGGGCTAACTTCCCTTTCCAGCCCCTTCCTGCTGAGGTGGGAGGGCCCCCCGCGTCTCCTTGGCAGCGGGACCTCACATCCTTTCAGGGTCTGGAGAGAAGGAGAGATGATCGTTTTTTTGGCAGTGAAGGCAGAGAGAAGGCATTCACCCAAGGGTGCCTGGAGTTCATCTTCAGTGCCTCAAAGATCGGATGCCACAGGCCCTTTGTCCCAGTACCTGGAGGTGGGAGCCCCACGTGGCCTGGGCGAGGCCCTTTTTTTGTCTTGGGTCTGGAGGCTGGTTTATCAGTTACTGGGAGGCAAAGGCACCCGAAGGCTGGTGCGTGCCTCCCTCTTGGGCGAGGGAGCTAGCATGCTGGGAAGTTGACTTCTCTGACAACTTTACTCCGCCCACCTTATTTTTGGTTTTTTGTCTTGTAGCCCATCTGGCTTCCAACTCCCCATCCTCCTGCCTCTGCCTCCAGAGTGTGAGGATGGCAGGCATGGGCCACCACTTCTGATTGGCTTCTAGCCCCTTCATTCTTCTGCTGGAGGGGCTGGGGGGGACTTTTATTGTGGGAATGTGGGGATCAAACCTGAGGCCTTATGTATGACAGAGGCTGGTGCTCTGCTGATGAGCCACGCCCACAGCCTCATTGGGGGGTTCCACGCAGGTGCTCTACCACTGAGCCACGCCGACAGCCCCTCACTGAGGGATTCTAGGCAAGGGATTTATCACTGAAGCCACACCCACAGCCCCCCACTGGGGGATTCTAGGCATGTGCTCTACCACTGAGCCACACCCCAGCCCCCCACTGGGGGATTCTAGGCAGGGGCTCTACCACTGAGCCACACCCCAGCCCCTCACTGGGGGATTCTAGGCAGGGGCTCTACCACTGAGCCACACCCCAGCCCCTCACTGGGGGATTCTAGGCAGGGGCTCTACCACTGAGCCACACTCCCAATGCTGACTTTTTCTTTTTTTTTTTTCAAAATAAATTTTTAATCTAATTACCTTTATCGATTTATTTGTGTGCATGGGGCGGGGCATAGGCCACAGGTGGAACTCAGAAGACAACTTGCGGGAATTACTCTTGCCCGGGAGACAGAACTCAGGTTATCAGGCTTGGTGACAAGGGCCTTTACCCACTGAGGTCCCGATGCTGGCCTTCTCTGACTGTCCCATGTGGGCACCCACTGAGCAGGTGGGGTCGCTCGACCTCTCTGGTGCTGGGTGTGGCTGTTCTGTCTAGTGTATGGTGCTGACTCAGCTTTCTGTGCACACTGCAGCCCAATTACAGGCAGGCAGAGGGAACGGTGGGCGGCACCCCGCGTGCGTGTGGCCAACTGTCCTCTCAGTGTGTAGCAGAGTCCCTAGTGTGGGCCAGGGCAGGAGAGCCAGTTTCTGCCTGATGAGATGGGTAGTTGAGCAGAGACTCCGGCCTGGAGCTGTGACCTGGGAGGGCTTTCCGTCTTCTCTGCTCCGGCTGTAGTTGCTGTGAAGGCACTGGGTCAGGGGTCTTGGGTGACCACAGCACAGATAGACACCCTTGGGTCAGGGTGGCATTGGCCCACTGTAGGCCCTTGAGTGGGGTGTCAGATCAGGATGGGCTCCTGGGGCAAGGTTGGAAGAGGAGGCCTCTGCTGTCCCAGCTCGGTCCCTGCCTCGTGGTGATGCCCGAAGACGGACTGGGAGCCTGGCGGTGTATACTGTGACCCCGCCGAGGACATTCTTCGAATCCCGGCTCCTTGAAACAAAGAGTTTGTCTTGTTAGGACCCGAGATCTCACTTCCAGGTGGAGTCAACGCCTGTGTGCAAAGCAGGGCCCCAGGCTCTGGGAGCAACAGGTTACTGGGGATCTGTGGGGTCACGTGACATGCTCAGAAGGCAGAGGCAGGTGGATCTCTGAGTTCAAGGCCAGCCTGGGATACACGGTGAGACTCTGTCTCAAACAAAGTCCCGGAAAAGTAGGGGCAAACCTCAGTGCTTTAGAACACGTGTTCTTGCAGAGGCCCAGCACTCACACAAAGAGGGAAGGAAGAAGGCAGAGGCCCAGGGCCCCTCTTTGGATGGACGTGACCTCGGGCAGAGAGATGCTGGAGAGTGCAGTCAGCCTGCAGTGTTTGTGGCTGGTGGGGGCTGAGATAAAGGATGACTTCATTTTTATGCTTTTTGAGGTTTTTAAAGGAACATGTGGTCTTTGTGTGTATTTCTGTGTGTGTGTGTGTGTGTGTGTCTGGGGATGGATTCCAGGGCCTTCCACCATGCCAGGCAAGGACTTTACCATTGTGCTATTTTCCCAACCCTCTCTCTGTTTTATTTATTTCTGGCCCTGGTTGGCCCAGAGCTCACTATGTAGACTAGGGTGACCTTGAACTCAAAATGATTCACCTGCCTCTGCCTGCCGAGTGCCAGAGATTAAAGGCGTGCGGTGCCACGCCCCACCTGCTCTTTAAGAAAAAGCAATCATTACATTTATTATCATACTGTTTTTGAACGTGGAGGGTGGTGGCTCACATACTATGGTACAGGCTTGGAAGTCAGTCAGTTCCCTCCTGCTGCCGTGCTGGTCCCAGGGATCGAACTTGGGTTGTTGGGCTTGGTGGAGGTGCCTTTACCTCATGAGCCAATCTCGATGGCCTACAACCCTTTGTGTGTATGTGTGCGTGGCGGGGCGTGTCTCCCGTCGCTCAGGCTGGCCTTGAGCTTCTGGCTCTCCTGCCTCTTGTAACTAAGTAAGTACAGGGGTTGCAGGCCTGCTCCACGGCACCCTTCTATGAAGTTCTGGGGACGGACCCCAGGACCCCGTGCGTGCCAGACTAGCGCTTACCAGCTGAGTTATAGTCCCAGCCCTATCTTATTTTTTGAGGTAGGGTCTCAGTCATCACCGAGGCTGGAGCGACAGGCGTGGGTCGCTGTGCCTAGCTCATACTTTATTCTTTTACTTTCACGTGGGCCTTCTAGCAGGAAGCGTGGAACGAACCCCTTTTTACCAGCACCCGCCATGTGACGTTCTGCAGAAGCAGCTCCATCTGTGTTTATTCGGTGGTTTTGGTTGTATTTAAAGCAAATTCCGACACCGGAGCGTCGTATCCGGAAACGCCTCCATCTGTACCTCCAAAACCAGCCCGTTCCTTATGTAATGGCAGCATTTGCCTAACTGAAACCGTAACCAATCTTTCAAACCCAGTCCTGGGCCACAGGAGAGTTCTCCTGCTTGGCCCTAGAACATGTCTGTGGGTGGTTCGTTTTGAAGTTTGAAGGCTTCCTTCCTTCCCTGCCTCCTCATCTTTTGGGGTGCTAGGGATTAAAGAAACCCCACGCTGACTGAGCTAAATCCCCTGATATATATAATATATATATATATATATATTTCTTTGTTCTTGTCTCTCTTTTTCTTTTCTTTTTTGAGAGTGTCATATGCCCCAGGCCTTGAAGTCGTGACAGTTCTCCTGCCTTAGTTCTTCCGAATCCTGGCACCTCGGGTTTTTATTGTTTATGTGTGTGCCCCTAACATGGAGGTCAGAGTTCAACACCAGATGTGTCCTTCCAATCATTTTATACTTCTTTTTTTCCTTTTCTTTTCTTAAATGGAGTCTCACTCTGTAGCCCTGGCTGCCCTAGAACGTGCTGTATAGACCAGGCTGGCTGCGAACTCACAGAGATCACCCACCCCTTTCTCCTGAGTACTCTGTACTTTGAGACAAGAATCTCTCGGTGGCCTGGATGGAGCTCACTAATTCGGCTAAGCTGGCGGGTTGCTCAGCTCCGAGGCTCCGTCTGTCATGGCGTCCCCGTGCTGGATTATAGGCTATGCCACTCTGCCCGGCTTTACATGGTTCCTGGGATCTGAACTCTGTGACTGAGCCATCTCTTCAGTGCCCCCCTCTTTTTCTTCTTTTCTTTCTTTTGAGACAGGGTTTTACTCTGTAGTCTGGGGGCCCAGAACTCAGTTAGCCTGCTGTTTCAGTCTCTTGACTTGGAGATCCCCGGCCAGCTTTGGCCGTGACCTGCTAGCCTGTCCCAAGTGCCTGGGCCCTACCCACTGCCCAGGATGACCATCTGAGAATCTGATCCACGTTTTAGGAAGCCCACTGCCCTGTGGTATCCTCGAGTGTGGGTGAGACAAGGCTCCTGCATGGCCTGACTGGCTTGGGTCTCCCTCTCTGCAGGAATGGACCTGTCGGCCAATCAGGACGAGGAGACCGATCAGGAGACCTTCCAGCTGGAGATCGATCGCGACACGGGGAAGTGTGCCTTCCGCACGCACACGGGCAAGTACTGGACCCTGACAGCGACTGGCGGGGTCCAGTCCACTGCGTCCACCAAGTGAGTGACACCCCGCTCCTCAGTCACCCGGGGCCGGGCTGCCTACTTGACCCCACCTTGCCAACCCTGTCCTCTTCCCCAGGAACGCCAGCTGCTACTTTGACATCGAGTGGTGCGACCGCCGTATAACCCTTAGAGCATGCAACGGCAAGTTTGTGACCGCCAAGAAAAACGGTCAGCTGGCCGCCTCAGTGGAGACAGCAGGTAGCTGCATGGGGGCATGCACCCCAAACCTGTTTCCCTAATGCCCGAGAGGGCCGGTCACCCTGTGGTCAGTCGCCAGCCCCACCCGAGCCTCTCTGTATGTGGGGCACCCCCTTAAGCTGGTATACCCTCAGGCTGGCTCTGTGTGACTCTGTTTCTTGGTAACCCTCCCTGGGCCACAGCCTGACTGGCACACCATAGTTGCTGTAAAACTCAATGGCCCCTTTCCCTGTGGCAGGGGACTCTGAACTCTTCCTTATGAAGCTGATTAACCGCCCCATCATCGTGTTCCGTGGGGAGCATGGGTTCATCGGGTGCCGCAAGGTCACGGGCACTCTGGATGCTAACCGCTCCAGCTACGATGTCTTCCAGCTGGAGTTCAATGATGGAGCATACAATATCAAAGGCAAGTTCTCCGGGTGGGGTCGCTCATGGCCATTCAAGGTCATCAGGGAATGGGAGTCCTGGGGCCACTGGGGGTAGCCCCTTACGCTCTTGTCTGTAAAGAGAACCTTCCCAGCCCATCCTGGGCAGATAGAGAAGGTGGGAAGCAGCTGGGGATAGTGGGGCACGAAATCTAGGAATCTGAGGCAGGAGAATTATCTAAAAAGAAAAAGAAAAGAAAAAGAAAAGAAAGGGTAAAAGGAGAAGATGGAAGGTAACGATACAACGCCGCGGCTGTGGGGCCAAGACTAGGGTGAGAGGACCCCAGCAATCCAGAGGTGTTACACTGGACCAGAACCTGTTGCTATGTGTGGCCTTGGCCAGGCAAACCCACCCTTTTCTTTATGGTGCTGAGGACTGAACTCAGAGCCACCCCAGCCCCTCACTGGGGGATTCTAGGCAGCGGCTCTGCCACTGAGCCACACCCCAGCCCCTCACTGGGGGATTCTAGGCAGCGGCTCCACCACTGAGCCATGCCCCAGCTCCTCACTAGGGGATTCTAGGCAGGTGCTCTACCACTGAGCCACACCCCAGCCCCTCACTGGGGGATTCTAGGCAGGTGCTCTACCACTGAGCCACACCCCAGCCCCTCACTGGGGGATTCTAGGCAGGGGCTCTACCACTGAGCCATACCCCAGCCCCTCACTAGGGGATTCTAGGCAGGGGCTCTACCACTGAGCCACACCCCAGCCCCTCACTGGGGGATTCTAGGCAGGGGCTCTACCACTGAGCCACACCCCAGCCCCTCACTGGGGGATTCTAGGCAGGTGCTCTACCACTGAGCCACACCCGTGCCCCTCACTGGGGGATATTCATTCCCCCCACCCCACCCTCTTTTTTTTTTTTTTTTTTTTTTTTTTTTTTTTTTTTTGGCGACAGGGTCTTAACATGCAGCCCTGGCTGTCCTGGAACTTACTATGTGGAGCAGGCTGGCCTTAAACTCAGAGATTTACTTGCCTCTGTCTCCCAAGTGTTGGCATTAAAGGCGTATGCCACCACGACCAGCCCTAGCCCTCTTATATTTTTTTTTAGTTTGAGATGAGGAGTCAGTAAATTTCCCAGGATGGCCTTGAATTTTGGATAACCCTCCTGCCTCAGTTTCTTGACTGTTAGGATTACGGGACTGTGTCCCACCTCCAGCTGACCCCTGGAAGCCGACTGTGGGAGGGAATATTAATCCCTTTCGGGGGAATGGAGAGGTGGGATGGAGAAACAGCTTGACCTATCGCCCCCTCTCCAGACTCCACGGGCAAGTACTGGACCGTGGGCGCCGACTCCTCGGTCACCAGCAGCAGCGACACCCCTGTGGATTTCTTCCTCGAGTTCTGCGACTACAATAAGGTGGCCATCAAGGTGGGCGGCCGCTACCTGAAGGGAGACCATGCCGGGGTCCTGAAGGCCTGCGCGGAGACCGTAGACCCCGCTTCGCTCTGGGAGTACTAGGGCCCCCTGTCCTCCGCGGGCCACCCATCCGTCCCTCCTGCTCTCCTAACTCATCAGGTGGCCCTGCAGCAGGTGGCAAGCCCCTTGCCTTTCAAACTGGAAACCCAAGAGAAAACGGTGCCCTCGCCTGTCGCCCTCTGTGGACCCCTTTCCCCCTAACTCTCTGGTCCCCGTGGGTCAGCGGCTGCAGACTGTCCCTGGGAGGGACTTGGGTCTCTCTGCACCCTGCTCTGCCATGGGGCCTGCTGGCACGTTTCTTCTGACCTCAGACAGCTCTGAGCCTTATCTCCCCGGGAAGTGGCCTAGGAGAAGTTGGGGGGCCTAGGGAGCTGCCCCAGCCCCCTGAGCTTTTAACTGGAAGCCCTCCCCACGGAAGTCACACCTCTCTGGTGACCTGCCCTGGCCCCAGCATCTGGAGGCAAGTGTTTCGGTGGGACTGAAGCCGGGCGTGGCCTGGCATGCCCATAAGTGTTTTTCTGGGTCATGGCTGGACAGTGGTCCTGCACAGGTTTGACCTGGCTCCCCAACTCAAAGCTAGCTGGGTGGCACAGCCGGCCTGCCCCTGCACATTCTGGGGTTGGGGGGACCTTGCTCCCATCTCTTCCCTTTTCACCCTGGCCTGACTGGAAGCAAAAAATGGCCAAATCAGTATTTTTTTTTTTTAAAGGAAATGTTACTGTTGACTGGGCCCCAGGCAAGCCTGCGGGTCGGTGGTAGCTGCAAGGTCTTGGGGGCGGGACATTTGGCGTCTGTCCCTGCCTCCCCAGCGGGTTCCCTCCCTCCCTCCTGCCTGCCCACCCCTAGCTCTGGCCCTGTGATTGGTGCTCCATGTCTTCCCGACACCTCAGGGGCTCCTGGGTGGGAGAGAGCCAGGGGTGCCCCTCCCTGGGAGCCCTGGAGTAAACCTCAGGGGGGCCCTTCCCACCTCATTCTACCGACTCCCCAACGCCATGCATCTCACTCTGGGTGTCTAGGTCTTTTATTTTTTTGTAACTGTCATTTGTATAACTCTGAAGACCCATGATAGTAGCTTTGAACTGGAAAATAAAATAACGCCAAGTCTGCATCCTGTGTGTCTCACAGAAGAGGATTGGGGATCGGGTAGAGGGTGGCCTGGGAATGAGGCTGTACTGGGTCAGGGGCAGGCTCTTGTTCAGGTCTCAGACCCCAGTAGCTCCAGCCTGTGCAGTAGTAGCTGTGGGCTGAGAAAAGACTGGACCTGCAGCTCCTGAATCTGGCAGGCCAAGGGCAGATGAGAGGGTTCAGCAAGTATAGTGACTTGCTGCCAAGTCTGAAGACCTGAGTTTGATTCCCCAGCACCCATGTGAAAAAGTCATGTGCAGCGATGTCCACCCACCCCAGGGTGTAGAGACAGGAGGATCCCTGGAGCTTGCTGGCCCGCCAGCCTTGCCTAACCTGTGAGCTAAGGCTCAGTAAAGTGGATATGGGCTGGGAAAGACACCCACATAAACCTGGCCTACACGCGGACATAAAATCATCCCAGCTGCTCAGGAAGCTGTGGCAGGAGGATCACAGATTCAAGGCTGCCTAGGTTACACAGTTCAAGGCTAGCCTGGGCACCTTGCTAGATGTTTGATGTGAAGGGGGCTACTGGGTGTAGTTAGTGGGTAGCATAGCTGAGGCTCTGGGTTCAATCCTAAGGAACCCCACAAAGAGTGTTGGTCAAGAGACCCGAGCCAGCTAGGCGGTGGTGGTGCAGGCCTTTAATCCCAGCACTTGGGAGGCAGAGGCAGGCAGATCTCTGAGTTTGAGGCCAGCCTGGTCTACAGAGTGAGTTCCAGGACAGCCAGAGTTCCCTGTCTCCAAAAGCCAAAAAGGGGGGGGTGGTGCGAGAGGAAGGTGGCTAGCCTATGCAATCCCTCTGAGTAAGGCAGGTGCTAGGCCCTTTTGACCATTCCAGGGCCCATTTTATGGAGGGGGACACTGAGGCATAGGGAAAGACAACCTCGTTTGCTGGTGCGCCCCCAGGCCCCATGCAGCCAGAAGCTCCGGCGCTGGAAAGCCACACTGATTGGCTGATGATGACGAAATGAAGAGGCCCGCGCAGTGATTGGCGGTCCCCGAGGGAAGGAGTGAGGGAGATTGACTGGGGCAGATGGCTACAAAGCACGTAGTGGCCCCCGGCAGGGGGCAAGCTCAGGCCTGGAGCCAGCAAAGTGTCGCTGACACAGGGAGACAGATGAATCTCCCCGCGGCAAACTCGCAGACCCTGGCGGAGGCGGCGCCGGGGAGGGAGAGGGGACACCACGTCCATTCCCAATACCGAGCACTGCCGGCTTCGCAGCGATGGTGGGAGTCCCGCACATGGCTGTGGGTTCCTGCAGGACTGGAGGGGGGGACGATGGAGGATCACAGGCTCACGTCTGTTGGGGGGCAGCCCCGGGTCTGAAGGGAGGGGGAGGAAGGGCAGCTGTACCCTCTGTAGGGACCTAATCCAGAAAAAGGGACAGAGCCACCTGGGCAGGCGACTCTCCTGAGCACAGGCCCGGGTAGAGGAAGCTGTCAGAGGAAGGCCGGGCTAGTGAGGCCAGGTTTAGGGGGGCAGGCAACCTGTGGAGGAAAGGTGGGGTGTCACACACACTCATGCATGTGGGCAGCATGCAGAAACGCTCGGCACACAGCAGCTCCCAAAGCCAGCAGTAGCCCTCTCAGGGAACCGATATGACCCTGTACCCTCAACCCCTCATTTCCTCAGTTGAGTCAGGGGCCACCAGGAACCCCAAGCTCTGAGATGGGCTCCCTATAAATCGGTTTTTGGTGTGTGAATGCACAAATCCCACTCTGGTTGTGCGGATGGGAAACTGAGGCAAAGTCTAAGGAAGGCTAGGACAGCACAGGTTAATATGTTATCTCTCTTTTTAGATTTAAAAAAAAATTTTTTTATGCATACAAGTGTTTTCCCTGCATGTATGTGCACCACGTGTGCCTGTGCCCTGCGGAGGTCAGGAGAAGGCATTCGGTCCCCTGGAACTGGAGTTACCCAAGGTGGCTACCATGTGGATGCCGGTCCTCGGCAAGAGCAGCAAGTGCTCTTAACCACTGAGCCATCTCTTCCATCTCTTCCTCCACCACCCTCCCTCCCTCCCTTCTCCTCCATCCCTCTCTCCCCCTCCCTCCCTTTCCCTCCTTCCTTTCTTTCTTCAGTGCTGGGTAGCTTCATGTATCCTAGGCAAGTACTCTACCAACTGAGCCACGCCCCTATTTTGTTTATTATTTTCTGGACAGGGTCCAAAAATATGTATGTATTTTTGCTATGTAGCCTAGGCTGGCCTCTCAAACTCAGGGCAATCTTCCTGTCTCCCAAGTGCTGGGATTACAGGGCTTGAGCCACTGTAGGAAAGAACAATGGAGAAGCTATTCTGGCCATCATGGATTCCTTCAAGTCTGTCAGAACTCAGGAGGCTTTGGCTGGTGGCTTACAGACCCCTCTGGGATTTGTCAGCGCAGACTCCACCCTTAGGCACCCCCAGATCCATCAGGCAGGCCTTTAGGAAGCCTCAGTGGGATAAGACACAGCCTGACAGGCGCTGGCTAGATCTCTCTGGTTGGGAGCTGGTGAATGTAGGCTGGGAATTTCCCAACCAAGCCCACACTGGGCACCCTGTCCAAGACCTGCTTCTAATCCCTCCTGTGGGGACCGAAGGTGGGGATACCCTAGTCCCCACAGGGCCCACATTTTCTCCAGAACTGAGTGGCCTCTCCCACTGGAGAGAGAAGAGCTGAACTGACTTTGTTAAAATGTTCCCTGCAAGGAGCTGAGGAAATGGCCCAGTTGGAAACATGCTTGCTTGCAAACATGGGGATCTGAGTTTGGTCCCCAGCTCGGTGGGGGCGGGGGGCACATAAGAACAGGCTGGGGGCTCACTGGCCACCTAGCTCAGCTGAACTGGCAAGCTCAAAAACCAAGATGGATGGCTCCTGAAGAAAGACGCCAGAGGTTGACCCCAGTATATATGTATCTGCACATGTGCACATATAAACCCTAATCCGCGTGATGGCACAAAGGGAGACTGTCTCCAACAATTCCGTGGCTCATACCTCTAACCCCAACACTCAAGCAGACTGGGAGAAGCCTGGAGAGGGAGGCTGCCTACAGTTCAATGCCAGCCTGGGCTGCTAAGTGAATTCCAGGCCAGGCTGAGATAGCCTAAGACCCTATCTCAAAACCAACCAACTAAAAAGATCCTACTGCCCTTCCTTCAGAGGTAACTCGAGTGTGCACGTGCATATGCGTGTATGTGTGTGTGTGTGTGTGTGTGTGTGTGTGTGTGTGTGTGCTCATGCAAGCCCATGTTTACTATTACAGTAAATGAATCTGAGAGGCAGCCTGCAGCACCCTACTGGCTTGTCTTTTTCTGTCTTGAGCAATGGATAAGGAGTCCCTGGCCTTTCTGGGTATCATGGCTCTGGGCTACATGGGGAGATAGGAAGGGGCTCTGGGTCCCTTGAGGGTGGTAACAGCAGGGGGAGCAGATGGGGTCTCCCAGGGAGGGGGATGCCTGCAGGGATGAGGCTGCGTGGGGGTGGGGAGGGCTTTGAGTTTACCATGAAACCCGAGCCTCTTCCTGGGCCTCTGGCTTAAACCCACCAACAATGGACAAAGCCTTCCCAGGGGACTGAAGGGGCTGTCAGCACTCCCCTCCTCTTCCCTGGGACCCAGGCCTGACCCCTGCGGGGAGGGCAAGGACAGCAGGACAGGGCCTTCTTGATCCCCCAGCTAGACCACACACCAGGTTCCAGTGAGATGAGTCCAGTTGCTGACAACCTGGGTCCCAACCCTGGGATCCACACGGAAGGAAAGAACAGACTCCTGTAAATTGTTCTCTGAACTCCACATGTGTGCTGTGGTACACTTACATGTGCACCTATGCTGTTCACTCCCATACACACCACACACACAAACACACAATAAATAACCAAATAAATGTAATAAAAAATTAAAATAAATTAAGATTATGATGAGCATGGTGATGCACGCCTTTAATCCCAGCACTCGGGAGGCAGAGGCAGGCGGATCTCTGTGAGTTTGAGGCTAGCCTGGTCTACAGAGTGAGTTCCAGGACAGCCAGGGCTACATGGAGAAACCCTGTCTCAAAAAACAAAAAAAGATAAGGGGGGGGAGGGAGAAGCACTTGCTGTTCTTGCAGAGAATCCAGGATTGATTCCCAGCACCCACAATGGGGCTAAAAACTAATCCCAACTACAGTTCCAGAGGACCTGACGCCCTCTTCTGGCCTCTGAGGGTATTGCACACATGGGGTGCACACATACCTATACAAGCAGACAAAACACTCATGTACATAAAAGTAAATAAAAATGAGTTTGAAGGGGACTCAAAGATGTGAGTTCACAGAAAGCCATCTCCTCTTTGTTTTGGGGTGGCATGGGGGGAATTGAACTCGGGGCCTCCCACCTGCTGGGTACTGCCACCAAGCTGCATCCTCAGCTCACCCTTTTATAATTTTTGAGATGGTATTATTGTTATGTTCTTTTGTTCTGCTTTTTGTTTGTTTTCGTGTTGGTATGGCGTGTGTGGGCGTCTGTGTGTGCTGGAATGTATGTGCATCCGTGTGTATGCGCCAGTGTGTGAAGTCAGAATTTGACGTTAGGTTCTTCCTCTACCACACTCCACTTAGTTAGAGGCAGGGTCCCTCGCCGAGCTTGACAGCCCCCCATCTAGCTGGCCAGCTTACGGGGACCCCCATCACTGTCTCTGAGTGCTGGGATGACAGGCTGTCTGCTATGCCGGTAGCCGCGGGCTAACTGGTGAGTTGGAGGCCAGCACGGACTACGTGAGAGCCTGTCTCCCATTTCTCCCCTGCAAATAAGAAAGAGGTGAAGGAGTCAAAGTGAGGTCAAATGAGCTGGGGGTGTGGCTCAGCGGTAGAGGGTTTGCCTAGCATGTTTGTAGAGGTACGCTGCTGTGTGCTGAGAGAGATGAGGAGGCGCTTTCATAGGTGCATACCCTGCCGGACCTCAGCAGAGGGAACCACCGTCACGGCAAGAGCCGTCCTGGACAGTGGGACCCTGAGTGTCTCAGCTCAGGCGTTTATTCTTTCAGAACACCCCAGGTATTTTACTGATAGCACATGCAGATCATTATCAATTAAACAAGCCTCACAGAAGCCCAACAGCTGCAGACAATACAAAATGCCCTAGACAACCCCTCACCCAACAGTGCATAAAACAATTATTTTAAACACAACTAAAAATAAACTTCTCCAACATTTCCCCTTTTTATATTAAAAAAAAATTGCTTTCCCTTTATAACACGATTTAACACTACACCAGCAAAGCCATTTGCAAGAGGAACAATCATGAGGCTCCTAATGCACAGGACCAAACAATACCAAACATCTATCAAGCTTTTCACAATGTCTTTGGACAACAGAAAAACACTATCAATGTCCAGTTATCTGGAATTCGCTCACGATCTTCTGGGGTCCTCTAAAGGTCTTGGGTCACTTCTCTGGCTCTGCCATCTGCAGCACACACAGCTTGTCCTCCAGGCTCTGGCTGGCTCCCCTCCACTGCTGCTGCTGTTCTTTTAGTCATCCCATGGTACTGGCATCTCAAAAACTGCTGGGGTCCCTTGCTGCAGCTGGGCTGCACTTCATCAATAGCCTTCCTGGGCTCTTGTCATGGTGCCAAGCCTCAACTTCTCGGTATGACCCCTTCATTCTGGACCTTCAACTGCAACTGAGGCTGCACTTTTTTACCAATGGCCTCTCCTGGCCTCTCACAGTGCTGAACCTCAGCTGCTCTCCATGACCTCTTCATGCCTTCAAAACCAGGAACACCTGGATGACTCTTACAGTACCAAGTTCAACTGCCAGCACGAGATACAATGTCTCCCAGTTCTGGAAGGCAGCTTGTATGTGCTGACCCTTAGGAGATACTTTCCAGATTTTAAGATAAGAGTCTGGTTTGCTGGAAAAATAACTGGTCACCTTGTCAGCAGTAAGAGTCCCTTGTAGGGTGGAGTTCTTATCACCGTAGCAGGTGTGTCTTGTCAGGATCTCTTGTAGATAGGTTTGGAGAAAAAACCAAACGAGCAAAAAAAAAAACAAAAACCCAAAACTGTTCAGCTTAATTAACTAAGGCGCTTTTTGGCTCTAAGCTGTGTCTTCCACAACAGCAGGGGATCCTGGGCCAGTGGGAAGAGTATCTGGTAAAGTCTTGGCAGTTTGGCGTTCTTTTTCACCACTAAGGGGAAACATACAACCCCTTCCACAGATCTCAAACACAACATCTTGAACTTCATACACATACAACGCAGCTGTCAGAAAACTCAGTTTTGAAACAGCATGCTCCCGCCAGCAACAGGAGGCTGCGTCGGCTCCATGATCAGGAAAAGCAGTAAGAACCTTGCCTTTCCCTGCTCCCAGCTGAAGTCTTTGTCTCTAAGGGCCTCCATTCTGTGGCTCTCACCTCAGAGCTTTCTTCCTCATTTATTTATTAATTTCACAGCCTTTTCTCTTGATAGAGGCTTATTTCCTTTCTCTCCGCTTCCTTCGGGAGACTTCCACTCATTATTTTTGCAAATATATAATCTCTGTCCTCTAGAAGCTGCCCTGAGCGTACTCTGAGAGGTCTGGAATTTCTTTCTTGTTCTTTTTAGTCTCCACGTTGGACTAGCTGGCGTGATGTCCTGCCCCATGTTGCAGGTGCCATTTGTAGTCGTTAGGCTGCTGTGTGGGTTCACCACGAAGGACAAGGAAGCATATTTCATAACTTCAAACCCTGCCAGACCTCAGCAGAGAAAACCACCATCACGGCAAGAGTCGTCCTGGACAGTGGAACCCTGAGCATCTCAGCTCCGGTGTTTGTATTCTTTCAGAACACCTCAGGTATTTTACTGAGAGCACATGCAGATCATTAGCAATTAAACAACCCCAACAGAAATCCAACCTGCAAACAAAACATCCTACAGAGCCCCTCACCCAACAGTTCATAAAACAATTATTTTATATATAACTAAAAATAAACTCCTCAACACATGTGAAAGGCTTGGGTTCAACCTCTGGCACTGAAGATAGATAGATCGATAGATAGATAATAGATAGATAGATAGATGGTAGATATATGATAGACAGATGGTAGATACATAAATGATTGATAGATAGATGATAGATAGATAGATGATACAACGAGGTCATTGGCAAGATTTGAATCGAAAGATTAAGGTTCCAATAAGAAGAGTGAATCAGGCCAGACAGTTGTGGTGGCATCTACCTGTAAGTCTAGCCTGAGGTATGTGGGTAGGTGGGGGTTGGAGACAGGAAGATGGGGAGTTCAAGGGTATCCTTGGCTACATGGTGAGCTTGAGGCCAGTCTGGGCCATGTAAAACTCAGTCAAACCCACCCCTGCTAACAAAACAAAAATCCCCAAAGGAAAATCTTTCTGCTAAATCATAAAATGCACGCTGGAACACAGACAGGGTTCCCTGGAAAAATATGGGCCTTCAGGGCCATGTGGTTTGTTTGGAAACAGCAGGGACTCAGATGCAGAAAGGAAGGGACCAGCAGAGTCACCACGTGGACAGGAGAGCTGGGGCCTGCTGGGTAGTTTAGAGGAACAACACATGTCAGAGCCATCTGCCTAGGAGCTGGGCCACAGCTTCCTGCAGTGTGTACCCCTCCACACCCAGGTACAGTGAGCACCTTTCTGCCTGTAGGCAGAAAGCAGACACCACAGAGCTGGGGCAGGGGGTCAGCTCACTGGACTTGAAGGTGTGAGCCCAGAGAAATGAGAAGGCACCTTGGTGTCTGCTAATGATATTACTATGTGGCAGCTGGTCTCAGGACCCTAGCATATACGTTATATTATTTTAAAATAATTTAATTTTTTATTTTTGAGGGGAGAATGAGACAGGGTCTCTCTATGTAGTCCTGGCTTTCTGGAACTTGCTATGTAGATTAGGCCTTGAATGCACAGAGATCCTCCTGCCTCTGCCTCCTGAGTGCTGGGATTAATGGCATGCATCAACCCGCCTGGCTACATTTTGCATTTTTAAAACACACACACACACACACACACACACACACACACACACACACACACACACACGGGGGGGGGGTCAAAGGACAAGGAGTTAGTTCTCTCCTCCCACCATGTGGGTTTCAGGGGTCCATGTCAGGTTATCAGGCTTGGTGGCCAGTGCCTGTACCCACTTAGCCCTGCTCTATTCTGTATCTCTGAATAACATCACTGTGACCATGGGCATACAAGGATCTCTAAGAGATCATGCTTTCAACTGTTATTTATTTATTTGTCTGGAGACAGGGTTTCTGTATGTAGCCCTGGCTGTCCTGGAACTCACTCTGTAGACCAGGTCTCCTCCACCTGCCTCTGCCTCCCAAGTGCTGGGATTAAAGGTATACAACACCACTCACCGTCTGGCCTGGATTTTGGTTCTATTCTCTGAAGTGTAACTGCCCAAAGACGAGCTAACTTTGTTCATTTCATTCACTCCTTCTTGCAGTGCTGGGACCACATTAGGGCTTTGAGCACACTTAGGAGAGCACTACATTGTGGGGCAATACCCACAGCCTTTGGTGTTATGAGAGAGGGCGTCGTTACAGTCCATTAAGATTCTAAACTTATGATCCTCCTGACTCTGCCTTCTGAGTGCTGGGTTGCATTTAGTTTAAACAATCTTTTAAATTTTTTTTTTTTGTGTGTGTGTGTGAGTGCCTAGGTCTGTGTGTCTGTGAATTTATGCTGTGTGCTTGCAGGAGCTTGAGGAGGCCCCAAGAGAGTGTCAGATCCCCTTGAAGCTGGAGTGGGAATAGCTGGTTGGGAATTATCTGACTTGAGCGGTGGGAACTGAACTCAGGTCCTCTGAAAGAGCAGCAAGTGCTGTTAACTTTTGAGCCATCTCTCCAGCCCCTGCTGCTTTTAAATATGTCTTTAACTGAGCACGATGGTACATGGCTTTAATTAATTGCATGCTTGCGAGTGTGTGTATGTATATGTGTGTGTGTGTTAGAAAGGTCATAATTGTGCCATCATATTCATGTGGAGGTCAGAGGTCAACTTTGGGGAAGCCAGTTCTCACCTTTCACCTTGTTGAGGCTAGGTCCCGTATTGCTGCTGATGTGTCCTGTTCTCTAGCTGACCTGTGAGCTTCTGGGTGATTCTGTCTCTGCCTCCCATCTTGAATGCTGAGATTACAGATGCGTGCTGTAGCATCCGGTTCTCTACATGGGTTTTGAACTGAACTCAAGTGTTCAGTCTTGCCTGGCTAGGACCTTTACCTGCGGAGCCGACTCCCCAGCCCTGCTGTCTGAGACAGGGTCTCACTATGTAGTATTGGCTGACCTGTTACGATGTAGACCAGGCTGGCCTCAAACTTTTGACAATCCTCCTGCCTCTGACTCTGGAGTGCTGGTATTACAGACATGTGCCACCACACCCGGCTTAATATTTTAAAGGGACTATTATAGGGTTGCCATAGTGACTGCACCTCCTGGCTGACAGGTCCTGTTTTATTTGTTTACACATGGGCTAGGGCTAGCATGCAGCCCACAGCTGGGCTCCTGAACCGTCACCTAACAGATGTGCGTTTCCTTATCTGCACAGACAGGCCTCCCTGTGTCTTCAGCACGCCCTCTGTGAGAGGATGAATGTCCATCTTATCTACACGCCCTACTCGCTGTCATGGGCATCGCCTTTCATCCATCATCAACACAAATACGAACGCGTGAGCCACCGAGTCCACGAACCTTTGTGCAAATGTCAGAGAAAATTCCTTGGAGGGCAATTCCTGGCTCGTTTGACATTTTAATAGATGTGGCCAGATTAAAAACAAAAACAAAACCCCCCAAACCTGGCTTGGCTTGGCGGTACATGCCTATAATCCCAGCACCTGGGGGAGTTGAAGCAGGAGACTCTGAAGTTCGAGGCTAGCACAGGCTACATGCAAGATCCTGTTTCAAAACAAACAAGATGGATGTGGTTCGGTGGGTAGAGGGCCTGCCTGGAGTGCATGCAGCTGTGGCTGATCTGAAGCACATTATGTAGACCGGGCTGCCTTTGGATTCACAAAAACCCCATCTTCCTCTGCCTCCTGAGTGGTGGGATTAAGTATATGCTGGCATGCATGCCCCATGCATGTCCAGGTAGGGTTTTTTTTTTTTTTTTTTGATTTAAGATCTCACTATGTATCCCAAGCTGGGTTTGGACTCCTGATGGTCTTTCCTAGCTCCTGGTGCTGGAGTTACAGATGTGAGCACCATGACTGACTGGCACCACCCTTTTCTGCAGAGCTGCTGACCAGGACCTAACTTCAGTCAGTGCAGTGCCAGGGCAATACAAAGGGATGATTCCTGCAGATCAATGGCAGGGCCAGTGTTACTCAGTGGTCTCCCTTGAGTGCAGGCTTAGCTCAAATTAAAAGCTGAACAGAAGGGCTGGGGAGATGGCTCAAAGGGTAAGGGCACTGGCTGCTCTCCCAGAGGGCCCAGGTTCAATTCCCAGCACCCATATGGCAGCTTGCAACTGTCTGTAACTCTAGTTCCAGGGGATCTGAAGCCCTCACACATTCATGAATGAAGGTAAAAACACCAATGCACATTAAAAAAAAAGGCTGAACAGAGAATATTTTTGAGGTGCTGAGTCATACCCCAGTCCTCTTACTGTAGGAGACAGCTAGTGTGTTCCTAAGTTGTCCAGCTCAGTCTTCAAACTGTGGTCATTGTCTCCTCGTGGTCTTTCATGGCTGTGAAGGCGTGCCTGTACCACCACCCTTGGCTGGGTTGCTCCTTTTTGGCTTTGTGAATAACATCGAATGACAACTGTAACCAAAGCCTTTCTAGTGAGAGGCTCCGCAGACTGAACTCTTCACTTCTCTGCATCAGGACAGCAGGGAGCGGGCGGAGGGCTGCCCAGTCAACCTTCCATTTTGCTGATGTGGAAACTGAGGCTCCAGCTGTCCAGGGTGACTTGCACACTACAACACTGGCAAAAATAACTCTCATTTCCCTTTCTGATCCTAAAAACATCAAGGAAACTTTCCATGTCTTCTAGTGGGTCACAGTGTCTTCACCAAGGTCATTTCATAGAACTCACCACAGCAAATCCCCTCCTGGGCCAGGAATCTTTTCTCCCTAAGTCCTCTCCCTCCTTTCTCTTCTCCTTTCAACTCTTCTCTTCTTCCCTCCCCTCTTCATCTGAGGCAGGGTGTTTGGTCTTGAACTCACTCTGTAGCCTCTTTAGTTCTAAAGACTCAGTCTCCAGAGTGTTGGATTACAGATGTGAACCACCATTTCTACTTCCCAATTCCCACCTACTCTATTCTTCCCTCCTTTCTCTGCCCATCTTCTGAGACAGCTCACATTCTGTACCCCAGGCTAGCCTCGAACTTACCATGCAGCCCAGGCTGACCTCAAACTCGTAGTGACTGTCTTGCTGAGGGCCTGGATTACAGGCATATACCACTATGCCCACTACACAGATTCACCCTTTCAAGAAATATTTCCTGAGCCTGCCAGACCATGATCTGGGGCTGAAGATGTATGTCTGAGCCAAATGGTGTTTACGGTCTTTTAGGGGTTTGGAAAATATCATCCTAAGGAGATTATTAATGGGAACGCTTAGTGTCACAGATGGGGAAGGAGGTCAAGAGCTAGGACTGAACCCAGTGTCCCGGATTCCTGTGGCTCTGTCAGTTCAGATGACACCCTGGCTTCCTGGCTGGCAGTGGGTCCTGTCAGAATGGAGCAGGGAGAGAGATGCCTACAGGCCTGTTAGCATGCTTCCAGAGGCTGAGCAGGATAGTGTGGTCATGAAGGCCAAGGGGGTACAAATGCTCTCTTGGGATCTGGGGGTGTAGCTCAGTTAGTAGGGTGCTTACCTAGCACTCATGAGGCCTGGGTTTGGTCCCTAGCATGCCTCAACACCCCTGTACCTTTGTTCTGCTGTGAGCACACCAAGTCACATTTGAATGCTTCACAGTTTAAGAAAGGGGACAGTCTTAAGATTTTACTTACGTATTTGAGATAAAGTCACTCTGTAGTCACAGCTGGCCTCAAACTCAGAGATCTGTCTGCCTTTGCCTCCCAAGTGTTGGGATTAAAGGCACCACCTACCACTCCCAGCTCAAGTTTGATTTTTCACAACGTATCGTGCTGTGTGTATACATGGCCTGTGTATGTGAGTGAGTGTAGGTAAGTTCGTGACATGGTGCAAAATCGGAGGTCAGAGGACGACTGTCAGGAGGTGGTTCTCCCCTCCCACCATGGGATCTGGGGATTAAACTCAGGTCATCAGGCTCTCCCGCAAACGAAGTCTTATTATGTAGCCCTAGAATTTACTAGGCAGACCAAGCTGGTCTTAAACGCAGAGGTCTCTGCTAGTTACAGGCACGTGCCGCCCTGCCAGCTAGGATAATCTTGTCTCTAGTACTGTAAGTATATGCTGTGTGCAGTGAGGTCAGAGGACAACCTTGGTTCTCTCCCACATTTACATGGGTTCTGGGGATTAAACCAGGGTGTCAGGCTTTTGTGGCAAATGCTTTACCCTGAGACGACTTACTCACCCACTCACCCTAAAATGCATTTTTCTTCCTTTTTTTCCAGATAGGAAATCTCACTATGTAGATCAGGCTAGTCTGGAACTCAGAGATCTGTAATCTCTGCCTTCCAAGTGATGGGATCAAAGGCCTGTCCCTCCATGCCCAGCTAGAATGTGGTCTTAATTCCCACTTTTGACTAATGTCAGGTTTCAGAACCTGGAGGGCTCACTGGACAAATGTGACAGAAATCTTAGGGCTACCATGGTTAAGCTATTATCATTGACAGGGATGGGCTGAGCATGATGGGTAGAGTTGAAGCCTTCACCCCCATGTTTCTTCTTGTCAAGCAAAACAGCCCCTGGCAGAGGAAGCAACGGGAGGAACTGATGTTTGATTAAATCCTGTCTGAGAAAGACTCAGACAGCTTCCAGGACTGCAGCAGTGACTGTCTCCCTTGAGGTCACGAGACCAGTGTGCTGGCATCACACCAAGCCCAGCATGGAGGGTACCAAGTTTAAGTAGGAAGCGAGTGGAGTCTGTGGCAGGAGGGCTTGGAGCTCAGCCGAGAGAAGCCCTTGCTGGGTCTGCAGACCAAAGGCAAGGCAGCTGGGCATGGTGGCACATGCCAGGTTCAGGGGGCATAGGGAAACTATTTTGACATGCCCTCAAAGATGACAAAACCTAAGCTTATGTATCATAGCAAAGAAGCACACAAATACCCCTGATAGAAGATGTTACACAAAAGGGGCTGGAGAGATGGCTCGCCACGTAAGCTTTGTTTTTACATGAGGATTCATGTAAAGACAACACCAAACCCCAGGCCAGGGGGCAGGCATGTGGAGTCCCAGCACTAGCAAGGTGGGGACAAGGCTCCTGGGGCCTGCTGGTTAGCCAGCCTAGCTAAGTGAATTGTAGATTCATTGAGGTTTCAAAAATTAAGATTTACCTGGTGGTGCGCACCTTTGATCCCAGCCCTTGGGATCCACCTACCTTAGCTTCCTAAATTGTGCAACTTGAAGGGGTCATGAAAAGAAGTTGAGGCTTGGCACCATGAAAAGAACCCAGCAGAGGCTATTGGTGAAAGTACAGCCCAGTTGCAGCAAAAGACCCCAGTGTTCTGAACATGCCAGTACCATGGGACGACCACCAAGAACAGGAGCAGCAGTGGAGTGAAGCCAGCCAGAGCCTGGAGGACAAAGTATGTGTGCTACAGAGGGCAGAGCCAGAGAAGTGATCCAAGCCCTTTGGAGGAGCCCAGAAGATCATGAGTGAATTCAGATAATTGGACATTGATAATGTTTTTCTCCTCTCCAAAGTCATTGTGAAAACTTGATAAATGTTGGTTTCATTTGGTCCTGTGCATTAGTAACCCTTGTGATTATTTCTCTTGTAGGTATTTTACCGAGGCAGTGCTAAATCGTGTTGTAAAGGCAAAGCAATTTTTTTAACAGAAAAGGGGAAATGTTGTAGAAGTTTATTTTTAGTTGTGTTTAAAATAATTGTTTTTGTGCCCTGTTGGAAAAAGGGATGCACAGGCCTTGGTTTTGTACTGTCTGCAGGTGTTGGATTTCTGTGGGGGATGCTTGATTGCTTATGATCTGCACCTGAGGAATTCTGAATCAATAAAAACACCTGAGCTCAGATGCTCGGGGTTCCACTGTTGATCCAGTATGGTGCTGGCCAGGATGGTGGTTCCCTCTGCTGAGGTCTGGCAGAGTTTACACTTACGAAAATGCCTTTTTGTCTTCCTTGATGAGTCCACACAGCAGTGTACAACTACATCCCGATGTCAGACTGGGTGACATTCTCTTGTCCCTGCCAGCTGGATGAAGCTAGCCCAGGCTCTCTAACGGCACACTGGGAGCATCTGGGAAGGGTCCTCCAAGGACTGTCTGTGCTTTCTTCTTCCAGGAGGTTCTCTGTTAAAAGAACTTAAATTCTTTCTGTGTCCTGGTTGGGACTTGGGAGCCAAGTCACTTGAGTTTTTTCCCTGAAAAGTGAAAGGGGTCTTTTCTCCCTGCCCTATGCTGCTGTCATTAGGAGTCCCCTGTCCTTCTTGGGAAGGGAGTGGCACCCGATGCTTGTTTGTATCTCAGGGCTCCTGGGAACCCATGATCTGAGTGGGAACAAACAGAGCCAAGAATAGAGCTCACAAACATTTATTTACATGAAATTCAAGTTACATATGATACAGTCTTTTTACACAGTAGTTTAAACAGACTTGGTTTCTCTATTTTTACTATGAAAAGTTAAAAGAAAAACATTTAACCTTCTACTTCATTTTTTTTCTTTTACTCTTTTGTACAAAGTGAGATCATGCACTTTTCGCTTAACTTTGAAATCTTTTACTAAGTGCAAATACTAGATTCTCTCCAGTTTTAAGGCAAATACACTGGGAGTGGCTAGGCAGTTTCTCAAACCAGGAAGCAGCCTGGGTCCCAGAGGTTAAGGTGCCAGCTGCCTTGGGGATCCCTGCTGGTCCGCTGGCTCTGACACTAGAACCTGTCCCCCTCACTGGCTGAGTGGTTACCACTCCACACCCCACTGGCCCTGCTGGAACCCAGTGCTGGGAGGGTCACTCAGGACTAGATGACTTGATGGAGACAGGCAGTAGCAGCCTTCCCTGCAGCCATGTGTGGCCACAGACAGACTGTATTTCAAAGGACATGACCTTGGCCTCATCTGAGTGCCAAGGTCTGGGTGGCACTTGCCTGGTCTGTTCTTCCAGCTACCCTAGAAACTTCCAGGTTCTTCACCTGGCCTCTTGGTGGAACAATGTGATGGGGGTACTGGGTAGAACCAGAACTGGGTGCCCAGCCCAGTGGTTCAGGAGGCCTTGGAGGGGCAGTGCCTGAAGTAACCACCCACCTGTGGGGCCTCTGGAGAAGTGCAGAGAACACGAATATACTAATAGTTAAGGTACTTGGAGGATCCTGTCATGCAGCACGTGGCCCATCTTTCCAAGGCACTGTCATTCAGACTAGTAACACACTTCAGGTGACCCACGGCAGGACTTCTGAGTCACTGCCACTGTGCCCACCCACACTCGGGTGACCATGGGCACCTGGGAGTCTTTCCCCATTCCCAGGGACGTCTTCCCACTTCTAAGTCTACACACTGCACATGGGCACCCCACAGCAAAATGACGACAAGGACGGCCAACGCGCCTGAGCAAGAACCGTCTGCTGCCAGTCCTGCTCAGCAGACAGGCTGGAGGGACGCACAGAGACGGGTCTGGACAGGAGGAGACACAGGCAGTGGGAGTACAGCAGGGTCTCTACTCAGGCCCAGATTCTCACCTGACTTCAGGGAGGCAGCTGGGGCCTGCTTCCATTGCTAACTAAAGAGGGAACAGCAGGAGGGTTGCTGTGACAGTTGCAGCAGTCCATGAGGCCATCTATACCCCCAGGGAAACCCTAACACCTTAGGGGAGAAGCTGCTCATCCCAGGTTGGTGGTAAGTGAAGTCTCTTCCAGAAAAGGGGCAGCCTAGGAATAAGTGACAGTTTCACGAAAAGGCCCTTTTGTTTGATGTCAAGTGTCAGGACTACTGGCTCTCAGAAGTGCCACCCCTGGGGAAATACTTCCAACCTGACTTTTTTAAAGGATGGAGACAAACTTGAGTAGCGACAAAAAACATCAGCTCAAACTATGTGAACAGGAACAACTGCTTTAGATAACAACAGAACAAAATCTGCGCCACACACAATTCTTGGAGGCCCTTGAACCTGAGTGGGCCTTGGGCATCAAAGGGAGAGCCCTGGCCTGGGGATGGTAGGCCACTTCCTCTTGGGCTTTAGGTTATCTGTTGGGGAGGGAGTATGGCAAATGATTAAAGGGCCGCCACTGTATCAGCTGCTAAGATGGCAGAACTAGGGAGCTGTCCTATCACTGGCTCAGTGACAGCCAGCACCCAAAGGGTGTCAGACCTGAAGGAACAGTGGATCTTGCAAAGGGAAGAACAGGAGGACACAAGCCCACCCTCAAGAGGGGAACCGAAGACTCCACCCTATGCAGAAGGTGAGCCTGGGTCCTCCTGCAGACTCAGGTGGCTAGCCAGGGCTTTGGGTGTCAGAAGCGATGCCGTGGCTGGGGGCCAAAGTGCATGGGTAGGTTGTGCTCCAGAGGCACGTGCACATGGCCAAACTCGTAGTTGACACGCACATTGGGCAGAGGGGGAACATAGGGTGCGGGCACGGGACCTATGTTGATGGGGAAGTTGTTGAACACGGGCCGTACAGGTGGCAGGGGGAAGGGTGGGTGCACAAAGGCATAGGGTGGCATTTGCGGGTGCAGGTTCTGTGGAACAGGTCGTGGCAGGGCTTCCACACGCTGCACTTTCTCAGCTGGCTTCTCCAGCGGGGGCCCAATGCGTTTGAAGGTGTTCTCTGAAAGGAAGGTGGGGTTCAGTGGAAGCAAACAGAACCAACTCCAATAGATTTCTGCCTAGAACACTGCATGCCACCTCTGACTCTGCTAGGGCTTGGAAGTCTACAGGGACAGTCCAGCATAGAAGGGCCACTTCTGAACCTCAGTATACTTTCCTCTGGGCCCAGAAGTGGTGGTTCTCAGAGTCGGCTGGATGTCAAATTCAAAAGAAAAGATATTCACTACCCATCATAGAGAGAAGCCAAAAGGCAAATCTATACTTTCCCAATGGCCACTCCCACAGTCCACTGAGGGCGGTATGTTTATCTAGTTTGGCAAAGCCCATGTGAGATGTCTGTTCAGAGCCTCAGGGGCTTGCTGTCATCCCTTAGTAACCTTCCATAGTGGTGAGACAGTCTCCTTAGGCCTCTATTTGCCTCCAGAGCGCAAACACACTCTTGGGAGTGGCTCATCATGAGGGGTGCCCAAGCCGAACCCATGGTTTAAACAGTGACCCCTGAAGGGACAGGGACTCACATCTTCATCTGTGCCCAGGAAGAACACTTACCTCCATTCTTCCTTTTCTGTTCCTCCTCAGCCTCCTTTTGGATTTCCTCAATCAGCTTTTCATCATCTTCCTGGAATGAAAGCAACATCAAGGGGTGAGCCTGCGGCACTGTGTAGAGAGGCCATAGGGCAGAGGCGGTGGCTCTAGAGCACTTTCCCATCTCTTGCACTTCTTCCCGCATCAGCTGGTTAGCTTCCTTTTTTAAAATTTCTCATTTTGGTTTTTAGAGACAGGATTTGTCTATGTAGCCCTGGCTGGCCTTGAACTCAAGAGATCTGCCCGCCTCTGCCTCCTGAGGGCTAGAACTAAAGGCTGCACCAATACCACTTGATGCTTGCTGGTTAATCTTCTCATAAGGAGGCCCTGGGGGTTGTTGAGAGGGATCTATGCCAGAAATGTGGCTGCTCGGGTTCTCAGTGAGCTGCCTGTAGGCAGAGGGCAGATGATGACAGAAGAGCTAAAAGCCAGAGGCATTTCTGATCTCCACACTGCGGCTCTGAGCACAGCAAGCCTTTGGGTCCACTTCTCTGAACATAGGGCCTGCCGAAGAGAAGCTGCCTGTGGCTCCTGGTAGTGTCCCTGAAGCAAAGGTTTGGCCTTGGTGGGACAGAAAGAAAGGGGAGGGCACAGCAGCTGTCCCTTGTTGGGATAGGATCCAGAAGCACCTCGTATATAGGCAAATTGTGAGTGTCTAGGTGTGTGCCATGTACAGTTCCGTATCTCCAGGTACCTTGGAAAGAGAACTGGACTTTTGTCAGAACCATCCAGCCATTCTTGCTTCATGGACGGGCTAGGGCCAACCTGCTCTTGAGTGGCCAGCAAAGTGACTCTCTAGTTTACAGTGGGATCAAAAGACTATTCATTATTTTGAAAACCCTCACCAAGGGCTGAGCATGGTGGTGCATGCTTGTCATCCCAACACTTGGGAGGTGGAGGTAAGATCAGGAGTTTAAGGTCATCCTTGGTTATATAGTGAGTTCAAGGTCATCTTAGGCTATGTGAGACATTGTCTCAAAAAACCAATATGGGGGATGAGGAAAAGTTTCAGTGAGGTAAGAGTCTCTTAGAAATGCTTGGTTATCCAGACCAGGTCACCCAGCCTACCTTAGTCAATGTTGGCTCTCTTTCTTTTTACTTTAACAATCACAACTATTTACTTATAAATTTTTACTGTATATGTGCTGGGTCGGTGTTATGACACCTGTGCGGAAATCAGAGGACAATGGACAGAAGTTGGTTCTCTGCTATCATGCAAGTCCTCAGGTCTGGGCGCAGGCTCCTTTACCGCCTGCAGGATCTTGCTGGGCCCTCTTTTCTCAAGACAGCATGAACTCTGTAGCTCATGCTGGCCTGGTACTTGTGATCCTCTTGCTTCAATCACACGACTGCATGTGCCACTAGGGTTCTCATGCCGATCTAGTGACACTCAAGAAACTTCTGAGATGAAAAAGAGGCCACAGTAGAGCCTGTGAGTGACAAAGAGCACAATCCTGGACCTGGACCTCCTGCTGGGGAAGTCTGCACTTACTCTGCAAGTGACATAGGTCATAGCCAAGCAGTAATCAATGATCTCACCACATGGCTATTATGTCCTTCAAGTCAGGAATTTCATTAGACAGATGTGTACCACATGCGGCTCTGTGACACACTAATCTTAACTACTGCTGAACTTCAGACCTACAAGACAGAAAGCCACTCAGATAGTGTGTGTCACTATGCAGCACGTTCCCTCACCTTGATAAATGACTTTAGAAAAGAGCTGCTGGAGATGATTCTGTGGCAACTTGGGTAATGTCAGTGAACACTCACATTCTCCAGGCCTTAGTTGGCAACTGACAGATTTGGTTGAAATAGTCCAAATTAACTTTTCCTCGACAAGGGGAATTCTAACTGCACATTCCAGTGCGCTAACAGATGTAGCCACACCTGGCCAGGTATTCTGACAAAGGAGGGAACAAAAGTTCAGTTCTCACCAAGCATTTCAGAAATTGTAAAATAATGACTGTGTCCATTGGGAGGAATACTGTGGGCCCACGCACACCAACTAGGTGATGCATAAAGTTCTCTATATGAAAATCCAAGAAAGCTGAGTGGCGGCTCACAGAAGCAGGCAGATCTCTGAGTTTGAGGCCAGCCTAGTCTACAGAGAGCTCCAGGACTACACAAGGGAACCCTGTCTTGGAAAATCAGTGGGAAAAAAAAGATTAATTCCATTATCTGCTGGTTAGAAAAGGAGCTGGCTCTTTTTTGACTGTGGAGCCAACAGCAGGCCTCTGAGGAAAGATCCACAGACTAAAGTGACAGGCACCAGGAGGCGGGAAGGGGCTCCACTGCAGGCTCAGTGGCCCAGGCCAGTCCCCCAGGCTGAGCAGGGATTAAATAGGGAAGTGCCTGTAAAGGACTCAGCTCAAAGCAAGCACTTACTCTCCTGCCTCCCGACAGTAGGAAATGGAGGGGCACAGACTACAGATGGCTGTGAACTGTCATGCAGGTGTTGGGAATCAAACCCAGGACCTCTGGAATAGCAGTCAGTGCTCTTAACCACAGTCATCTCTCTAGCTCTCAGTGACTTTTTCTTTTTCTTTTTTTTTTTTTCTTTTAGCTCAGGCTGGCCTTACACTCACTGCAACCCATCTGCCTCAACCACTTGAGTGTTGGGATTATAAGTGTGAGCTACCATATACAGCTGTGTGGCTTCTTTACAGTTTGGGCAAGGGGTTTCCTAACTGACCACTTATTAATATAAATGTAATGTGTCATTACACCTCATCCCTGCACACCCAATGTGGTGCTGCCTTTACTTCCTAGGGAGACCACTAAGGCCTCCAATGGTAAAAGAAGTTACTCAGAGATTACACACTCCGAGTCTTGTATGATGGTGTATGCCTATAACCCCAGCACTTTGGAAGTGGAGGCAGGATGATCAGAGTTTAGAGTTATATTTAGCTACATAGCAAATCTGATACCAACTTTGGCCATCTGACACCATGGTTTAAAAAAACCAAATCCCAAAGCCCATTCATTCAACCTTCCCAGAGAAAAGTGACTGGTCTGTAACTGGCTGGCTGGAAGTGGACTAGGAAGAATGCTGGTTGAATCCCAGTGACATTCCAATTGTTTTCTTGTAGAAAATCCACAGTTAAGGAACGCTGATGGTCCCTCTGTCCTGAAGGTGTATTCACTCATTCCTTAGTTTGTGAGTCAGTGTATGTGTGTGTGCACTGTCTGAAAGGTACAGGAAAGGCGAGGACTGGGCTGTGTGGTCCCCCTACAGGACCAACAAGCCCAGTCCTCAGCACAGGGTGCAGCTGGCTCTTCACCATGGAAATGATGAAATTTCAGAGCAGTGAAGACTGGGATGCCCTTCTCAGCTCCTCAGACTCAGATTTTAATTAGGAGGAGTAATACAGCTGGCCTTCTAGATTCATGATTTTTTTTTGGGGGGGGAGGGGGGTTATTGTTGTTTTGTTTTTTTCAAGACAGCGTTTCTCTATGGTAACTCTGGCTGTCCTGGAACTCACTCTGTAGACCAGGCTGGCCTCAAACTCACAGAGAGCCTCCTGTGTGCTCGGATTAAAGGCAGGTGCCACCACTGGCCAGCCCAGATCCACGAATTTAACCAATTATGACTGGAAAATATTTGAAATAAAAAACAGCATTTGTTCAGAACAAGGCAGTGCCTGAATATAGTACTTCTCATTTGGAAACCATGGTTCTCCTGGCCACTTGCTTATGCTCTGAAGTGGAAAAAGTCTAGATAGAACCTTGTTGTATGTCACAGAGGATGACTGCAACATAAGGGACATGGGAGCTTTCCCTTTTAATCAGAAGGTTCTAGGCTCCCTGGCAGTATGAGGACACCTGCCTGTCGATGCCTGGCTCAGCTCCACCCCAGGTTTCCTGTGGCAAATCCCCAGTAATGGACCAATCCAACTTGAAAGCCCTTTCCCCTCCATCTGTGCGCACTTTTGAGGGGAGTGAGCCACGCTTTCTTGACAGAACCCTCGCTTGCTGCTCTAGAGTCCCCCTGAGCACAGGAAGCAGCCATCCCAGCCTTTCCTCCATTCCTTCCATTGTTTTGATCACACTCTGATGTGCCAAGTATCCCCAAAACCACTTGCCCTGAAACTGTCTGGGAATCTACAGACGCCCTTGGCACCTAAGTCACTCTCTGTTACTGAAACGGTGGGGCTCAGCTATGATTTATGATGAATCATGAATAAACTGGTCAGACAGTTCAGATTCAACTATGAGCTGGGTGTGAGGCATAGCCCTGTGATCCTCACCCTTAGATGAACGTCTGTGAGTTCCAGGACAGCCTGGGCTATTTAGGTAAGGCCCCATTTAAAAGAAAAAAGAAAAATCAACCTTGACAAGAGAAAGAGGCCATGTTCAGCCAGCATGCATACTCTGGTCACTTCCTACTTCACTGGGGGAGGTCCCTATCCAGGCAGTTTCCCTTCAGATTACAGTTCCTCAAACTGAGGCAGGCTGGACTGACATACAATTTTTATCTAATATCTACTTTATCACAACTGAAGAAAAGAGCTAGTAATGCTTAAAAAAAAAAAAAAGAAGTTTGGGGTTTAGGGTTGAGATTCGGGCCCTTTGGTCTTGGAGACAGACAGGGCAATGAAGGCCATAGGGAGACATGCTAGGCCACCCGAGTGAGGGACACTGGGAAAGGGCTGGCTGGCTGTGGGGCTGCTGGAAATGGAACAATGGGAGGAAAGAGGATGACAGGCCAAGAATGAGCAGGACCACAGGCCGTCCCTCCAGCTCTTTCGACTGAGTCACTTACAGGAAGTGGGAGCCTATCTGGTCACAACCACACGGAAGTAGTGGATGTCACCAGAACATTTACAGCTTTGGGGCTCTAGACCCAGGTGTGGGGTCTAGCCCTAACTCTCCCAGTCTGTTCTTTCTGAAAATTGTTGTGCCAAAGAAGTGAAGGGTCTCTGTGATGGTTAATCTGGTTGTCAACTTGACACACCTGGGAAGAGGGACCCTCAATTGAGAAATGTCCCCCATCAGACCTGCCACAGGCAAGTCAGTGGGCAATTTAGGAGTTCCTCATTACTTCAGAGAAATGTGAGGCACACTGAGGTCCTATGGAGGCAGTCCCACCTCACAGCCTCAAGCACTTGGCCATACAAACCATGGTTTCCAAGTGAGAGGTACTACTTCATTTGGGCTTTGCCTTGCCATGAACAGAAGCCATCTCCCCTGCTCCCAAGTATTTTCATTTCATGGTTGGTTGAGTTACTGGATAAAGAGGGCCAAGATATTAGTATACACTGGGACTGGAGAGCTGGTTCAACTCCCAGTACACATAGTAGGGGGAGGGGCTCACAACCACCTATAACTCCAGATCCATTGAATCTGACCTCTGTGGGCCTGCAGACATATGTACACACACACACACACTCTGACAAATCATGAAAGGGGGCTGCAGAGATGGTTCAGTGGTTTAAAAGCACCAGCTGCCCTTATAGAGGACCCGTTCCCAGCACCTACAAGGTGGCTCACAACCATCTGCACCTCTGGTTCCAGGGGATCCAACATTCTTTTCTGATCTTAGTTGGCATCAGGCAAGCATGTATTACACATACATACATGCAGGCAAAACAGTCACATACATAAAATAAAGATAAATCTTAAACAAACAAACAAACAAAAAAACCAGGACCTGCTGGTATGCACCTTTAATTGCAGACAGATCTCTTGAGTTCTAAGCCAACTGCTCTACATAGTGAGTTTCAGGCCAGCAAGAGCTATATAGTGATATGTCCTATCTCAAGAAATCTTTAAAGTAGTATTAGACATATTTGCTGGGTGTGGTGGTTGGTACATGCTTTAATCCCAGCACTTGGGAGGCAGAGGCAGGTGGATCTCTATGATGCTGAGGCCAGTCTAGTCTACATAGTGAGTTCCAGGCCAGCTAAGGTCACACAGTGAGTACTTGTCTCAAAAAAAGTGTATATATTTATTAAAACTGACTTATTCACAGGTCAACCTGATGGAGGCAGATCCTCAATTGAGGGTCCCTCTTCCCAGGTGTGCCAGGTTACAACCAAGATCAGCCATCACAGAGTCCTTTCATTTCCTTGGCACAACAGTTTTTGGAAAGAACAGGTTGAGGAGTGGGGTTAGAGCTAGACCCCAAGCCTGGGTCTTGTTTAAAGTAACACACACAACTACCAAGGATGGAGAGTGAGCTCAATGGAAGAATGTTCTATAGCATGAGCAAGGCTCTGGGTTTCATCTCCAGCTCTGAAAACACAAAACCCAAGAGTCCAAAAATCAAACAACAAACAAAAACCCCTCAAACAAAAAGCAGAACAAACCAACCACTTATTGGTAATTTCCTACCAGAAGTAACTCTGAGGAACCCTGTGGTGTATTTCCAATGTTTTTCTGACTCGACTTTGAAAATTCCTGAGATTTCACACTAGAACGCTGTGCTGTTCTGCACCTGCCACCCTGTACCATGGCTCATGTTCAGGGACTGGTAGGGTACAGTAAGAGGGCAATGAAGCCTGGAGATGCAGAGACATGCTGTGAGTCAGCCCAAGTGAAAGTGTGCGGTGGAGGTAGGGCAGAGCGGCTAGATTTGCAGACCCCAGTGCTCCACAGGGCCCCAGGCTACCTTGAGATCCACCTCCCACCTCCCTGTCTTGGCTACTGGCAACTGTGGGGAGGAGTCCTGCAGTTCTCTCCCCCAGGCCCTTTTGGGCCCTGGGGTGTAGAGGATGCTAAGGACCTGAATGAGTTTCTCTTTGTGTCCTTTTGTGACTCCTCCCAATCTCAGGGGCAGGAGGGTATTTACTTTAAGCAGATCCACAGAGAGTTCCTTTCTGAAGAGCAGGGACAGCTGATATGGAAGTGGTGGACACTGGTCAGTGTCTCAAGGAAAGAGTGAGGACATACTAGGTGTCATGGAAGCGAATCATGAACTGCCTCTTTTATACCACAGCTCTTAAGAAGCAAGCCCGAATTCAGTGAGAATGGAGATGTGAAGCCCCCCAGGGTGAGGCAGGGCACCCCAACTGCAGGGTCAAGAACAAAAGATGAAAGTGTAATGTGGAGCCTCACACCCAGCAGATCCCTAGAAGAGTGCTTTCAGTAAAGAAAAAGAGAATGGGGGAGGTTTTGTTTCCCCATCCTTGAATTGTTTGAGCTCAGCAGGACACAGAAGCCCCTGGCAGGCTTGTTTCACATGCAAGGCTACAAGGCAGTCGGCCAGTGGTGGGGAGGGGAGTTGGGCCCAAAGTTTGAGGAAGAAAGCAGGGGCCCAGCTGTTCTAGAAATCACAGGAAGTGAAGTAGAAATCACCAGAAAAATTTTTATTAAGAGTGGAAATGCAAAAGACTTTTGCTTGTCCCTCACCCACAAGCACCACCAGCTGTCCACCCAAAAGCGCCTGGTCTGGAGGGGGATGGGGGGGCAGAAGTTGTCTTTGCAGGTCAGCTACTAATAGCCATCACCAGCCACAGCTTGTGAATTCCAAGATGGATGCCTGAGCACTTGGCACGAAGCTGTTCTTGCTAACTTTGTCTTCCAAGACATTGTGAGCCCACATCCCAATTTGATGTCTCATTACTTGCTTGCCTGCTGGCCAGGCTCATGTGACCACAGGTGACTTGATTTAGCTTTCTCTCCTCTACAAAGGTGACAGGCAAGTCTGCTGCTGACGACCCCAGCCCCTTCCCCCATGATTCTGGGGCCAGGATTCTGGTCATGTGTGGCCACAGCTGTTGTTAATAAACTTGCAAGCATTTCATGAAAAGCTTCCAAGGGGCTAGAGATTTAGTTTCAAATTATTCCCAGCTTAGTTGTGGGACTGCTTGAGCAACAGCAGCTCCTAACCCCCACCCCCAGCTGTCTCCCTACAACAGGAAATTGGGGGGGCAGCTCAGCTTAGGAGACACATGCTGTGCAGAGGGAACTGGACAATGTGCTGGGGTGGAACAAAGACTAGCTAGCTTCTAGCTTCAGCAGCCATCTTCTTAGTCTCAGAAGCCTGGGATCCAAATGCCTCTGCCTAGGGCACCTCCTCCATAAGGACCTGGAGGTGTTGTGGAATGTGCCAAGTTTTGACTCCAGGCAGGGCCAAGTGTTCAGGCAGGGCCTGCTGAAGATGACTTGCATTGACACAGGGAATCACTGAACCGCTGCCTGACTGAGAGAGTCCTTTAGAGATCTAGTACCCCATAAAGGAGGTGGAACTGCAAGGCTTCTACCATCTGCAGCTTGCCCATCTGGAAAGGAGTCTAGTGAATCCCCACTTTACACAAAGTCTACTTGGTCAGGACTGAGACCCTGTGGGTACCTTGGCCAACTCCCGTATCTGTGGAAGAAGCCTGATGGGCAGAAGACCCAGGCTTTCCTTCTGGCTTTACCAAGTCCAGGCTCCTGGACAGTTTTCCTAATCTGCAAAATTGGGAAACCAATGCCACTCCCCTCCATGCTGATAAAGTACTATTTAACATTTACAAAGCACTGTGCTATGTACTATGAGGGAAGTCTCAGAGACACTTCAAATGGTGACGCCCACCTTCCTTACTCCCCTGGGTATTTTCTTACAGGAACAATAGGATCGAAGACAGTGACTAGAAATAAAAGCCAACACCAGCTTGTCAGAGCTGGTGACTGGAAGATCTCCCCCCCCACCCCCGCGCCCCTTTTTGAGATAGGGTCTCTTTATTATGTAGCCCCAGCTGTTCTGGAACTTGCTATGTAGATCAGGTTGGCCTCGCCTCACAGAGATCAACCTGTTTCTCCACCCCATGTGCCTGGATTAAAGGTGTGTGCCACCGTTCGAAGCTAGAAGGTTTTGAAACTAGGGTTCAAGAGGGACATAGAGGCTGACTGCTAGTTGGGTAACAGATTTTTTTTTTTTAAGTTATTTTAATGCTATAGATGAAGATATGCAGAAGCATGGTGAGGGCTCTGAGGAGAGAATGAGGTGGTACAACATGTATGACAGTAAGGATCTCTTCTCCAACATTTTAGAGGAAGGAGGAAGTTTTATCCCATGTGATTGATGGGTAGTCCATAGTACATGTCTGCAGTCAGACTATCTGTTCTGGGCCAAAGAGGGAGGGAGTGGGAGGGACTCTGTAGGCCTAGACCCAATATGCAGAGCCAGGTATGAGAGAATAAGAATACTGAACACAGGGTTTCATGCCTATTAGGTAAGCACTCTACCAAACTGTCTATATCCCAAGCTCTTCATTTTTGTAGAAAATAAAATCTAAAAGTTAAGGAAAAATGATGAGGGTTTAGAAAGATGGCTTAGTGGTTTCGAGTGCTTACTGCTCTTGTAGAAGCCTGGGGAATAGCTCCCGATACCCACATGACATTCTTAAGCCTCTGATAACTCCAGTACAGGGGAACTGACCAGGATGGTGGTGGTGAGGTCAAGCATTACTTTCCAGAAGTAAGCAGGAGAGAGCTCTCCTTGCTAGGATTCTAGGTTTCTCAGTCCCCTCAAACTTACTTCTGCAGCCTTTACTATTCTTGCAGCTTCTTGTCCTGTCTCTGACAGGCCACTAGAACCAGGGTCTCCCAAGATCTGTAGCTACTGAGGGGAGAGGGCAGGCTTGGGGACAGTTGACCTGAGCACAGGTGACCCGGAGTAGGGGTGAAAGGTGAGGTACCATTTACGGACTTAATCCCCAGCAAGTTTCATTTATGAAACTGGGACAAGACAGGAGCCTTAGTGCATTATCACAGCACTACATACATGACTGTATGTGATAATCTTACTACCAGTCTCCTACCCTGATGGCCAGGTGCTGTGGAATTTCCCCACGAGCTGGCAGGAAAGCCCTAGTGTTTTCTCAGAACAGGCTCCAAACACATATATTCAAAGACACCTGGTGTGATGGCTTACACCTGTCATCCCAGCACTTGGGGAAATGAGGCCCTAGGAATGCCAATGAAATCCTGTCTCAAAAAACAAACAAAACCTCAAAATAAAAACAAAGAAGAGCTCCAGATACAGCTTAGTGGTAAGTGCTAGCTCTGTAGGTCTCAGGCCTCGGGTTCTATCTCTAGCACCATAAAACACCATACCACCACCACCCCAGAACAAAACTCCTAAACCCAAACCCAAGACAAACCCTGACTGTGGTTTTTTGAGTCTTTCTGAAACAGTCTCTCTTTGTAGCTTAGGTTGGCCTCTAATTCCTGGTGATCCTCTTCTGTCTCCCAAGTGCTGAGATAACATAGGTATGAACCACCATGCTGGCTTTTAAGATATGTATGTATAAATATAAATAAAATTTTGGTCTAGAGGTGGTGGCATACTCCTTTAATACCAGCATTTGAGATGTAGAGTTATGTGGATCTCCAAGTTCTATAGAGTGAGTTCCAGTTCCAGGACAGCCAGAGAAACCCTGTCCAGCTGCCACAACTGCAGGTTTACTGACAATGTAAATCTGAAATGTAATAAAAAAATCTTGGTGATCATCAGAAACTAGATTTACAGAATAATTAATAATGGAAGAGGAGGAGGAAGAGGGACAGGGAGAGGGGGAGTGGGAGGAGGAGGAAGAGGAAGAGGAGGATAGGATCTTATGCCTCTTATGTCTGGCCAGTCTCAAACTCGGAGAGATCTGTCTGCCTCTGCCTTCTGAGTGCTGGAATTAAAGACATGCATTGCCATGCCAAGTCTTTAATGATACATTTTATTTATTTATTTGGGGGGGGGGTAGGGTGGGGTGGGGTGGGTGGTACTTTGAACTAAACCCAGGACCTTCCATATGCTAGGCAATCACTGAGCTACATCCCTAGCCTACTTTAGTATTTAAAGAACATGTTATCAATCTTACCATTCTTCTGGAATGCAGCCTGCTAAGTGATGCTCTTGTGGACATGGCCCGAGTCAGATAGTTTCCTGGCCTTGGCTGCCCCATTCCCAGCCATGTGTAGACAAGTAGAATTCAACTCTGGGATTCAGTTCTATCTCTGCACAATTCTCCATTGCAGAGCAACACCTGCCCCTCCACTCTTGGGCAGCACTGGGGTTTGAACTCAGGGTTTTATACACGGTATGCAAGCATTGAGCTATGTCCCTTGTCCTATGTCTGCTCCTGTTTTTCCTTCTTCCTAAAGAAGGCAGCTTGCTCCATGACTTGTTTTTTGGCATGTTGGTGGCAAGGTATTTGTGGTAGCAAACAGAGAAAGAACAACTATTTCCCATCTGAGCCCTTAGCAGAGTCTATTCAAGCTCCAAGCCACCTCTAGTCATTAAAGGCTCAAACTTCTCTTCACCACAAGCTGTGCAGGAACAATTCCCTGCTGACAATGTGAGCTTCTTCCTAGCCTGCTGGTTAATGAAGCAGAGGAAGGGAGCAGGACAGTGCAAGCTTTGTCTCTGGTGTTTCTGAATGGCTTTGTGTTCTCAGAGGACTCAGCAGATGCTGGGTTGGAATTCAATCCATCTCCTGGTGAGAAAGGAAACCAGGCTGATCCCTGGTTTGATGGGAATGCAACAAGTGAACAAAACCCCCACTCTGGTCCAGAGGAAATCAGAGGGACTGCTCTTTGCCTGACCTTCTTTTCAAACTTGGAGTCACCACAGAACCTTCCTCAGGCTACAAGATGGCAATTCTACAAGGAAACGGGGACAGGTACCTGCTCTGGCAGACAGACAAGGTACAGAACAGAATTCCATGTAGGGGAGAGGAGGCATGGAAGAGAGAGCAAGATGGTGGCTCCCAGCATAGCCCAGGCTGCTAAACTCACAGCTTTATGTGACAATGCCCACTATGCTATTTCTGGAGATGAAGTACAGCTCTAGAAAGAGCCCCAGCCTAGAAAAAGAGACCCTATTTCCTCCTGAACCTCTAGTGACCAACCTATGGCCACTAGAATGCAACTAGTGACCTGGCTGCTTCTTGCGGTATGCATGCTGCACTTTTCCATACCAGAGGTAGAAAAACGCTTTGGCTTTGGGTGACAGAATGCTGGCTGGAACAGAGTTTTCAAGATACTTGGGTAAATGCCAGTTTTCACAACCAGAAAGATTCTACACGAAGGCACAGATTTTCAGCTCTGGGAGCTGGAAGCTGTGGCAACTCTAAGCAGCTTCACGTGTCCAGCAACAAGTGCCAAGTTGAGCAGCGCCCCTGCAATAGGCCACATCCTTACCATGCCATGCTGGCTCTGCAGTCCCCAGTCCTGGTTGCCAGCCGGCCCTGTAGGTCTGTGGCCCCAGCTGTCTATATAGTTCTTTTTCTACATGCCAATCTTTCATAGTTTCTTTTCCATATTTGGAAAAACTGTCATACGTATGGCATTTTTTTAGGTATTACTCTAATCTGATCACACATAAAATATGACATATTTAGTTTTGGGGCATTTAAACAATGTGGTTCTAAACATACAATCTTTAAGTAACTACAAGAGCAGTTATGTAGACCTTTCTGAATTGGTCTGTCATCAGCATATTAGCTGATACACATTTAGTTTCTTTTCTGGACAGGAACGTGCATGTGGCCATAATCCCAGTTACTTGGGAGGTTTAGGCAGGAGGACTGCAAGTTAAGGCCGATCTAGGCCACACAGGCAGCACAGGGAGAACCCCCGTCTAAACAACTAACCCTGTGTGCACACTGCTGCCCCATGTTGGCTATGTTACTTCACAGTGTGTGGATGGTGCCACCTTCCCAGTCTCTCAACGACATGGTTTCTAGGAATGGAAGCAAACTTTTGACAGGCTATATGCCACCTCCATCTACTTGATTATTTGGGGTGTTAGTGCGATAACCACAACAGGCCAGGCAGAAAAGTTGGCAGCTCTGAATGAACTTCTCTTTTCACTTTCTTACCTATCTCTTCCAGTGGGAGTAACAGAGCTGACTTACTAGAAGAACATTTGTCTATCCCACAGCTAGGGGAGATCAGCTGTGTCAGTCCTGACCTAAAGTGTCTGCAAAGTTCCTAACTCTGGTGCTACTGAGGTCACATGATTAAGATTTGGCTAAGAACCAAAGCAGAGGTCACATGAGGCAGTGTCCATCTGGAAGCACAGTATTCTTGAGTTAGATAGGCTTCCTGAACCTTTCAGTTACTGGCCACATGGGATCTAAGGATGTGAGCTCCTAGATGGTGAAACAGAATACTGGAAACAACTAAGTCTTACTGGACTGCAACTCCAGTCCAGGGGTGTCTACTTCTCGACTCACACAGGAGGGAGAAAGGTATTTCTAGTTCATTTAAACCATGCTTTTCCTTTCATTTACGGGTGCTGAACCTAGGTCCTCCCATATGTGCTAAGCAACTGTTCTACTAAGTCACAACCAGCCTTAGCTATTCTTATTGTATTATTATTACTGCTGTTTTTACTGCCTGTGAGCGTGCACATGTGTGCGTGCGCACACGTGTGTGTGCACATACAGGGGTCAAAAGACAACTTGAAGGAACTGGTTCTTTCCTTCTGGGATCAAACTCAGGTCACCAGGCTCAGCAGCAATGGCCCCTCTCACACTATTATGACTTGCTGTTATGTACACCTAAGTTGGTAATTCCTTTTTTAAAAATTTTATTTATGTATAAATGTTTGCCTGCATGTATGTCTGTGTACTAATGTAGTTCCTAGTTCCTATGGAGTCCAGAGAGGGAGCTGGATTCCTTGGAACTGGAATTACAGATGGTTCTGAGCTGCCATGTGGGTGCCAGGAACCAAACCTAAATCTTCTGCAAGAGCATCAAGTTCTCTTAACTGCTGAGCCACTTCTTTGATCCAAAGTTGATAATTCTTCTAAAAAACTTTATCAGTAATTTATGTATATGGCTGTTTTAACGACATGTATGTATGGACATCACAAGTAGACAGTGCCCACAAAGGCTGGAACTCTCTAGGACTAGAGTTACAGATGGTTATAAGTCACCAAGCATAAGTTCCATTATGCTGGGAATTGAGTCCAGTCTTCTTCATCCTCTGAATGCTGGGATTACAGGTGTGTGGTCATGTGTCTTTGTGAAGCTCCAGAGAATTCTGAAGCACTCCTAGTGAGAGCTGTGATGCTTTGGCCAAAGACCTGTGTTGTCTGTGACTCTCCATTGCTCTACAGAACAACTTCACATGGCAGAGAAATGTTGATTCCCTAAAGGACTGAAGGAATCTGCCCACAAACTTTTTTTTGCAACTTCTGTTGCTGGGTTGATCTCAGGGATTCTCCTACCTCAGTCTCCAGAGAACAGATACGGGGCATGTTCACCCACACCCAGAGTATTTTGTGCTGAGTTGGTTTTTTTTTTTTTTTTTTAAATGACAGTGTTGGTTTTTCTGTGGTTACTGGTCTATGTAATTTCTTGTATGTTTCCATGAGTCAGGACCTGTCACATATATACAAAATACTCTTCATTACAAGATTGTATGCCTGTTTTCCCATATATGGAAATAGTTTGCCATGAATGTACTCACAGTGGGGTCAGTCCAGAGGGAGCACCTGGAACATTCCTGGCAAGGGGCTCCTGGAGAGCGAGGATGCTGGCAGAAGTGGTCATAGCCATTGATAGAGACTCGACAGAGGTAGCACATCTGGGCACCACAGCGGCAAGACATTCGGTTGCAACCTTCAGATTTGATGAGGCCAGTCCCACACTTGTGGCATTTTCTAATTCGAGCAGCAGTCATTTTTTCTTCACTGAGAAAAGAAAAGCAACTGCAATTGGCAGGGAAGTTGAAGCACAATGAAAAATATTATGGTCATTGATATATTTCATCCCCCAATGTAGTGATTGCTTGAGGCTTTTGGTGACATTCAAACAGTGTTTAAAAAGCCTGTGGTTCAGAGTCTGAGAACTAAGCTCACAGTTTAACAACTGTATTTCCTCAATTTTAAATTGGGAAAGCAAACATTCTAATGGTGTTTTTGGAATCCAGATAAGGACCTCTGAACACTTGGCCTGGGAATGAGCAATCCTATGGCCCGTCTATTTCCCTGTTGGAAGGCTCACATTCCCATAGTGCCCCACAGTGAGACTGTTTCTAGAACCCTCTGAACTGATAAAGGAAGAACTTTTCCTTTTTGCCAGGAACTTCTTATTGTGCTAGTTATTTTGCAGGGCCCCCTACTCCCAACTAAAACTAACACCTTTCACCTACCTCTGTTATACTGAGGATCTTGAAGGCAGAGAGGGAAGGTGAAAATAGGTTTGCTAGTAAAACCAGTGTTTGCTACTGAGACAAAGGGTAGCCAGCTATAAGGTGAGCACTTTCCCTCTGCCAGTCAGAGTCCAGTAGGACATGCTGCAAACTAGGGGTGAGTTTAGGCACTGCACTACAGATACTTAAACACTGCTGCAGTTTGCTCCTTAGACACCAGACCATGGGTATCTAAAAAGCGTAAAATGATTACTGGCTGCTACTTATTTAGGTCCAGACTGGACCTAAATGAACAAAGAAAAGTAGAACTTTTGTTTGGAAAGAATTTACACCCAGTTCAAGTTACAGAAGAACAAATGATTTCTAAGTTTTGTTGAATAGGGAAATCAACCTTAACTAACTAATTTTTGAATCAGGTTCTCACCAAGCCTTGACTGGCCTGGAGCTCACCATGTAGGCCAGGATGGCCTTCAACTCACAGAGATCTGCCTATCTCTGCCTCCTGTATTGAGATTAAGAGTATTCCCAGAAGACCAGGTTTAAAGTGATTTTATTACTATTGCCAACTGAAAGCACTTCTCAACGTTACTTGTTAAGACTCAAGGTTTTAATGACAAAGTTTCCAATTGGAAAAGCTGTACATAAAACAGAAGTTCAATTTTCTACAGTGCAAACCTTTTCTGGAACAGAATACTTGGGCAAGCAGGTTTCTCTTTTTCCCTGGCCAGCTGCTTAGCTCAACAGGTAAGAAGCCGAGGAGAAGAGAGGGCCCAGCCTTTCCTCAAAGGCTTGAAGAGAAGCTTGCTATATCTGCCTGTTTTCTTTTACAAAATAGTCACTGCTGTGGTAGGGGAAGAAAGGGTAGTACCAAGGATATATATATAAGAAGAATGCTTCCAATCCAACATGTTCAAAGAGCTGTGTGAGATGGCATGAAGGGTTACCCAAGTCTCTCTCTCTCTTTTTTTTTCATTCATAACACGACTAGAAAGGGCCAGAATGGGTCCAAACCAAAAAAGGACTGCTCCTGTGAGAAAGTGCTGCCCGATGGAACTGAGAAGCCATAGCTGGTTCTTTTGTTGGAGAGGTCTAGCAAGAAGATTGTTAACTGGGCAGGAAAGAGTCCCACAGGATGTGCTTCCAGAAGCAGGACAGGAAGAGAAGCCTAAGCAGAGGCTGGCTGTGTCTGCTGACCTCATGTTCAACAGGAAGACTCAGGGACATCCTCTATGCAGCCAACTGACATCCTATTATTCTGTAACTATTTGTGCATCAATACTCAAGGATAATGGGAAGTAATCTTGGGAGGTTTCCTTCTCTTCTCTCTACATCTTTTCTCCCCTTTCAACCCTAGGCTGTTTTTGTTAAAGCTACTTGCCATGCAGTCACTAAATCCAAGACCTCTGGGCCTAACACTTGTTTAGGAGCATATGATGGTGGGGCCAGTTGACACTAAGCAGCTCAGCTCTTCTGTGAAATCTCCTCACTAGAGTCACCTGACAGTGATGCCTTCAAACCAGAACTCTAAGAGGAAATACAAGGAGGGAACAAGTTTGATAAGACCACGAGAAAGCAATCAATGTCCGAAGGTATTCTGCAGGCTCACTGTCTTTGTCAGAAGCCACCAACATGGTAAGCTGTTCCAGTACTTGGGAGAGTCTGTGTGGGTTTTCCACACAGCTGGGCTGTATGGTGAGCTCATGTGAAAAGCAGATCTGCTATGTACCTGATCTGATTGCAGTTTTGAGACAATTGTACTGTGAAGACATCACAGGCTCACTGCCAAATTTTGTTAATGATGACAGTGGCACATGCTAAGTAAGAAGGGAGTACTTAGGGCTAAAACACACAATAATGCCAAGGACCGATTTGCTTAAAAATACACAGGGTTTTAAACAAGCATGACAAACAGACAAAGCAAGTATTGGAAAATGCTCACAACTGCTGGGGATTTATTTGTTAGCATTTCTGTCTGTGGATGCCTGAAATTAGCGTGTGTAGCTGGGAATCCCAACTCGAGCCTCACATACCTATGCAAACATTTACCACTGAGCTGCTCCACCAGTTTGAAGTTTAAATATTTTCATAAGATAAAGAAAAGTAAATTAAAAAAAAAAAAGCAGCTAAGACTGGAGACATGGCATAATAGTTAAGAGCAATTATTGCTACTGCAGAGATACTGGGTTCGATTCCTAGCACCCACATTGTGGTTCACGACCATCTGTAACTCCAGTTCCAGAAGATCCTAAGCCCTCTTTTGACTTTCTTGGGTATCAGACATATATAGGTGCACATACATTCATGTAGGCAAAACATCTGAATACATAAAAAACAAAATAAAAACCTATCATAGCTCTCATCATTACAAGTTAAGGTGTGTTCTGCTCTGATTCTCACTGCTGCATCAAAACTACTAGGCAATTAATAAAGAAAAGAGGTATGTTTAGCACATAGTTCTGAAAGTTCGATAAACAACAATGACATCTACTTGGCTGTAGTGAGGATCTTGAGGTGGATGGCTCATAGTAGCAGGGGAATAACCAGAAAAGATCACATGGTTATTCATTCTTTTTGGCTGAGAGGACCTATGTGGGGCTGGGCTTGAATTCATCTAAGGCTGACTTTGAACTCTGGGCAGTTCTGCTTATCCCCTGCACATGCTAGGCAAATTCTCTTCCACTGAGCCATTCCCTAGCCTCAGTTTAAGTTTACTATTTTTAAATAGTCTGCTCTGATGGGACTACCTTGGTTCGGAGAGAACTACGTTAATCTTGTTCAAGGATAGTACCCCTATCACCTAATTACCTTCTGGTAGACCCCACTTCTTAAAGGTCCTGCCACTTCAACCCACCACATCATGGCAAAGCTTCCAGCACATGCACCTTTAGGAGAAACACTCAATTATTCCCAAAGCCTCATGTAAGTTAGGTGCACGTTGTACGTTGTACAATGGAGCTATGTCGCCAGCCTTCCACACAGTGGTTTTCTTTTCTTTTTTCTTTTTTTGAAAGGGGTATATTTTTGAAACAGAGTCTTACTCTGAAGCCCAGTGTAGACTCAAACTCATACTACTCTTCCTATCTCTGCCTGGTGCTGCATTACAGGTCTGCACCACTATACCCAGATCAGAACAGTTTCTTGCCAGGTACCCAGGCAGAGCATTACTTCATAGCACTTCCCTGTGAACACTCTAAACTTTCCTACTTTTGCTACTTAGCAACAGTCAGGAACCCCCAAGTCAGTGAAGGAAGGGCGACATGGCAAGGGGGGCTAGTTAAAGTTATCTAAAACCAGTACCCAACTCTTACAGTCATTTTATAGACTGTAGTCACCACTGACTTCAAGGTTTAGAAAGCTGATTCTCTTCGTTGCTTCTCTGTGTGGCCTGTAGAGAAGAATGGGCCTAGGAGAGCAGTATGTCAGGTATACTGCTGAAGCCTCATCAGGTACTGACTAACTGCAGCTGCTGTTCCAGATGCTATTCTTACTGGAGTAATAAACAGCTCTTGGCAACTGGCACACAGCTACTGATCTGGAAAATTCTTTTATTCTTTTGTTCAAAGGTAGAGAATAGCAGCTGACAAGGATCTTATCTGTCACCCACCAAGACAATACACTAGTCTGTGACTCAAGTGACACCCAGACAGATCTGACCTGATGAACAGAAGCAGCAGGCAATCTAGGATGCACTGATATGGGACAGTGGTGTGTCATCTCTACAAAGTTCTGGTGGTATGGAGGTCAGGTCTGCATCAGGACAGCCCTCTCACTGGCAAGTGTGTGTTGTGCATCTCCATCCTCTTCCACACACAGTGAAGCATATTTGGGAAGCATTCTGGGATTCTGGAACTGACAGACATTCCACTAGATGGTCTATTCTGATAGGTCTGTTGATCTAGAGGACCAAAGCTGGGAAGGCCCTGCATATGCCATGTGTCCAGGGCTATCAAAGAAGCAGAAAGGAGTGGCTACTCTAAAACAACTGCAGTCTTCCTGAGAAACACCTATGGCTTGCTGGCTCCATAGCTGGGTTGTTGGCAAGATTCAGTTCCTTGATGTTGAGAATCAAGGTCCCTATTTCTTTGGGGGCTGCAGGCTAAAGGTTGCTCTTAGCTTTTAGGGGCTACCTCACTCCTTTTCCTAGGGCTCCTTCCTCCAGTTTTAAAGGCAGTAATAGGAGGTCAAGTCCTCACATTTCCAAGTCCGTAGTCACAACATCTCTGTCTGGCTACTTCAAGGAAAGACATTCTACTAGCTCAATAACCCCCAATCAGATGAGTTCACTCTGAAAGTTTCCCCACCTCAAGGTCTATAACTTTAAACATTTTTGCAGGTCCCTTTTGTCATATGCAAGGAGAACATCATGGGGGTCTTTATACCACCTACCAAGTTATGACACATAACACAGCCAAGAGCCACGTGCCTGGGTTCAAGTCTCACTTATTACCTGTTTGACCATGGTCAAACTACTTGGGTTTTCCTTGCCTCAGATGCAAAATGAGGACCCATCTGTGATGCAGATCTAGAAACTGCTAACTGCCCCAAATGTCATTGTCCACATCATCTTCTAAGCATCAAACTTTAACTCCCATTCTCCATATTTAAGCTGAATACAAGTCATTCACCTAGAGGCCACATGCAGCACCAGATGTCCCCATGTAGTATATATCATTTCTACACTACTTCCAATTTGAGGAAAAGCTGCCTGTCTAATAACCCATCTCCTTCCTCTTTTCCTATGCTGGAGTGAAAACATAGCAGTGATCCAGGCACAACCATGCAGAGGATTACACCATACATAGGGAGTGTGGGGTTAGTGGATGCAGGATCCTGATCTCTAAGGGACCTAATGGGACATAATAGCCTATCAGCCTAGCAAACCTGGATTTTTTTTATGAGAGGAACAAGACTTCTGTAGCACTTAGATGATTGTACTTTCATAGCCTAACATTTAGAAATTGCTCAGTCATACAGGGAGTACTACACAGTGGTGGTTATTAATATTACTGGCACAGTCTTTTGTCTTCAGGAGGTTTGCAATTCTACTGTCAGGCCACCAGTATCCTATGACACAGGCAGAAGCAACATCAACGCAATCTTACCTGTGAAGACCTGTTACACTCTCTTACTGATGAGACAGCAAGAAGAGGGTGGCTGATTTTTACTGAGTGCATACAAGCCGGACACCTGACATTTCAACAGCTATAGGCTGTGAAAACAAAGAAATGGGCTCTGGGGTTAGGAGCCTGCCTAAGATTCCTCTGTGCAGGGGTGGCGTAAGCTGGCACTTTACACAGAACCCTCTGCTCCATGCCCAGCCAGCTCTGCCCCCACATTACTCACATAGACGTCCGGTACTTGATGTCATCCTTTTCTGCCAGCTCTTCACAGGTGAGGCCGTTATGTTCTTTCCAGAGCCCCTGACACTTCCTACAGGTCTCCTGGGGACAAAAGACAAGCAAAACAGATCCTGGTGAGTGGGTGCCATACAAGCTTCTGTTCATAAAATGCCTGTGAAAAGTGCTTCTTGGGATTCTGAGTCTCTGAGGGCTGCTGTCCCAATGAGCAAGGTTGCTTCTAAAGACAGAACAGCAGCAGAAGAAAAAAATATCAGAAGGCACAGGCAGTTTTTCCTTTTTTATTACAAGTGCTGATCTGAAATGCTGAAGAGCCACCTAGGAACACAGTATGGACTTGTAGAGTAAAATTCTGTGAGCTGCTCAAGAGCATGTCTGTTAGGATCTCACCCTCCACAATTCTCAACCTGTGGGTCGTGACCCCTTTGAGGATTGAATGACCCTTTCAAAGGGGTTGCCAAAGACCATCTGCTAAAATATCTGACCATCTGGTAAACTATCAGATATTTATATTACAACTCATAACAGTAGCAAAATTACAGTTATGAAGTATCAATGAAAATAATTTTATAGTTGGGGTCACCACAATATGAGGAACTGTACTAAAGGGTCACAGAGTCTCAACCAAGGGAGGTTGAGAACCACTGGTGTCGAATATGATTACCAGGAACTAAGGAAGACAATCCTTCTGTCACTAATCACTTAAAAGCCCTTCATGGTTTCAATTCACTACAAATAAAAACTGAAAAATTACCTTGGGGCTGCGGAGATAGTTTGGTTGAAAAAGTGTTTGCTTTGGGAGCGTGTTTGTGCACACATGCACCATCACCTTTTATTTTAGTTTACAGAAACTACCTGTTATTAACAAGAACATAAGAAAATACTAATCCAATGATCATAGGCATAAGAGGAAACTGCAACTCTGCTCAGTACAGCACAGGAAAAGATGGTTTATCAGCTGACAGATAAAGTCAGGGATTTATAAGCTGAGCCATTGTTAACTGGAGAAAACAGCTTTCTGGCCAGAGGACAGAGGCAGGAGACACAGGTAGACAAAACTGGGCTGCAGGGTAATGTGGCTGGTAAAGATGATGCAAGCAGGCCTCACAAGGTCTGCATGGGTCAGTCTATGTAGACCCTTATGGGACCTAATTTTCAATTTGGTCTTGAGTCTAGAGCAACAGGAAGCTGGAGGTAATGGAGGTAATGTGAGTAGATTTGTGCACCTGGGAGGCAGAAGCAGGGGGATTTCTAAAGAGTTCAAGGCCAGACAGAGCAAGAGAAACACTGTCTCAGAAAATTTAAAAAAAAAACAAACTTATGTATATGAGTATTTTGTCTGCATGTATATTTGCACATCAGAGGAAGATATTGGATCCCATGGGACTACAGTTTGAGACAGCTGTGAGCCACCATATGGGTGCTGGGAATTGAACTAAGGACTTCTAGAAAGAGCAGCCATCTCTCTAGCCCCAGCCTTAAACTTCTAAACTTTCTGTCTCTTCAATTTGGGTGCTAAGATTATAGGTTGATGGCTCCAGCCCCACACTTGGTTACTTTGTGCTTTGGATGGAGCCAAGGGCCTTGTGCATGCTAGGAAATCCTAAAACTGAAATATATTTCTAGTCCTGTTTTATGCCTTTTAACTATATGACATATATGTGCTAATAACATAAGAAACATTTAATTTCAGAGATTAAAATGATATGGACAGCCCTGAAGTCTGGAACCAGCACACTCTTGAGCCTTGGGCCAAAGGCTCCAATCAATGGTGTGGGGGTACAGATGAGTTCATGGGATAGCACACATCTCAGCGTCATTGCTTCCAAGGACACTGATGTTCTCTCTCCCTCCACTGCTTACATTCCATTCAGAAAACAGAACTAAGTTAGTAGCATATTTAATTAGTTTCCAACAAAATCTATACTTTCAGAGAAGTGTTCTTAAAAGACCTTGTGCAGCTGGGCATGGTGGTACACACCTTTAATGCCAGCACTCAGGAAGCAGAGGCAAGTGATTGCTATAAATACAAGGCTAGCCTGGTCTATGTAGAGAGTCCCAGGACAGCCAGGGCTATATAGAAAGATGATGTCAAAAAAAAAAAAAAAAAAAAAAAAAAAGGAGGAAAGACAGACAGACACCCGGTTCCAGGGAAGTAGTATAAACAACAGCTGGAAAATGAGCTGGTGTTTAGATCCTGTTCTCCTAAACAAAACCAACAGAGAGTCACCCACTAGAAAAGACAGCTTGGAAACAATACATGGCAGAGAGGAAGTGCTTTCGACTGTTCCTGTTGAGTCAGTCATTAATTCATGGCCCGTCTTCCTAAGTGAAGAAACCTCATTCACCAGGAAGGCCCAAGGCCATGAAATAGCTTGTCCACAATGGAGCCTATGGTTCATGTGGGTCACTGGAAGTCCTCTGCCTCATATTCCTTCACAGTGAAGAGCCCAGGGGTCCCAAAGAATAAACCTCAATTGTCTACTGAAGAGGCACTATAGCCAGACACTGAAACCCACAACTGAAATAAGGCAAAGACAAAGTAGACTGGGCAGAGTTTTCATGTGCAGCTCTCTGTATTATCTCTTCTAAACAGTGCATACTAAACTGTAATTCTCTTCTCCCAAGCTCAGCTTGATATTTGTTCCTAAATACCAAGAAACTTCTATAATGTGAAGACAATATGTGCTTCAAATTGGGAAGAATGAGAAATGCCAGAAGGCCATTTTGGAGGGCAGAGCACCCTGACATGTAACTTATCAACATGAGACACAGACGAAGAGAGGTAAGGGGGACACAGGTGCTGGCTAACCTAGGCAACTCATTAAAGGAGTGCCTACCAGCTGCTTCTTTTTATGACTTAGCTGCTTCCTGTGTCTTAAGGGGCCTGTGGGTCCTTGAAATGCTAAGATGACTTGAAATATAAAGAAAACATAGGTGACTGGGGAGATGGCTCAGCTGGTAAAGTGCTTGCCTTGCCAGCATCAGGATGTGAGCTCAATCCCCAGAACTCACATTAAAAAAGCCAAGCATGGTAGTGAGTATTTGGGGCAGGTTGATCCTGGAAGTCCTATGGCCAGCCAGCCTACCCTAATCAGCAAGCCCTCAATGAGAGATCCCATTTCAAAAAAAACAAGATGGAGGAACACCAGAGTGATTTTGGACTCCCATGCACTTGTATACACAGATAGAGAATGACAGACACACACACACACACACACACACACACACACACACACACACACACACCTCTTATCCATTTTCTCTTACTTGAGTTTTTAATGGGCAAAGCAGATTATAGTCTGTTTGGACTCAGAGGGCTAGCCGGGATGGCTGTTAAATTCAAAGCCAGCCTAGGCTATGTAGTCAGTTTAAGGGCAGTATACACTACATATCAAGTTTCTGACCTTCAAACAACATCAAAAGATGAACAAATTTCTTCTCAAAAACATAGCTTCCTCAAAAATCAGCAGACACATGCCCCTGGGCCATCATTTCACCCATAGCCTAGCAGGTTACAAGGGTCTCCTGCAGTTTGTGGGCAAATAATCCACAGAAGACCTGAGTTCACAGCAGGTCCACCAGCTACTCTTCCCAGGCCCCTGTGGTTGCTCGTATTCTAGACACTCAAGATTCTACTACCCTAACTTTGAGCTGATCTCAGAGTCACAACACCAGACAACTGTTCTCTTGTTTTTGATTTTTACAATTAAACCTTCCAACTTGCTCTCCAGGAGATATAAAGTTATAGACCCAGATCTAGGGCACAAGGCTATTGGTCCAAATTAATCTGAGAAATTCCAGTTTTCTGTTGTCATCTACGGCACTAAAAAACCCACAACAAAAACACCAAACCTGGTGTGATCTTCAATTCCCTGAGGCCTCCAGGAGAAAGATGAGACATGAATGCTGAGCCAACTCTAGGGACCACAGGACACAGGCTTTCAGGCCACTTGTGCCCTCCAGCTGTCAAAGACACTAGTCCTTCCCACATCCATTCTCAAAAGCCATGTGGGTTAAGAGCCAGAAGATCTAGATGAACACTGATTTAAAGACACTGTGACATGCAGGAAGCTGTGAGAATCAATGTAGCTCTGCTAAAGCAAAGCCCAGGCAGATTCATTGAGCTTCCTTTCCAGTCACTGGAGGCCCCAGGGACTTCCCTCTTTTACAGGCAAGGAAGAAGTGTACACCAGCAGGAGGAGCCTGGTCCTCACCCACAAGGAGCTCAGTAACTGGCTAGTTCAGCAAACCAAGTAGGGCACAGTGGCATGAGGTCATATATCGTGGATGCATTCAAATGTACTCACTGTGAGAGGGGTGGTGGCAAGTGTTCTCAAAAGAGCTGAGGCCTTTGTTTTTTGTTGTTTGAGATAGGGTCTCTTCTCCAGAGCCCTGGCTGTCCTGGAACTCACTATGTAGAGCAAGATGGCCTTGAACTCACAGAGATCTGCCTGCCTCTGCCTCCTGAGTGCTAGGATTAAAGATGTGTGCCACTATGCCCAGTTGGTGTCTTAAACTGAAACTCTTGAGGAAGACACACCCATACAACCAATAAAGCACTTCCCAGACTGACCTCCATAGTCTGGTGAGGTGCCTTTCCAGGCTCTGCCAGCCATGACTACCAATTACCCAACATTTGGAACAGACCCTTGAGCCAATCAGCTCAACAATGATACATATTCTGTAAGTTGAAACTTTAGTGAACATAGAAAATCGAAAGGTTTCATATCAGCAAATAAAGTATTTCAAGGTATGGTTCATTATGAGCTGAGTTGGTGCTACTTGGGGGAGGCAGGAGGACTATCAATTTTAGGTAAGCCTAGGTGATACAGTGAGACCCTATCTTAAAAAAAGTCAAGTAATAATAAATTTAGAACTGGTGACATAGTTTGGTGAGTAAGGGTGCTTGCTTTGCAAGGCTGATCCCCTGGGTTTGCTCCCTGGGACCCAAGGAGAAGGAGAGAACTGAAGATTGCCCTCTGACTTGCACATATGCTCCATGGCACAGGCTCCTCCATGCACTCTTGTGCACATGCACACATCCCCAATAATGACAATATAAAGTGAAATTTTCATCCAATCCTTTTTATGTTTTATTTATTAGGTATGCTTACAATAGCATACCCACATGAAATTTATAAACAGGCTCATGTACAAGGGAGTCTTCTGTTCTACATAGTTCTGATACCATGAGAGCAATTGAGCAATCAAAAAATTGTGTGCCTGCTCCTGTTGATACCAGGGAGTCAAGAAGATGCAGACAGGCACTGTATATTGGGCTATACTTCAACATACTCCATGAGGGATTGAAGAAGCCGAGACTAGTGGTTGGAAAAGTTAACAAGCAAGTGGAAGAGTCTCTGAGAGACGTAACTGAAGTCTAGAAAAAATGCTGACTTGTGACAGTAACTGGGTTGAAAAACAAGATAAGGAGTGCAGGATGAGGATTGGTTTGAGTCAGGGGTAAAGTTTCCAACACTTGCTAAATGTTAAGGCTGCAGCAGTGGGAAAGCTAGACTTGGTTTCTGCCTTCTTGGAACTTATGCTTTAAGGGAGCACAGTAAGCAGGACCCAGAGCTGCTGTGAAGGCACGGCATGGCACAGGAACAGCCACAGGCATCATTCAGCCCAGGGACTTGATAAGAAAGTACGTGCAAAGGCTCAGGCATGGAGGAGCAGAGAGGAGGTGTGGTTAAAGAAGGAAAGGGTCAGTGGCTGAGAGGAGACCTGGGTTAGCAGGGTGCAATCCTCCTGCCTCAGCCTCCTGAGTAATAGGGTCTACAGGCCCAGATAAAGATTATAATTGAAATATTATATGGCACTTTCCTGTTTCTCAGTTATCTTTGGATTCTGGGGCCTGGTATTAGGTCTAACCTATACAAGGGGATGATTATCTGAAGAATGAGACTTGAAGGCTGGCAAGACAAAGTGCACCCTTCTCCAGACAGAGCTACCAACAGAGTACTTTTGTGGGAAAAATGTGAAACCTATTAATATTCCTACCTTCTTCCCAAAGAAGACAATTCTCTCAGTCAGGTCTTTGTGTTCAAAATTATACAAAACACGACCCAGGCCAGAAGTGGCACATGCCTAATGTCAGCACTTGGGAGGCAGAGGCAGGCAGATCTCTGTGAGTTCCACACCAGCCTGGTCTACCAGGTGAGTTCCAGGACAGCCAGAGTTACAACAAAACTCTCGACAAAAACCCCTAAACAACAACAACAACTCAAGAAAACAAAACATGAGCCAATTCTAGCCTCCTCAAATGTTCTTTCTTTATACCCTCACTCCTTACCCCAGTTTAACCAGTTAAACTGAAAGAACAGTTACTGCTGGCACAGGAAAGTGCTGTATAATATCTCAATTATAATCTTTATGTGGGCCCTGTAGGCCCTATTACTCAGGAGGCTGAGGCAGGAGAATTGCTTGAGCCCAAGAGTTTGAGGCCAGCCTCATAAATAAACAAACAAACAGACAAACAAATTCATTAAAATGAAGCTTTAAAAAAGTGGCCCAAGAGTTAAGAGGTGCTTGCTGGTCTTCCTCATGACCTGATTTCAGTTCCCAGCACCCATGTTGGATGGCTCACAACAGTCTGTAACTCCAGTGTTAGGGGATCCAACACCTTCCTTTGGATTCTGGTAGGCACCACCCCCGTAAAATTAAATTAAAAAGTACAAACACTTTTTTAAAAAAGTGCTGCTTTCTCCTGCAAGGTGTGCAGACTGATTTCTGTTTGTTCATGACTAAAGGAGCTTCACAAATGGAGGCTCACATGAATGTGTGCTGGTCTAAACAGAAAATTTTCAGTATGTCTGGCTACTGCCACCTGCCATCCTTCTGTCCCTCCAGGGCTCTACACAGCCCCTTCAAAGTGCATGCTTTCCAAGCCCTCTCTTAGAGTCAAACCCAACTCTAACATGCATGCCTTTTTAAGAAAAGATCTCCTGTAGCCAGGACTGGCCTCATACCAAACAAGTGCTGGGTTATATGTCCCTGTTCTTCTACCACTCATTCTAAAAAGTGGCACTCTGTCATCAGCTCACACGTTTCCAGGAAACTGAGCTCTACATACAGGGATTTTTCATTGTTTCAAAATGAATCATCTCTCACAAAGTTCAACCTGGGTGTGGCCAGCCGGAGTGCTGTGAAATCTTATGATGATCGTGGTTTTCTCTTTCATCTCCAGTAAAGAGCTTCTGAAGGAAAAGATTGCCCTTAATTTGAAAAAACTGCTTAAACACACACTAAATTTAGAATACGTGTGCACTGGACACACACTGCACTATTTCCCCACAGTAAAGGGACCATTCAGTGTTACAGCCACAGGCTAGAAAGTCAAGCACATCTGCCAGAAGATCTGAGTTTCTGTCCTAATGCTGCCCTCTAGGGACAAGAAGTCATAAGAGCACTCTGGTCATTTATCCTACCTTGCAGACTGGATCCTTCCAGTGATATCAGGGCCACAAGGACTGTTTCCTTTCTGTACAGTTGGGATCAGGGTTCTGAGATAAAAAGTCTGGCAAAGCCTCCCTGGCATCAATAACAGTATAGTTCACCTTCATCAGAACTGACTTTGAGTAAAACTAACCAATCCCCACCCCCAGTGTTATTAAAAACTGAGTCTGGTTTTTCTCTAAGATCCTTTGGCAGATCATTTGCAATACCTGGGCAAGTGGTCATTTACACAGAAGCTTAGAAACAAACATCTGAGTTCCTTCTAGGAACTCCAGGTCCTATTCTGGGGAGAAAAAAAAAAAGAATACAATCAACTCCGTGCATGCTAGGAAGTTACACTGGAGGGAAATGATGACATGCCAAATAAGTGAAATACAAATAAAACAGAACTGGAAGACCTATACTGAAGTAAAGGTATACAGAAGCCAAGGTGGTATGTCTTGTGATGTCTCAGAGAACTGGGAGGAGGGAGGCAGGAGAAGAGAATCAAGCAGGGGCTGTGGGGCAATGAGACTGCCTAGGTCTAGATAATTGGAGCCTAGCTAGCACCCAGAGTAGGCGGACAAAGAGTCTCCCCACTGTGATTCTGCATTAGCTAATTCTAAAGAAGCTCTGGCTGCTGGCTGCCCTTTCAAGGAGGATATTCTCAGTCTTGATCCACACCTCTGCCAGGCTGGGGCCTTGCCTGCCTCTGTTTTGTGCCTAGAGGTTCAATTCTCATAGCCTTGAAAGGGCAGGAGGGCAGACGCCATGACTCAAGCCCTTTCCAGAAGCATCTACCTACACAAGGCTCCACACAAAAGGAGTCAAAATCACTGTAGTTATGATTTTAAGAACTGTACTCCTTTGGTGGGTTGTGAAATCATCTCACAAGATTATGATCAGGGAATTTTGAACTAGGATAGAAGGGTGTGTATTCCATATGCCAACTGTTTTGTCAAACTGTTCTTTCAGTTGAACATTTATTTACTCATGCATGGACTTTATGTTAAATAAGAATGTTGGTAAGCTAATATGGATTCAATCATTCAATCATTCAAACACTGGTTTAAGGAAGAACCCGAGGCTCATTCTTACACTGAGAAGTCCTTGGGATCACTGGGGGAAAGTGGATGAATACTGCATGAACTCCAGACAGAAACAGGGCCAAAGAGCAGGTGATGTGGTAGGAAGTGGGATCTAATTAACAACAAACACTTCAAACTCAAAAATACACTTCGGAGCCTGCTTCTGCTCACTGCCTGGGCCACTCTGGGCTTTCCAGAGTTTGCTGGGAATCTTGGTTTCGCAGGAACAGCAAGAAAACTCAACTTCCACTGACATCATCCCCAGAAGGAAGATGACCCGGGCCTTCTACCTTGTAAGTACGTTTCCAAATAGGCACCATTCCTGGCCAAGTCACAATAGTCTGTTCCCTCAGGAGGTAGCCTACAGCCTACTAAGTCATGATAACCCCAATAATGAACTGGGTAAATGAAACACAACAGGATCCATAGCACATTCCATCCTTACACAAAGCCATAAGCATGAAAGCTCATTTTTTAAAGATACACATCCAAGGGCATATAGAACATTCAGAGTGGGGTTAAGGGGAGCGGGAATAGAAAAGCATAGAGTGGGTTGAGAGGTAGCTAAGTGGTGGAGTGCTTGCCTAGCATGGGCAAGATCTGTTTGATCCCTAGCACCAAAATAAACAAATACATAGAAAAAGAAAAAAAGATAGAAAAATAAGAGGGGGGCCCCTAAAAAGGACAGTGCTAATGGCACGCTTTAGAGTGGAGGTCACAATTAAATCAGATATACAGTCCTTTCTGTATTGGCTCTAAAAGCTATTCCTGCCTATGTTTCCCTAATAATTTGAAAAGAGGTGTGTAACTCCTGGACTAGTCTTGTCCTCAGAAACCAGGCACTATCTAGTAGGGCATGAGGCAAAAAGCTTTCAGTCTCCCTTCACCCTTCTACTCTGGTTAGATTTGGGGATCTATTTCAGTGACTGTCTAAAATTGACCAAATTTTCAGAATGTTAAGAAAATTAGAACAGTAGGAATTAGCACACACTCAGAAAGATTGGTCTTCTTTACTGTAAGGAGAGCTATGGAATTCTGATTCTGTATTTCTTAGATGCCTGTTAAGATATTCTAAATATTAGCACTGCCCATTTCAACCATTTGGGAAATATTCTTAGTGTTGGGCCCATAATTCAATCTTTTCTTTATAATTAGTGGCAAAGGTACCAGTGTGCACCGCTGGCTCCTCCTCCGAGCTGTGACCTGGGGCAGCAGTTGAAGTCCACCATGATGTGTGGTGCTGTATGTCCCACTTTGTATGTCTGCAGACTTGCTGTGCCTTTGTGGAGTCCTCAGGACTGTTTTGGTCAGTCTGTTCCTGTTTTCAGGGGCCTCTTTGGCCACTTTAGTTCATATACTCTTTCTCCCCACTGAGAACTGGAAACCAGAGTGTTGGGCATTTAGTATGAATCTGAAACAAGAGCAGACTTGTAGAAGGCAAGTTCCAGCCTATACCATGGATTGTAGGTGAAGTACCTGAAGCTTCAAAGGCTGGTCAGCTTAGGTCTCATTCAGTGTGGGGGATGAGAAAGGCACAGCTACTCTGGCTTGATATGGCCAATCCTTCTCAACCTGCTTGTTTGCACTTTCCACTTTGCTGAGGGTAGAGAGGGCCTATTGTTGCCTCTGGATACAAACAAGAAAATGGAGCAATGCCCTGATATTTTGGGAAGAAGGTATAGATAGCTTCTCACTGAACAAGAGGACAGGCCTAACTGCTGGGAGCATGCTTGATTAGTTCTCACATGACTCAATAGGAGTCATGCCCTGGGAGTCAAGAACAATGGTTTCCTTGGACCTAGTGCCCAGGTATCATTAAGCTTATTCCAATTTCTTAGGGTCTATATTCATGAATAGTTGTCACTATTTTTAAGAAGCACCACATTGTCGAAACAAAACAGAACAAAATCTAAACATTAAGACTAAATAGGGAGCCAGGTGGTGGTGGTGGCACATGCCAGAGGCAGGTGGATCTCTGAGTTTGAGGCCAGCCTGGTCTACAGAATTTGTTTTAGGACAGCCCGGGCAACACAGAAAAACCCTGTCTCTAAAAACAAACAAACGAACCCCCCCCCCCCCAAATAGACAAACAAAGAGACAAAAAACTCCCAACTAAATAGGAAAACATCACAGAGATGGGCAATATCTTGATGGTGACAGCAAGTGGCACAACTTCTCACACAAGACCTATACATATACAGTCTGCGGTCCTGTATCTAGTGCAGAGATGCAGACTTGGGCCAGTTACTTACCTACAAGGAAACCAGTGTGACTCACAAAATAGCCCAGAACATGGCCATGGAGATACTATTCAAAACATTTTATTAACCAACTTTTAAAAATAAGGATCTCCCTTAGCCTATAGAGGCTCAGGGAGAATAGCTGCTTTTGTTTGTAAGTTTGTTTTATGAGACAGAGGTCTCGTGTGGCTGGCTTTGAACTATTTAGCAAAGGATTATCTTGATCTTTTGATCCTTCTGTTTTCCAGAGTGCTGAGATTACAGCATGTTCTACCACACCCTAAATTTGGTACTAGGGATGGGATGCAGGGCTGTGTGCATGCCAGGTAAGCACACTACAAGATGAACACATCTGTAGGCCCTACTAGAGTTATTCTTGAAGATTACATTGCTGTGCTTCATTTGAGCTCAGGTGGAGTGCTTGAGGAGGTGTGGATAAAGATGTGCTGAGTACAGGGAAGGCCAGTGTCCTGGGCAAGTAGAGTGGGATACAGCCAAAGTCCTTGAGGAATAGGGCTTCCTGGAAAAGTGGCAGACAGAAACAGAACTGGCTAAATTTGAGTACATCTAACAGCCCAAACACTCAGGCAGTTCTTGGCTAAAACTCTGTGACTATGGATGAGTTAGATTTGCAATAGTCATGCAAGAGAAAACCAAGAATTAGAAGCAGCTTCCTAGGATCAACCATAAATTTCAGCTTTAATTTACATGAACTGCTAGGTAGATGTCTGGCATATATTGACTAATGGTTATCCTATTAGTACAGGAGACCTTCTGTCTATATTTAAGCTGGAAAATCTAAGAATAGGGGAATGAAGCTTCCACAAAACTATAAAATAGGTGAGTGAAGTTTATGTGACCATTTTTGATTTCTACAAGAACTGGGTTTGCCTCTAGCTGAGCCTCCTGTCCAATCGTGGCCCCCACTCAATTTTTTTTGGAGCCTTAGGAACATGGAGCCTCTACTTCCCTTTTTCTTTTCTCGAGTGTATGTGCTGCAAGCATGCAGAGTTCAGAGGAAAACTTTCAGGAGCTGGCTCATGTATTCTAGCTTGTTTGAGGCAGGGTCTCTCACTTCTGCGGTGTTGTGTACCCCAGGATAGCTGGCCCACGAACTTTGAGTATCCTGTCTGTCTCCCATCTTGCATGGGAATATGGAGATTACAGAAGCTCACCAAAGCAACCTGCTTTTTCTTATGGGTTCCTGGAATCAAATTCAGATCCTCAAGCTTTTGTAGCAAGTGCTTTTATGTGGTGAGCCATCTCACCAGCCCCACACTCCCTTTCTTGCTGTTCCTGAGACAGACAGGCGTGTTTTATGAGACACATTTTACTGTTCCCATCCTGGGTGAGCAGACTGGAGGTAAAATTGACAAACAGGAAGTTAGTTATGTACTGTAGTCACAGGCTCTGAGTCCTAGTTTCAGGTATATTTTGGGGCTGCTAAATGGGAAGTCCTACTGGTTTTCCTTCCACTTTTATTTTTAAAGTTTAAGTACCCCTATCTGCTGCCCAATCTCCTTGTGAAAGGAACAGAAACAGAATGTGTGTGAGGAGCTCAGACTTTAGTGATGGAGACTGGCTGAGTCCGATGCCTTAGCTCTGCTATCGTCTGGATAGTGTAAGGACCAGTGAGGGTACAGTTTCTGGCACTCAGCAGGCTGTCCTGAATATGAATCTCACGGGATGGTCCTGGCTTTGTCCCTCTGATGTTTGTGTCATTACCTCTCTGACAATCTAGTAACAACAAGCCTGATGGGCTGCTAGCTCATTCTCTCTACTTCTCTGTAAAACATATTTGTATGCTTGTCTTTTTGTTGCCTTTGTTAGGTTTTTAGGGCAGATTCTGTGCTAGCATCACACACTTGAAAACAATCCTCTTTCCAAGGACTGTAAGCAGTTTATTAATGCCCTTTCAGTTTGGTGGGATAATATAGAGAACATTACAAAATATTTTAACATAGGCAAGTGGCTAAAGATAGTTCATCCAGGCGTAAACACTGGTCACCTAGTTCTTGCTACTCAGGATGAGCAGCTGTGTCTTTACCTAGGGACCTGACAGAATGTACAAAGGCTAGCTCTGTCCTAAACCCACTAATCAAAATGGCACTTTGACAAGATTACTGAGTGATTCCAACACATAGCACAGTCTGGAAAGCCTTAACTCAATTGAGAGGTCTTGGTTTTGCTGATCCTTTGATACCTATTCTGACCAGGTCAGTTCTTTGGAGATTCCATTTTTCGATCAGCAATCACAGAGAAGTTGTAGTTCCTTTTCTTTTCAGTGTGGCTAAAGAACTAGCAGAGTTCATGCAATGTTCATGAAACTTTTACCTACTGGGCTCCAAATGAAGGCTACTGAGTTAACAGGAAGACCTCAATTTTATTTTATTATTTTTACTGTTGAGATACATTCTAACTGTGTAGCTCTGGCTGGCCTAAGACTATGTATATCAGCCTGACTGGTATACAACCTCTCTTCTTGGTACTAGAATCAAAAGTATGTGCCACCATGCCTAGCTCTGGTGTTTCTGTTGTTGTTTGGTCAGGGGTGGGGCGTGGGGGAGTCAGTGTCTTAACTATGTAGCTCTGGCTGGCCTGGAGCTGAGAGATCCTTCAACTTCTGCCCCGAGTGTTAGGATTTAATGTGTACACGGCCATGCCTGGCTGTTTTTTTTTTTTTTTTTTTTTTTTTTTTTAAAAAAGACAGGGTTTCTCTATGTAGCTCTGGTTGTTTGTCCTGAAATTCTAGATCAGACTGGTCTTGAACTCAGAGATCCACCTGCATCTGCCTCCCAAGTGTTGGGATTAAAGGGTATGTCACTACGCATGGTGCGGACTGTATTTCTGAGACATGGTCTTACCATATAGTCCTTAAATTCATGATCCTCTGTCTCCATCTCTCAAGTGCTAAAGTAACAGGTGTGCATTATCACATCTGGCTAAGACCCTAAACTTTATATCAAATCCACAAAACCGTGTTTTTGAAAATGCATCTAGGGATATCATCTTATATGTGATACTAACACAGGACTGTCAGAACAGTATACACCCTAGTTACATAAAGCATATGTGTGGGCTCATGCACCCACTTGGGTGGAGAGAGACACAGACAAACCACAACACAAAAATGCTTAGATTCAGCGGCTGCTTCCCCTCTGCAGAGGATGACCCAGCTGGGCAGGTGACAGATCCCTCTGGAGTTATGAGAAGCTGTCAAGGAAACACTGAGAAGGCAAGAGGTGCTGAACTCATGTCTGGTGAAGACATCATCCTCTTGTTTCTGTGTATTTATTCTTGTATTGAAATTTATGGTATAGATATGCAGGAAGAAAACATCCACAGCAATACTTATCAGAGAAGAAACTGGTAGAGCAATTCTATCAGTCTGACTTCTAAATGACTCAATCCTCACCCCTACTTTTAATCAGTTTCTAATGTTCAACAACTCAAGGTGACCTTGGGAAACAAAAGTACCACTAACTAGTTGGACATGGCAGCTAACACCCATAATCTGAGGACTTGGGAAGCTGAGGCAGGAGGATTGACCTGAGTTCAAGTCCAGCCTGGTCTACAGACTATAGCTAAAAAAAAACCCAAAAACCAGATAGGTATAACTAAGATGGTATAGGGAATACAGCAGGGTCTCATTACAGAGCCTTTGCTCTCTCGTTCCAGCTGAGTTCTCTGCTTTACTCACAGCTCTATTAACTGGTTACATGTCCATCTAAGAAACATGCACTGTTGGTCACATAAGAAGCCCATGTTTAGTCTCTCTCATGGCCTTGATTAGGAAGAAAACAAAGGCAGAAGACATCTCTGCTTGAGAAAGCTCAGAGTGACTCTGCAGACTCCTCTGCCCTGTTGAGATGCCATAATGGTAGCTGGCTCTGTGTTTGCCAGCATCTTTGTTTTCATTCTTAATTTTTTCCTTACAGCAACAACTCAGAATAACACAGATGGACAACAGGATAAAGTATCACCAAGAACAGTTTAACTCTTGCCAAAAGCCCTGGCTAAGTGCTATTCAGGCTCAGCAGCCCTGTAGTATACCTGTGTGAAGGCTGAGATACCAAAGAACATCAACAGAACATGTGCATAACGTATTACTAAGCTCTTTTGGCTCAATTGTAGCCCCAATTATAACCATACCAGCTTTATGTTCCTTTCCCAACTGCAAACAGAAACACTGCTGGTTTGTAGATATCAAGGATCAAATGGTGTATGTCTCTATCAAATTCATGTGCTGAGCCTTGAGCTCCAGTACCTCAGAATGTGACTATATTTGGGGACTGGACCTTTAAAGTACAAGAGATATAGCTCAGTGTATGTGTAAGTGTGTGTAAGACCTTGTGTTCCATCCTCTGTCTCCCACACACAAGAAAGTATAGAAGTTAAAAAACAAGTCTGGCATGGTGGCTCTAATCTAATCCAGTTGTGTTCTCATAAGAAATTTGGACACACAGGAAGACACCAGGAAGATGCATGTTAGAGCAAGGATCAGCTGCTACTCGGAGGGCGGAGGGCAACAGTGTTTAAAATTCAAGGCCTGCTTGAGCAACCTGTCTCAAAAAGTTTAGAAAAAAAAAAAAAAAGCTTTAGATTAGGGAAAGATAGTTCAGTGGTTAAGAGGACTTGCATCAGAGTTCGGTCCCCAGCACCCACAACAAGGTAGCTCATAAACACTTGTAACTCCAGGTCCTGATGATCTGACACTGTCTGCTGACTCCAAGTACCTGCACTCACATGTACATTCCCACACATATCTGTAATTAAAAATACTAAGATATATATTTTAAAAAATTTGGCTAGAGTCAAGTGTGGTGGTGTATGCTTTTAATCACAGGAGGTAGAAGCAGATGGATCTGAGTTTGAGGCCAGCCTGGACTACATATATAGTTAATTTCCAGACAACCAGGGCTACATACCTGTCTTGGTGGTGGGGGACTTGGCTGGAGATGTAGATTGGGGTAGCAGGGACCATGCAAGACACAACAAGATGGCCATCTTTTTTTCAAATTAAGAAGAGAAGTTCTGGGGGAACTAATCCTGCTGTCTCCTGATCTTGGATTTCTAGCCTTCAAAGTATTGAGAAAAGATGTGTCTGGGGCCTTGCATGGCAGCAAAAAGGGTAGTCAGGTTGAGAAGCTGGGATCCTTGCTTCATGATTTGTATCCTTCCAGCTTGATCTATATTGAAGATATTCTGTCAGGATTCTTGGGAATGGACAGAAAATTACATGTAGAGACTTTGATTAATAAGTCCTCCAAAAAACAAGAGACACCAACTGTTTTTCCAGTTGGATGAGCACAGGCTTCCTGGAAGCAGATGCCTCTGACATGTTTGCTTGAGAGTAACTATAATCTTGAGATGACAAGTTACTCTAGTCTCACTCATGTTTATAGCAAATAATCCCTGCCTACAAAAATGCCAAGCTGGTGGGCTATGTCTATTAAATTAAGTAGAAAATACAAGACATCCCACTTCTTTCTTTCCTTTTTTTTTTTTTTTTTTTTTTAAAAGACATCATGGTTTCTCTGTGTTGCCCTGGCTGTCCTGGAACTCACTTTGTAGACTATGTTGTCCTAGATCTCAGAGATCCACTTACTTTTGCCTCCTGAGTGCTGGGATTAAAGGCTTGTGCGTGTCATTACCACCTGGCAACACCACATATTTAATGGAATACCTGGAATATGACAACATAATGTATCTAGATGACTTACTTCAATAGGACTTGCCCATGGATCATGTTCTGAGAACAGAGAAGGTTCAAGAGTCCACAGAATCCATGTTGAATTAAATCTGTAGTTATGGTACTTTGTGTGATTAACTAGACCTATTTCAGCACTTACTGAATTCAAGCAAGCCAGATACACTTGAGAAATAGAAATTAAAGGTGGTTCAAGAGTCTGTCTCTGACTTTTAGCAGAGGGGTCTAAAACAGTGGTTCTCAACCTTCCTAATGCCGTGACCCTTTAATACAGTTCCTCATGTTGTGGTGACCTCCAACCATAAAATTATTTTCATTGCTCCTTCGTAACTGTAATTTTGCCACTGTGATGAAATGTAATGTAAATATCTGATATGCAGATGGTCTTAGGTAAACCCTGTGAAAGGGTGATTTGATTCCCAAAGTGGTCACGACCCACAGGTTGAGAACTGTTGGTTTAAATCAAGATCTGTAAATGCAAAATGCTTTCATGGGGAGCAGCAACACAAGTTGAATATCTTTAACAAACACCAGGTATGACCAGCAGCTACCAGACAGGATGAGATTCCATTTGTTATTTTCTGAATTTAGGAGACCTAGAAACCAGGGATTTCATGTGAAATCTGGCTGGGTTATGAGTAACCAAAACACCATTTATATTACTATTGAGGATAAAACACATCTGGTAGGGACCAGGGTACATATGTGCTGGAGGCCCCGATTTCCACCTCTGAGTATGTGCTTTACAGACTGGGGACACCCTGGCAGAACGGAAGAGCATGGCTCTGAGTATACATATGCAGAGCTGCTGTGCACATAAACTGACTTTGCTGTGGTCCTTATGTAGCCTCATGCCCCTTCTGCCTCTACTCACTTCGAGAGAATGTTCCACTCCTCCCCACTTTGCCTGGCCTCTCTGAAAGGTTACTGACCCCAGTCTGCACCCACTAAACGGCTAGCCCGTACCTGCATATGGCATGTCATCTTCATGACTCACATCCTTGTTCATTCAAATGAACGCAAGCAGGAACACACAAGCCACGCAAGGCCTGGTGTCCCTTGATGAGTTCTTCTAGTCCAAAGACAATCTGTTTTGCCCAGACACATACTTTAGAATTTTATCTGACCTTAAAACAAAGATGGAAGTTAAATCTTTAACAGTAAGTGCAAATGTTAAGGCTCCAAACCAAGAGAAGGCTCTACCATCAGAAAAGTTGCAGGACCTCCTGGCAGCAATCACAGCTGTGCTCAAGGCTGAGTCTGGGTCTAGGCTGCCTTTCATCCTGTCCTGGTGCCTAGATGTTTGGCTACCACTGCTCAAGGAGCTCTTAAAACACAAAAGCCACTCGGATAGGAATACAGTCCCACCTGAAGCCCTATTCTAGAAGAATGGTATTTTAGGCTTAATTACTGGGAGGGAAAGAAAAGATATTTAAACACCTGGTACAGTTGAGCCATGACACACACAAAAGCCACTGGCCTCAGGGTTCAGGCACTTCCCCTCTAGCCATTGTCCTATGCTGCTAATTCCAGGCTGGCCTTGGGCCTGTGAGCAGGTGTGGGCCCACAGGGGACCAGCAGTGCGGATATAACCTCATCCAAGGTCCATTATTTCCCATGAGTAGAAATCATTGTTCTATAGTAACAAAACAAAACCAAGACATACTAGATACATGAAATGATCTAAAGAACAGGGGGCCTGGCCTGATCTCAGTATAACATTGTACAGGCTACACATACACTATAATAGAGTTAGGGTAATCTGATGTATGGCTTATAGTGACAATTTCATTCCTGTCTCCACTCTTTGAGACAGGATAGTCCCAAACTCACAATTCTCCTGCCTCAGCTCCCTGAGTACTGAGATTACAAGCTCGTGCTACCAAACCCAGTTTAAATAAGTTCACTTTCTACTGGCATGGTCTCTGATAGTCCAAAGTGTTCACCCGGGAGCAGATGCCCTTCACCTGGAGATTGCTTAGCTGCAAGCAAGGAGTACTACCTCCCTTTTTTTTTTTTTTAGATTTTATATGTATGGGTATCTTGCCTTCATGTATGTCTGTGCACTATGTATGTGTGCCCATGAAGATCAGAAGAGAAAGTTGGATCTCCTGGGACTGCAGTTATAGATGGCTGTAAGTTGCTATGTAGGTGCTGGGAATTGAACCTGGGTCCTCTGGAAGAACAGCCAATGCTCTTAACCACTGAGTCATCTGTTCAGCCTTCAGCCACCCTTCTTTAGGCAGTCTACCCTCTACTCTGTGGATAGTGTGGACAATGTCACTAAAGGTGGGCATGGGACAGGTAGTTCCCCCTCCCTTATGAAGGTTGTGACTGCTACCCAGGGGACCATGTGTTTTTTGGCTTTCTTGCTATTGTCTTAGGCTTGCCTCTATGGAAAGAAAGGAAGAAAGGCGGGGAGGGAAGAAGGGAGGGAGGGAGAGAGAAGTCTAGAAAAATGATAAATGGATGACATGCAGTACCATGATTTAAAGGCTACAGAAGCTAGCTTCTAACAGGTTATTGTAACAGCCCCTCTCACATAATTGCTCCCCTGGCTGTCTTTCAGATCTACACTTAGCATCTGGAATGGGTCTGGAATCAGCCCTCCTCCCCACCTTGGTTCTTTCTCTGTGGTACTGGTGTTTCCTCCCAGGTGAGGGTTGATGGCCATTGGTTGCAGGGAATTGTGAAAGCCAGGCTTATGATGGAATTTATTTGTGAGGCTCTAGGGCCCTCTGCTGGCTGCATTCAGTAACTGTCAACTCTTTATTAGACCAATAAAATCTTCCTATTTGCTACCATGTCTGATTTCAATTGATTTTCAATGCTCAAGCTCACTGTAATAAGCAGAACTTTATAGTACCTATGTGCTTTCTATGCTATCTTCTGCAATATAAATATTTTATCTATATTTTATAAGGGGAGTGCAGAAAACTTGTGTTAGGCTTAAAGAAGACAAACTAACAATCACTAGAAGCCAAGGGGCATCACCATCTTGCCAAATACATATCAACAACCTCCCCTTGCAGGACAAATTCTATGGCTTACATGGTTTGGCCCAGTGCCTGGTAATCAGGAGGCTAATTCTAGGCAGATCTAATTCTCATTAGTTACTTACTAAGCAGCAACCCTGATTGAGTATGTGGCCTCATGCCCTTGCCTCAGCTTAATATGTTTCTGGACAGACCCAACCTACCAGGGAAGAAAGAGAAATAAACTGGACAACGTAAAGGACAGAAAGAAACTTCCAGAAGGGTGCAGCAAGAGTACTAAAGAAGTTCAGATAGGTCTACAGATCTTACAACACGGAGCTAAATATAGCAAGAGCCACTTCATCAATGACTTCCCCAACAATTCTGAAAATGAGAAGAGAAAGAAGGCAATTTACCAGTACCACAGGAAAGATAGTATCTTTCTTCCCTCCTTCAGGTTCTCACTATGTAGCTGGCTGTTCTGAATTCATTATGTAGATCAGGCTGGCCTAAAACCCAGAGATTCACTTGCCTCTGAAGAGAGTATTTTAAAAAGCACTGAATGGAGCTGTCAGAGTCTCGGAGCAGGAAAGATTGGGCATAGCAGGAGAAAATAGTTACGGCCACCTCTGAGGAACTGCTTAGGACTGAACCCCACTCACCAAATTTCCTATCTTCATTCCCCTTCAGGAGTTGCTGCCACTCTTTCCTGATTACAGGGAAGAATTCTAGCTGAGATGCCAGGGAAGGTCACCCAAACATAGGGTACAGGACCTCAGCCAAGGGCTCTGAACAAAGGATCTGCTCTACTCTATCTGGTGCCATGATTTGGGAAAAACTGGCTAGCTCCAGAATGGTGTGGAACAGGGTGAAGAGCTGTGTGGTCAGCCACAAGAGGTGGCTGTACACTGACATAAATGCAGGTGAGTGTTAATGAGGCTGTTGATGCACCATGTGAAATTGGACAAAGGGCTCGGGCAGCAGGGACACTGAGCAGGGAGTCCTCGAGAGCCTTCCTGCCTCCTGTTTCTGGATGAGTGCTTGATACGTGCTGTGCTCTGGAGCTATGGCAATGGACCGCATAGTCAAGACCTTGAAATCAAGCAAGCAAGATGGAACATCCTTGTTATGGAATTTGCCCAAGGAACGTACTATTGCAGGAAGGGGGGGGGGGGGAGGAGAGAGGAGAGAGTAGCGTATGCACAGGCATACACTACTGACAGAAAGCTTGTATCAGACCACTGGCATTTCCATAACTGGTCTCATGGGAGTGAGGACAGTTTTAGAACTATCTGTGGTAGGACTGACTCCAGTAGTCAGGATAGCATGCTTGGATGACAGAGTTAGTCTCACCCTAGAACTTGGGGACCCTTAGATCAGTCATTATATTGAGCAGCCAGAGTCTTGGGGCAAGTGAGCAAGGTGGCTTCACAGTTCCCACTAAGGACAAGGGTCAAGACATTATCTTCACCAAGTCTCTTACCTTCAGTCCTTTTTATCAAACTGCTATCAGAATAATTCTTTTTTGCTTTGTTTTTTGTTTTTTTTGAGACAGGGTTTTTATTGAATCTCTGGCTGTCCTGGAATTCACTCAGATCCGCCTGCTTCTGGTTCCCAAGTGCTGGGATTAAAGGTCTGCACCACTACCACCCAGCCCAGAATTAAAAACAAAAACAAAACAAAATAAAAAACTAAGACCAGTCTTGCTATTTCCATAGTCATGACCCTGGATGGACACTCTGTTGCTTACAGGAAGATGGCTACATTCTTCACAAGGGCTCACCACTCCTTCCCATAATGACTGAGGCTTCCTGTCCTCTGAACACAGGCCCTGTTCTCTACATAAGGTCTTTTTCTGGAAGGCTCCTCCATAGCCCACTATCCAGCTCTAAAGGCCTTTCTGTTCAACGACAAGGTCACTGCTATGGTGCTCCTGCACATACCAGGCAGAGCTAAGGTACTTCCTCTTGTCCTTCTGCAAAGACCACAGTCTGCTTCCTTACATCTGTATCTGCTCAGACGGGGCAGGGCTAGTGCTCACCTCTCTCCAGAGCTCTGGAGCCTACTCTAGAGATCACTGATACTCAACATTTCCAAGTAGATGTCCCACAGGTACCCAACACACTTGAAACAAACTTTCTCATCCACTTGGTTTCCAGTAAGATGAGAAGTTGGACCAGACTGACATGAGGTTAAATAGACTGGGACATAAGCAGAACACAGAGGCAACACTGAAGCTGTGGCTGGCCCTAGCATGGCACTTGTGTCCACAGCTGGACTTTGTGGAAGCCTTTTTGTTAAGGGAAGAGGACTCCTGGTGACGAAGTGAGGCACTAGCTGCACCTCCCAGGGGTCTGGGCAGCACAACTCTCCATGGTTTCTGGAGGCCAGGGCTGGCTGAAGAAGAAGCAATAGATGAACTCACATGCGTATGTAATGTGTCCAGTCTCTAGCTGATGTTTTTCCCCAATTGTACAGCAACAGCAGTTGTTCCAACTGGCACCCATGACTGCTTGAAGAAACCTCATGAATAGGAAGGAAAAACGTTTACTTTTGTGGCTTCTGCCCTCTAGGAGGACACAGTAAAATGACCACTTTATTGGATCTTTGTTACTGTTGAGACAGTCTCACTGTGTAGTTCTGATTGCCTTGGAACTCTGTATGTACACCATGCTGGCCTCAAACTCAGAGATTCCCTCCAGAGGGCTGGGACTAAAGGTTTTGTAAGTCTGGATCCAAACCTAATTAATGACACAAAATATGCTTGCCTCTGATTGGATATGGTCAGGAGATATCTAGGTAGGAGGTGGGGAACACCCAGACAGGTGGGAGATGCCCAGGCAGGAAATCAATAAGATGCGTATTCACCCCTGATTGGGCTTGATGAAAACACAGTCTCATGGGATCTGCCTTTAAAAACTCGCATGAACTACAGCTCTTGGCCATCATGGAAGAGTCCCAGGGGGGCCTCCATGTGGTCCTGGCCATCATGGAAGAGTTCCAGGAGAACCTCCACATGGTTCTGGCCATCTTCCACCATCATTGGTCAGTATTAAAAACTTGCTGAAAGTTCAATCAAACTTTGTGGCAATAGGTTTTTTTCCTCAACTGATTTGTGATTTACAGTTCCTGGTGTGGAACTTTCTGAACATATGTGCTCAAAGACATTCTCTAAGTCAGGCAACTTACTTACTTTTCCAAGGGGGAAAGAGGCTTGGGTACCCAGGCAAGTTTGGGAAGGGCTAAGGCTCCTTTACCCCACAGGCTTCAGGCAGCTCAGGACTGGGACTGGAATAGGGAATGTTCAGCAACCATGGGCCTAAGGTTTTACAAAGCACAGGCCTCCAAGTGACAAGGTACCTGGGTCTCTTAGGGACTGTGAGCCGTCACAACTCTGGATAGCAGAGGCTCTGCTTTCCCCAGCCCTCTGTATTGGTGTCTGCATGCTCATGCCACAGTGGGCCTGGCAGAAGCCAAAGCAGGTAAGAGCTATGGACCTTTAACTGCTTTGACCCCCATGGTCACTACCACTACAGACACATAGACAGCCAAAGACAGAAATGAGCTGGGAAAAAATAAGCCTGTCCGCCATGCTCCTCAGGACTCTGACTATATGGGCTGGGTTTAAGCAGCAGCTGGCTTATTTTTTTCCATGCTCTTTTTCTACAAAGGGCCTCAGGACTCATGCCAGGGGCTAGAGAGGATTTCTTAGTCTTTGAGAGCAAGGAGTGACTGGTTAGCATTAACTGTCAACTTGACAGAATCTAAAATTACCTGGGAGACAGGCATCTGAACAGTCCATGAGGAATTATCTTGGTTACATTAATTGAGGTAGGAAGACCTGTTTACGGTGGTTGGCACTTGGCTGAAACCTTAGGCTATAAATAAAGAAAAGGCGCTGAGCAGTAACATGCATATACTGTGCTGCTTTCTGAAAGTGAATGTGATGCAAACAACTCCCTCAAGCTCTTGCCACCTGGCCTTCCCCACCATGATGTACTGTACCCTTGAAGAGCAAGTAGAACAAACCCATTCTCTTTTAGGTTTTTAGTTATTTTTAATCGCAGCAACAGGGAAAGAAGTAAACACACAGGGTAACTGAAAGTGTTCTGTTACCCACTTCCCCAGGCGTCGGGGTATGCACACTAAGCACACTGGGGCTGCTAACAGTGCTGTGAGAGCAACCTCAACCTCGTAAAGGCAAACCCTATTACCCTTTCCTCTCTCCTCCCCAGACAGAAGAGACAAAGCGATATGCTAAAAGCAAGGGGGAGGGGAGTCATTGTGGGGAAGTAAAAGCCCAAAGCTGAACCTGTCAGAAGTTACAGCTTTAGTCCCTTTCCTCTCACACTTCCACCAAGGCTGCAAAAGCCCATCTCAGGAGTAATTAAATCAAATGAATCTCGGGAGAAGAGCTTTAAATATTCAAAGCCCCATTAATCCTCATGCCTTGTAATTAAATATGTATGCTAAGAAGGCTTGGACAAAAGCAAAAACTTTCAAAATGTACATTCTTTAAAACTGTAGCATTAGCATGCATTTCTGTCCTGACCTTGCAGAAAACTATGTAAAAAATTCCATGAAGCGTACACTGTAAAAACTGGTAGAAGAATGGATACAATTTCAGCCCATACTGGGCCTTAAAAATGTGTCTGAATAAACAGATTTTTTTCCTCTCCTTTCTTTCTTTTTCAGGGCTACAGCCTGAGTCCAGGGCCTCACTTATGCAAAGCAAGCAATTCACTGTTAAGCTATACCCCTGAGCCCTCAGATTCAGATTTTTAAGGACCTAAGTAATTGAACTTGCAAATAATGATCTCCATTTTCTTTTTTCAATCTGACTTGCACTCTCTGGGTTGCCCAGGACACCTTGGTGAGACTTCTTGGTTCTGCAGTTCTGAGCTCCTTTCTCACTGAGGTCCTGGTTAAAGCCCAGTGACTTCTCAGTCCTCCAGGGTCCACCTTCTTATTGACAATCAGCCACAACAAATAGTTACCCCAATACTGCAGCCTAGAGGAGGGCAGCCAAGGCAGGTCAGCCTTCCCTTAAAGAAGAAGTGTATACCTCAAAACTCCCAAGGAAATTTGGACTGCCACAAGCTCTCTGGTCTCTGTCAAAGCATCCTGGGGAGGAAGAGCTGGAACAGGAATGATACTTCTGTTTCTTTCATGAGAAAGTCAAGGTGAATGTCTGCTGATCGTACAGCACAGTTTTTGAATGTCTTTTCTGTGATCAGGAGTTGCTGCTGGGAACTACCAGAGCCACAGTGCAGGTAGAGTCACCTACTGAGTGTCCCAGTGACAAGTCTACTACTTTTTGCTGTGTTAGAATCATTCACTTCTTTAAAATATATGTGTAGAGTTTAGGAAACTTGCCAAACGAGCCATCAAAGGCAGTGCTTTTTATGGCAATGGACTGTTACCTTTAGACGGTCTTAAAGATGAAAGCAGAAGCTCTGACCAGCACAACTGGATTCATTACCACAGTTAATTGAATGTGTCTGTCAGGAACACCAGGTTCCAAATTAAAAGCTAAATATTAAGGGATGTGTGAAATTTCTAGACATTAAAGAGTTCACAGGGGCAGCTAGCTCTGGAGCAAAAACAATATAGAAGGACTCTCCCCTTCTCATCCTGCTCTTAAGTGAAACTGGAGTTTCTTTTAGCCTAAGCTGGACGTGGCTCTTTCTGCTCTTTGCAAGATTCTGAGGTAAGGAGGTTTCAGAGAAATAAATTGAAATAAATTTCAGAGAAATAAAATGATCCCAAATGTGAAGGGTACAGTAGAGAAGAGGGATAAAAGAATTCGATTCCATTTCCAAAGACCTGAGTACACACAGGATTTCTCTGTGTAACTCTGCTGTCCTAGAAGTCACTATGTATACCAGGCTGGCCTTGAATTCAAGAGGCCCATTTGCCTTTGCTACCGGAGTGCTAGGATTAAAGGAGAGCACTGCCACATATGGCCCTGCTCTCTTTTTGTCCTCTGGTAGTCACCACTTCATGGACTAGGAAACTAGGTTAATAAATATGTAATGCATATGCATTTTTTTAAATTTTGAGACAGCCTCATGTATCCCAGGCTGGCCTTGAATTTTTGGTTACCCTGCCTCTACCTCCTGAGTGCTAGGATGAATAAGCATGTGCCATCCTGTTCAGTTCACTTAGTGCTGGGAATCACAAACCAAGGATTTTATCCATGCAAGGCAAGAACTCTACCAACTGACCTGCATCCCAGCTAGAAGCCAAAATTTTGCCAAGGCATCAAGGATTTGCTCTGATCATGAAGAGTGGCTTGGAATTCTTTGTCATACCACAAGCAGTACCTGTCTGTTTCCTGACAGGAAGAAATGGCCACCCTGAAGACGGGAAGCACTGGTTTAGCACAGCACATTTCTGCTGACATCAGAAGACACCAGGCTTTCATTAAAAGCAAAGAACTGTGTAACTGCAAGTGGAAAGCACTTCTAGCAGTGCTTAGCCTTCTTTAATTACTAGTTGACTGAGAAAAAGCAAAATGTAACAAAAAGTACAATTTGACAGTTAATGAAGCTGAAGTGAACTGTATATTTTATCACATACCTCATATACCTATGAGCAAAAAACCGAAAACAAAACAAACGAGCAAGAAAAAAAAGAGAAAAAAAATGAAGGGCTACTATGGTTCATTCTAGAAGAAACAAGGGAAAGGATGTTTTTTAAGCACATGCACACACTAAGAAGTGCATAAAGGCATCATAAAGGGTGGACAGTCTTGCCTCAAGCCATTCTTTAGCTGTTGGATTCCTTCTAGAAAAAAAAAAAGAAAAAAAAAAAAAAGAGCTATGCCTCTATTTAGCAGATAGATCCTGGACATTCAGACAACATCAGACACATTTAGTGTGGTGTGGCCACAGACTGTCCTGGAAGCTCACACAGTGTGTTCCATGCCTTCCTTGCTCTGAGTCTTTGATAGAGACTTCCTTATTAGCACTTATATGTCTCCCATGTTTTTGGAATGGGGTATGAAAATTGTTACTGGTGACTAACTCTAATTCTATGTGTTTTACTTTCTTATCAATGAAAGGGTTGCTTTAGATAAGTAGGACACAGATCTCATAGATAAGAACTAACATCAAGAACAATGCTGCTCTTAAAGGTAAAACTTAGGGCTGGGTATGGTGGTGCCTTCCTTGTAAAGCCATAACAGGTAGGAGAAACAACAGAACAAAACAAATCAGAAAAATTTAGGAACCTGAATGCCAATGTTGACTGAATGGAAGAAGGGAAGAAAGAAGTTTTAAAAGACTAAAACAAAGGCACTTTTTGCTCTGTCCTCAGTGGATCTGGAAGATTAGGTTCTAATGTGGCTCCTGCTCAATACCACAAAACAATATGAAGGCCCATAATCCAGCAGCACCTACAGGAGCCTGTGGGCCAACCTGTAGGGCCAAGAACATTTAACTACTGGGAAGGAAATGGCTGCCATAAAGCTGGTATCACCCTGCACAAACTGCAGCAGCATTTCTTACTATGAGAAATGGGAAAAGTGATAGGATTTACTTTTAGTTTTGAGAACAATGACTCACCCCAGGACTCTCTCAAACATGGCCATATTTGAGTACCACAGAGAACAGAGGGGGCAGGCAGGAATACAATAGCTTAGTTGGTGGAGTGCTTATCTAGCATGCATGATGCTCTGGGTTGAGTCCTCAGTACTGCATAAACTGGGGAATAGCAGTTCTTGCCTATAATCCCATCACTTGAGAGCAGAAGTTCAAGGTCATCCTTGGCTATAAAGCCAAGTTTGGGGTGGGGGGGGAGCAGGAGTAAGGGAGGAGAAAAGAAGGGCAGAGAACTTAGGAAACAGGAGGCAGTACCTAGGAGCTACCCCTTCCAGGTGTCCCCATGATCAATGACTCATTGTTTTCACAGAGCTCTTTTCAAGAAAAAAATCTAAGTTTGTACTCCCATGTGCTTTCCTACCTTGCAATAATTTTTAAATTACCTATCTTTTGACACAGGGTCTCACTGTGTATCCTAGGTTGTCCTCTTAACTGTGGATTCTCCTACATGTGTACATTCTGCTAGCACAGTTCTGTTCTAGCAACTTTCTAATTACAATCACAGGGAATCACTATGATTTGTGGGACAGGAGAGACTGAACTTACGATGAGTTAAATCTGGAAGTCAGGGGTTTATCCAAGCACCCTGAGCCAGTGAGTGATCACAACTTCTCTGTATTCTGCTACTTCCACACAAAAAGAATTCTGTTCTCTCTCAGGGACCTGCTGGTGATACTGCAGGTTCAGGTAGAAGCACATCCCGCTCTCTAAACCTGTGCCTAAAGTGACCAATTGACAAGTATGTCAATTCCCACCCAGCTGGGTCTGCTGGTCTGCGGCGGACAAACCCAGCCACACCCTGAACACACATACCAGACGGACACCCCGTCACTTGAGAGTAGGAATATACTGCCAGGACAGTGTCTCAGGACTCTCCTCCCTGCTTATCACTTCTGGGTTCTAAGCGGTAATTAGTAGTGTCAGGGTTTTGGCTGAATTGTTCCAGGCCCATTAATAATGGAAGAGCAGTAGTGGGAAGAATGCAGAAATATGAAACAGGTTTAAAGGTTAAAAGCAGAAGAAAAAAAAAAAAAAGGAGCTGGGGTGGGGATGGGGAGAGGAAGAGGAAAAGGTGTGCTCATGCATGTATGTGGGAAAGAGAGTATCAGTTTCAAAGGGACTCTTTGAAATGCCCGGCTTCCCTTAGTAGTACCAAGCACCAATGCATCACAGCTACCCAAGGCACAGCTTTTTTCTGTCTGAGGTGGGCCCATATCCCTGGCCACCTGCCAGGGAGTCCATGGGCACTGGAGAGTTGCCAGTGGATAAAACTGAGGTCAGAGGAAACTATGCTGGCATCTTTCAAACCTATTTCCGACATTTGAAACAACTTATTTCATAAAAGGCCAGGCCTGCTTGTTCAGCAGAACTTGCCTGCTGACCACTTTTTTTAGCCACAGCCAAGAGCAGCAACACACAGCAGCCTGGGCTGGTAGCAGCTCCCTTCTCTGCTGGAAAGGGGGAGTCTGTATTGTTGCTATTGCCTTCCAGGCTCCACAAATCTCCATGTCTGCAGGAAGGGATTTCGAAAGCTCCCACTTCTGACATTCCTACACAGAGCTTTGTAGACTAACTGAATGATGGCAAAGAAGCCTGCAAATTATGTCTGGGAAAGGCTTAGTTTGGCTATTTGAAGAGCATCTGCTTGGAGGGAGGCTGCAGCCCTATGTGAATTCTTCAGCTGTTTATACCCCACACTGCCCCCTCAGCAAAGGGATTTGTTACTCAGCCTTCAGCACGCACCAGAAAGCAAGCTGTGTTACATGTTAGGAAAGCAGTGACATTATCAGCTGCTCTCACAACCCAAACCAGACATTTTAAAAGTCTGTCATGGCAACGCTTCTTGAATCAGAACCCATCCTGACCTGCTACTCAGGAGGAGTCTCTGTGGGAAAGAGAAGCCATTAGAAGCAGTCTTGAATCTCAATTAAAAAGGCTGTATTACAGTTCGTATCTAGAGTGGCAGTGGTGGCTCCAGAGCAGCTGCTGTGATGGAGCTGGGGCAGAACAGCCTTGAGAAGATTCATACGAACTAGTACTTCACCTATGACTGGCACTGAGGCATAGCAGCCCTCTACAGGGGCTAAAATAGGTCCATGGGGGCCAGAGACACACAGATAAAAAACTAGAAACACACAAACATATTTTGACAATTGCATATTCTTCCTTTTGAGTTCTCTTGAAACAAACAAAATCCTTTAGCTCTGAAAGACTGAATAAAGGCTGCAGATACCTCAGCAGTTAAGAATATTGGCTGCTCTTGCAGAAGACCCAGGTTTTTCAGTACACTCAGAGCAGCTTAAAACCATCTATAACTCCAGTTACAGGGATTCAGTATTCTCTTCTGGCTTCAATAAGCACTGCACACACACGGTGCATAGACATTCATGCAGGCAAAATATTCATACACATAAAAATAAAATAAATTCTTAAAAAGTTTAAAAGATCAGAATGATGAGTTGGTAACAACTGTCAATTCTTTTGTTAAAACATAGTATATATATGCACTTCATCTCATAACCCTCAGCAGGCCTCCCTGTGGAGGGATGCATGCTACCAGCTGTGTCTAGCCTTCCAAATCAGCTTTATGCATGTCACTGAACATCTTTCTCATCCCACTTAAGACTCCAATGTAGAGGTGGGTATGTGGTGCTTGTCTGTGATCTCAGCCCTGGTGAGCAGGAGAACCTTGTATCCAAACCAAACCAAACGACCTAACTTGAGTACTCTGCACCCAGTACCCTCTTCCTTACTCTTTTCACTTAGTGTACACTGAAGGCAGCCACATGTTGGCATACTATACTTGAGGGGCCATATCTGGCCCACCACCTACTTTAATAACTGTAATTGTAATAATTATAAAGAAACACAGCCTATTTACTTGTTTATGTGCAATCTATATAAAAAAGAAGAAGTAAGCAGTCAGACAGACTGTTGGACAGACTATATGGTCTGAAGAGCCTAACATATTTACTCTTGCTTTTTGTAGGAAGCTTGCTGCCTCCTACCTAGCACACGCCATAGTATTAATATAACTGATTATTCTCCGTTCATAACTATCCAAAGAGAAAATGAATAGCACTTCTTTCCCCTTTTTGACAAAGTCTCATTCTGCATCCAGGTTGGCCTCAAATTCTTCCTGCCTCTGACTCCTGAATGCTGGGATTACAGGCATGTATCATTAACCCTGGTCTTGAAAATGGATGTCCTTAAGAATAAAATTCAACTTATACTTGGAAAGAATTAAGGATGAGGAAGAAGCCAGGCTTTAAAAGGGAACTTTAGAGAAGGCAACCACCTCTTCAAAATGCTACTTCTTTATAGAGGAAGTAAGAAGGGAACTGTGGGTTTTCAATAAGAGGAAATTCCCCTCTGCTCTACAGGAGCCATTCCTTCTGTTTGTGTTTTCTAAGGTTAGGCCAAGACTGCTTAGAGCATACCGTAACCAAATTAGGAAACAAACTGGCTGATATCCCTTAAGTGGCCACCACATGGTCAGGATATAAGGCATTCAGAGGCAGTGATGAAAGGGAATATCAGTCCCAGAAGGAAATGCTATTTGCTCAAGAAATCAAGCTTAATCAGAATTAATAATTGGTCTTGCTGTGGCTGACCAAAAAAAGGGGTAGGGAGCTCCCAACTAGGTGTGATACTTGTGATGCTAGCACTCAGATGGAGGAAGAGCAGTACAGCACAAAGGCTAGCCTGGAGTATATAGTAAGATGGGGGAGGGAATGGAGAAAAGAGAGGTAGGAAATAAGGCTTCCAAAGTTTCCAGAAGCAAACCATGTGGACTCGTGAAATGTGCCCCCATCCCTCTTGTACATTCATTCCCAGGACAACACAGGTCTTGAGATAGGCCGGGGATATCACGCTAATCAGCAACTCAAAAGATTAAGACTCAAGAGCTGAAGATATAGTTAGCAGTGTATCAGTTGCCTGGCATATGCAAAACCTCAGGTTTTGGCTAGTGAGAAAAAGGAATTGAGAAAACTCTTACTTTAAAAAAAAAAAAAAAGGCAGTGAACTTTCCATCTTCAGGCTACTTTTGCAGCTGCTCTCCTTGCCAGAACAGTGAGGTTTCAAGCTAGTCTGACACCTTCAAACAGGGTCTAGGTATGTGACACTTGACTCCCACAAAGCCTGCTCCAGCCACTGGCACTCAATGATTCTCTCTCAGGAATGACTTCTGATTCATTTTTGAATGGGAGCCAGTTGAGTACAGAACCTAGCCCAACCAGTGCTCTCTTGGTAATAACATTCAACCTTGGAGAGCCTCGCTTTCCTCCCAAACCTCTGGATCAGCAAGATTCTTGGATGACCTTTATTCCCTTAAGAATGTGCTTCACTCAGTTCCAGTTTCTACTACGAAACTGGCCAAAATGAAAGGATATTTAAAAGATATAGCAAACTGCAGTTCTTTACAGGAAATCCTTACCAATGACCCCTGTCTTGGTTCTGGCTGAAGTAGCTTTTCCTTTGAGACACTTACCCAGCTTGTGTCAGGATGCTACCCTGTTCCCTTGGCTGAGGAGCACAGGGCAGAAACTTCACAGTCATTATCTCAATAGTATTCTATTAAAATATTTTATTAATTTTAATTATGTGTGTGTATTTTTGTGAGTGTGGTGACTGTGGAGGCCAGTGGTATCAGACCCCCTGGAGCTGGAGTTACAGGTGTTTTGCGCTGCCTGACCTCAGTGCTGGAAACCAAATTCAGGTTCTCTGCAAGAGCCCATGCTCTTAAGCACTATACCAACTCTCCATCCCCATTCAAAGCATTATAATGGTGTCAAAATAGCTGGGCATTTGCCTTCTCTTCTAATTTCTGTTTTCTTTTTTGAGGCAGGGTTCCATATAGCCCAGGCTGGCCTCAAACTTCTGATTGTCCTTGCCTCTACTGCTTAAGTGTTGAGGCTGCAGATGCGCACTACCAAATACTAGCATGAGCATTTGTTTTTTAAAAGTACTCGTATGTTCATTCTAACAATTATTTATTTTCACCGAGAAGATCCAGGAGTTTTAACCAATAACACTTTACACAGATTTTACACTTTCCAAAAGACTTCAGGTGACTGACATAAACTCATCAATTAAGATATTCATTTCTAGCTGGGCAGTGGTGGCGCATACCTTTAATCCCTGCACTCGGGAGGCAGAGGCAGGTGGAGCGAGGTCTGTGAGTTTGAGGCCAGCTTGCTCTACAGAGTGAGTTCCAGGACAGCCAGAATTACAACAGAGAAACCCTGCCTTGAAAACACAAAAACAAACAAACAAAAAATACCTTCATTTCTATTGGGTAAGAACATTCTACTAGGTAAGGGTATCTGGGGTTATATGATCTCCCAGATCTCTTTTAAAAACTGGGTATCTACCATTATAAACCATGAGAGCCAAATGTCAACAAAAACACCTGGGCAGGCTCCACTGGATGAATGGAAATAGAAACAAATACTACATCTGTCTTGAGCTCCCATGCTCAAGTCTTACTGCAGGCAGGGCAAGAGCAGATGAGTCTTCCCACTGCTTCCACTGCCATGCTGGAGCCTGAATTAAGCAAGACCAGGACTAATCAGAGCAGCTCTCCTTCTCTGTCTCTGCTTTCTCCCCATGCACAGCAGCTATAGACAAATCTCACTGCCCTTTTATGGTAGAAAAATGAATTGCTCACCCAGCGTTGAGGCCCAGAGACAACAGAAGGGAAAGCTGTCATCTGTTGTGGTTTTGGCAGCCACAGAAGAGTGTTCTCCCTTCAACCACCCCTGGCTAGATGGTACACACAAGGCATCTGCTAAGGAAGACATGCCTAGCTAATTGCTGAGGTTGTCCTCCCTTATCCTGTCTGTGAATGGGCATGTCATTTATGAGGAGTGGTGAGCCTTGGTTTTGTGGAAATGTTTTTATAAAACAAGGCATGAAAAAGTCTTGTTTTGTGTGAAAGGTCTAAGGAGAGATGCCCCAGAGGTTAGCATTCCAATCACTAGATCCAAGTGCCTTGGCATAAGCTAGTGGGACTGGGGTCAACAGGGAGGTAGCCTCACATGTGTGGCCAAAAGTTCCCTGTTTCCTGTGAAGTCTAGAGGGTCAGGAAAACAGCCCATTGCAGATAAGTCCCCCCAGGAAACCACAGCAATGCCCCAGGTCCTTCTGCTGATAAAGCAGTAGTTTGCAACATAGGGCCTTAAACTGTTTGAATTCCGTCATGAGGCCCACAGAAAAAAAGCAGGCTTCCCAGCAGCTGCAGACACACATAGCAAAAGAAGAATTAGGCAATTCTCTGTAGGCACATCAAGAGTTAGGGAAATTAAGCTTATCTGAGTGAGAGAAATTAAGCTTATCCAACATGCCTTCAGCTGGAAAACAAGCCTTTTTAAATGGGGGGTGGGGAGCACATAACTGTGATGTTTGCAGAGTTTCTTCCACATTTAAGTTCCCAAGGACAAAAAAAAAAAAAAAAAAAAAGCAAGCTGGCCTGTCAAATTGTAAAGACACACCAACTGCCCAGGGATCTGGTCCAGGGACAACCACAGGAAATTGCAGAAAGGAGAACAATCCTCCAGGGCATGCGTGTGGGGTCTGTATCCCACATGGCACTGGACTGGCCTGTCTGGCCCAAAGCCATCTTTCCTTGGCACCTCCAGTTTTGCCAGAATCCAAGACTGGTGTTTCTCCAGTCACCCCTACTTCAGCCTTCTGGGGACTGGGAAAGAGTCATGCATATATTCAGAGCTTTCTTAACAGGCTTTAGGGTGAGAAGATTAATCAAGGACTGCAAGACTGTCCCCAGGTTGCCAGAAACGATCTGGTTTGATAATTTAACAAGGCTCTCTGAAGGTCTCTATCTGCTGCTTCCTCTCAAAGTTAAAGGTTCACTCTTTAAAAGCACTATGAATCCACTGTGACACCTGTAATAGTTCCCTGGCATCTGCAGAACTAACTTTATCCTCTTTGCTTTACAGTGTGACAGTTCATGATGTGGAGTCTATTTCTCTAGTTAATTCTACTTCCTTCCATTGTGGTTATACTTGTCTATTGGCTGACCTTGAGTATAGTTTGTCTCATATGATCCTCTGGCCCCATAGTAAAATTCTGTTTCCACCCATTAGCTCTTACTGCAGCACAGGCAGGCCAAAACCTGGTTTACACACAATGGTTTCCTCAGTGCCAAATCCTAGTGACCTTTTCTGCCTGGAAGTCCCACTATCTCCCACTGCTGTCTAGATGAGTTGGCCTATATAGTGTTCCTTCTGCCACAGCTGCTGAATTATCAACTGCTCCTGTAACTGTGGTATCCCATTGTCACTGTGCAGAAGAAAGGCAAGGGGTTGGGAGTGAAGAGCACCAGCCACAGTCTGGGTAGGAAGCAGCAAGGCAGCCCTTGAAGTGAACACAAGCACTCTCCTTGAGGGCAAAGGCTTTTCTGGAACAAGAGAGTTGAGAGTGGTGGGGCAACTAGAGAGGTGTTTTTAGCTTCCAAAGTCTGACAGGAGAGGAGAGGAAGGCAAAGGACAAGCTATAGTCAAAGACAAGAAATGAAAGAAATTGGGATATTTTACTTGCTTTGGGCTACAATACGGATCAGCTTCTCAGACACAGGGAACTTTTGAAGCCAAAATGCTTTTTATTTGAACCTCTGATGGGAAATAAATCTGGAAAAAAAGTGCTTTCATGAGGCTTCTGGGATTTGATCTGAAAGACCCATAGTCTGTTTTCTTTTTGAAAAGTAAATGCCAATCCACGCTTTCTAGAAATCATTAACTTTGGGCTGGAAGGACACTCAAAAGATTTTCTGACCTGTCTTCTGGCCTTCAAGCAGAATGACCATCATGCAAGTTGCCCTGGAGATAGAAGTCAGCTGTAGCCACACCAGAGTCTCCAGAGGAGTAAGAAAGGGAGAAGAAGGCCACACCTGACGAAAGGTCTCAGGTTTCCCAGCAGCCTTGCTGCTGGCTACACTAAAGCCCTTTGAGCCATCATATTTCATGTGTGGAGCTCCGATAGACTCTGCTTTACCCACCTCCCAGGTACTGGTCAGAGAACACAGACTCTCATGCAGATACTCAACACAGAACCCTACTTCTCCCAGGCTGGTGAGAGGTTTGTCCTCTCTCAGTTGTTGCCATTTTCCTGTTACATCACCAATTTTCTCATCCCAGAAAAGTGACTGACTGAGCTCTAGGACAAACCACCTAAGTAAGGTTTTCCAGTCACTGTGAGGGATGCACGGACACTCCTGCTAGCAAAGCAAAGCAGGCACGGGCACAGACATAGCTAAAATGAGAAGACATGGATGTGTTTACTTGGTGTTATATTTAGTTCTTGCAGTGCTGGGACTTGAACTCAGGGCCTTGCACATGGCTATGCAAGTGCTCTGCCACTGAGCTACACTTCCAACACTTATTGATGCTTTAACATTATTTTTGATTTAAAAAAAAAGCAAAGGTAAATAACATAAAGAATCCCATGCATCCACCCACTCATAGTTACTAATGATTGACTCAGAGCCAATCCTAGCTTATTTACACACTTCATCTTTTTCTATTTCCTCTCGTGTAACCATGAAACACATTCCAGACTACTTGGTTCATTTATAAGCATTTCAGTGTCTATCTCCAAAAGATAGACTCTGAAAAGTAACACAATAAAACCATCCCAAGTACACAAAAACAACAACTGGAAACCCTAGGTTTGACTCCTGTTGATGTCACTTGCTGCTGTGTGGCTCAAAGGCAAGCACAAGGTCCCTCACATCCACTAGGGAAGAGCCCCATCAGACGCGTCCCTGGACTTCAGCCTAAGAATGTGTCAAGCTCCCAAGCCGGGGAGTCTTGACTATGTTTACTGAGTTAGCTCAATAGACTAGCTGTCTTTTTTTTTGTTCTCTGGGCTCTGACCTCAACAGATCAGATTCTATTTCTCTCCACTATTACTTTGGGTTACCAAGGTTACTGAGTCGTCTCAGGTTTGTTACCATACAGTGCAGAGACAGAGCACCCAGTTCAATGTGGTTTCAAAGGGACCGATGTCTTCCCCTGTTGTGGGCAGTGAGGTTTTCCAGGCCAGGGAAGCTGACCCTGCTCATAATGCGGCAGCAGGACAGACAGCTACTTTGTTTTTTAACTGTGGTCTGTGGGAAGATCATGGGACTTGTGGGGACTAGTGAGACAACAGTTGTTCCTACTGTGTGTTTTGTCTCTAATTTAGGGAGGAGTAAGGGTTCAGAGGCCATTTCCATTACAGGGCTGCCATACTGCAAATGGGAAAGAACCCTGAATTCAGAGAAAATGCAAAATCCACAAAGAGCTCCTATAGTCCTAAAGTTGTTCTCATTTTGCTCAGTAAATACTCTCTTTGCTACCACTTCCGTCTGCCTTGACACACACACAGTCCCTCCAGGACTGGGGAGCTTCCTGCCTCTGGTATTGCCATAGCAACAATGTCTCTTTTACCTGGCAAAGCTGGGAACCCTGCAGTGCTCTGTGCTGAGAATGCAAAAGGGATCTGCCTGCAGCGTATACATGCGCACTCTCTCTCTCACAGCCCTTGCTCAAGGACATTGCAATGAGATCACTAAAACTAATTAAAGTGCCGACACCTGGTAATTTACAATTAATGTGAAGATAAAATAGGGTAAATCACTGTTTATAAAGATAGTTTGCTGATATCAAGTATTGAGGGATTTTTAATGAGTTTTTTTTGTTGTTGTTTTGAGACAGGATTTCCCTGTTTAACATGAGATTTTTAAAGACAATCAAAACACATTTTTCTTTCAGAGAAGCCATAGGCACAGAAAAACTTTAGCAAAAAACATACAAAACATACAAAGTAAGCAAACTGGTGTGTAGTTTCTAGGAAGAGCTCGTAGAAGCTTATGATCCTGGTAGAATGTGGGAATGAGATGGGGCTGTGATGAGTCTGAAAAGCAAAGCTAACCAGTGACCACAAAGCCACTAGATGAGTTTCTACTTTAATAGAGCAAAAACTTCATAAAAATCCAGTCTTTCCCTGTAAGTAACACAGAGTGAAAACAAGAGGCAGCAAGTATGTCCTGCTTCAAGGACAGCAGAGAAGAGGCTAGCAGCCTTGACTTGGAGGACCCCTGCGTGGGGGCAGAAGTAGCCTGGACTCCAAGTGAAGGCCAGGGCCTGCCTTCCTTTAAGTAAAAAAAAAAAAAAAATATGATCAACAAGTCATACAGGCTAACACACTTTATTTTTTCCTTGTAACAAATTCTGAGTTCTCCAGCAAAGTGTGCTGTGAACTTTCCTTTTGGGTCCTTCCTATACTGTCTCTGAGCATCATTTCCTGAGATTCCTAGACACCAGTGGGAAAACTATGAGCAATTCAAGAGGAGAGGGCACATCAGAACTGTGGGCAGAAGTATAGCAGTCCATAGGCAGCCTTCCTTTGGACAAAGCTGTCCTGGGCAGTACCAGGCCCTTCTTGAAGCTTGGGTAATTTGGGCGGGGCATTATATCTGACACTCATTTCCTTTTTGTGGTATTGGGGACAGAACCTGCAGGCTTACCTGTGCTAGGGAAGCATTTTACTACTGACCCGTATTCCTAGCCCAGGGAGCTGTAAAGTTTTCCTCCATTAATTTTCATGACATGGGCTTATAATCCTAGCACTTAGGAAGCTGACAAAGTTCAAGGGCATTCTGGGCTCTAGAAAGAGCCCCTGTCTTAAAACAACAAAGCCAAAACCTATCTATCCTTTTTATGTTGCAGCAGACTGAAAGCTGGTTAGAAATGAGAGTATTCTGAACATGATTTAAAAATACAAAGTGAGACACAAGTCATTTGCTTCCTGATTGGGATGTTATGCCTGATCACTTAAGAAAAAATCTTGTGGAGTAAATTGTACAAATCTGGAAGTTCTAACTTTCTAAGAATTCCTCTCTTTACTGGGCTTGTATCTTACAGGTCCCTCAAGCATGCAGCCATTACTGAGTGACATAAAATGCTAGACACCAGACCTTAGCTTTGCCTATATTATTTATTTTTCTTAACACTGTGTAAAGTTTTCATTTTACAGATAAAGTGTGGTCAGAGGGAGTACCAAATGTAGATCACAATGCTAAGAAGAGGAGCTGGAGTCAAAGCCTCTCATGCTAACCAATGTGCTGCCCTGTTTCTGCAGGTAGCCATGAGTTTAAGTGACCGCCACAGTCCCACAACATTGGGCACAGGGCTGGGCTCAGAGGACTGCATCAACGAATACTAACTTATTTATGACCAACAGTCTTCCAAGACAACTCTCAAAACAAATAGCTTACCAAAATAGCCCAGCAAAAGGACTTGTGCCCTGCAGTGCTGACAGAGGTGAAACACATTCACTGTTGACTGAATGGAACAAAGGGTTCTGTGATCTGTCTCCTGGGAAATGGTAACACTTTAACCATCACCACAGGCTGCTTCATGGGTTTGAGAAATAAGTACCAGTATATTCAAAGGAGGAGGAGGCAGAGATATGCCAGTTCTGGGCAAGTAGGCAAACACCCAAAGCCCAGGGGAGTTACTGCTAGGTTCTGGAGCCCTGAGGTTCCTTGCTGATTGTTGAGCTTTGCCAATGGCTCTAGATAGAAAAAAGTAGATGAAATATAGAAATAAGAACTTTCTTTAGAGCCAAGGGGAAAAAAAAGGTTTTTATTCATTTTTTTTTTCTTTTCCTGCATGGGATAGTTATTTTTCTCCCTTTTAGATAGTCACTGCAAAATCCACTGCAAGCACAGGATTTATTCAATTTGCAGTGGGAAGATAGGGAGGAGGAGTAAGCAGTATGTACTCACTGGTGCCTTTTTCATTCTTGGAAGCATACATCTGCTAAGGTGATTCTCTGGCTGTTTTGGGGCTAAGATGGTATATTAAATTAGTGGACAAACCTATGTGTATTTGTCAAACTAGATCATTCCAGGGTCAAGAAGCCCACGAAGAACAGATGTATGCCATTGTTCCTTACAAACAATTTTTTAAGATTTATTTTTATTTTATGCATATGAATATTTTGTCTGCACATATGTATATACACTGTGTGTGTGCTTGGTGCCCATGGGGCCAGAAGAGGGCACTGGATCGCTAGAACTAGAATTAAAGACAGTTCTAAGTACTAGAAACTGAATCCAGGTCCTCTGCAAGAACAGCAAGTGCTCTTAACTGCTGAGCCATCTCTCCAACTCCTACTATAGGGATTTAAAAATAGGAATTTGACAAAAATATTAGAGCAAAACCAGTACAACTCTGAAACCCCTTGTTATTGTGCTGGCTTTACTGCATAACTGATGGAAGGCTGGCCACTGGTCATAGTCCTTGGCATATACTGGGGGCTTTCCTTTGGGTTCTAAGCTCTACTACTATCCATCACCTGAAGTCAAGCTTCATCGACCATTTAGCACATTCTATAGTGACCAGCACTGAGTTAAGAGCTCTGTTCCATCCCTGAAGGACAGGCAGGGAATACAATATCACCACAGCCCCAGGGACCTGAAGCTCTTCAATGGGACCTCTTTGGAAAATGTAAGAAAGGCGGCCACATTCGTAACAAGGACTTTTCATTCTAATCCCCTCCTTTTCTGACTCCAATTATGTAGTATGGATTTTACTGTATTCTAGTTAAGTGAGCCCTCACCTACGGGCTTAAAAATCTTTTTGTCACTGGGTGGTGGTGGTAAATACCATTAATCCCAGCACTCCAGAGGCAACAGCAGGTGGATCTCTGTGAGTTCAAGGTCAGCCTGATCTACAGAGCAAGATCCAGGACAGCTAGGCTATACAGAGAGACCCTGTCTCAAAAGAATCTTTTTGTCACTAAGACATTTGGTTCTTGTCAATGTAACTTTCTGATTAAAAGTCCTCCCTGGGTAGAGGGAACACAAAGACCAGGCTTCACTCATCTCTGGATAACTTGAAGGCTTGGTTTGGTCTGGGAGTCAGCAGACCAGCTAGGTTCTCCCATTAGAGTGTCAATGGCCTGCTACCACAGCTGGAGCTGTTCTGGCAATGACAGTTGGGCCAGATTAATTTACATTCTCTCCACACAGCCATCCAGCTACTGCAGGCAGCAGCAAATGCCTGGTTTTTAACAACCGACTGGATTACTGCAGATGTTAATTTTGGTTCTGTTTCATAGATATAGAGTTAAGATTACTGAAGGCTACAGAAGATGAGATGAAATGGGGCCTGATAACAGTAAAAAAGATGAGTAGGGAAGAGGGTTTCTACATGAGAATGGATAAATTAACCAAACCCAAGTGATCGCAGGCGGATATGAGTGGTTACACAAGCACATTCACATTCCCAGTGTCCACAAAGAGACCCCAAGCAAGATTTCCCTCATGTTATTTTCATCCAACTCTTTACACTGGCTGTCTTTCCTTCCTTAGCATTTGCTTACTGTGGACTGGTGAATCTCTACCTCATGACCCCAGCCAATTTTCTAGAAAGTGCTACGTGTACTGTGGAGCATACAACAGACTTGTGGCTTCCAAGAAGGTAGGAAGAGATCCATTCAACAGAGAAAGGTCTGAACATAAGAATAAATATTTCATAGACATTTCCAAACAGCTTCAGAACCTGCCAAACCTACCCTTCTTCCACTCCACAGTAAATATACTCTATCCACTGCTGAAACAAGCTGATGAATGGGCTATTGAGCACACGCCAGGGAAATGAAGGCCTAGACAAGAATTCCTCATATTCTTGAGACCCAGCCTGTTTCACAGAAGACAGTCTCAGTCTTCAGGGATTCTGGGCACCAAGCCTTTTACAGATAATGCAGCATTATAAATGCCTTATCTCAGACTGACAGGTTCCTAGAAATCCAACTGGAGTGTAGGTTACTGGCAAACACTACAGTAAGAAAGCAGATGCCTTCAGTCTTACGTAGGCCAAAATTAATCTGTAGCTCACTTTTACACATGCGAAATCCTCAAGGATTAATGACCAGTTTAGCCATCTTGCTGAAGAGAAAGAATGTCACCTAGAGAACTGGGGAAAGTACAAAGGAAAAGGTAGCTGTCCTAATAGTGTAGCCATCTCTACTGTGAATTCTGAATGCACGTAGTGGCTTGCTTTAGCACTAACCTGGAAGAATTCTGCCAATCCTGCTTATAAGACAGTTGTGCTGACACGCCTACTTTGGAAAATACCCAAGGAGGTCTTTTCTTGTGGAGTACTACTGCCATCTAGTGGCAACTTGTTCCATAGCTTGCACAAGATGTCATCATGGGCTTGATTTTTGTTTTATCTCACATAGATCCCTTCCCCAAGAGCAGAAAAGGAACCTAGAACATGAGTGCCATATCCACAGATATAAATTCTGAAGCAGATGGTCACGGAAGACATGCCGTGCTGCATTCTCTTCACTGTGAATACCGTAAATAAGATGAATAAGCAGAAGGATGCTCTGAGAACCATCCAACATTCTGCACAGTAACCATCTCTCGGCTGGGCTACTGTCCTTTTGAAACCTGCATCAAACTCCAAACTCCAAGGGTTCTTCAGCCTCAGTCTCTTTAGACTGGGTGACCTAATCACTTAGCATATGTGCACTGAGCACCTACTGCATGCTAGGCACTGGGCAAACACACACAGACTAGATACTTCCACATGAAATCCCAACATATCCAAAGCAACACTGGCTTTTTTTTTTTTAATCCTGTTGAAATTCTCTGAGATTCCCATTCCATCATTTATGCAGTGGATTCAAAGCACAAGACTCACCTATACCTTGCCTTATCTACATTCAGCCTGTAACTATATAACCCTGACCTGGGATCCGTCTTATCTAGACTCACAGCCAGTTCTGGTCCTTGGAAACTGTAACTTGCTTAGACAAACTTGAGCCCCAGTAGCACCAGAGCCATTCCTCAAACATGGCACATGTCCATCTTAGTATTTTTTAACTGTGGTTGGCTGAATTCGTGGCTACAGGTTCCATGGATATGCATGCTGATCACATGTTTATAACTGGCTTGTCTTCCTGGCATGCTGACCTTTTTTTAAAAAATCATACTATAATTTCTTTCTTTGTCATTTGATACAGGCTTTTGTAGATAGCATAAATCCAGAGCATGAGTTAAAACCCATGCAGTCATTCTGAATGTCTTTTGTTCAGGTTTTTTTCCATGTTGCATTTAAAGCATCACCAGTAAAGAGGACCTTATTGCCATTGTTTTATGTTGTATAGTTTTTTGGTCTCTAGTTTCCTGTATTCCTTTATCCTTGCATTTTTTTTGAGACAGGATTTCTCTGTTGTAACTCTGGCTGTCCTAGAACTCACTTTGTAGAGCAGCCTGGCCTTGAACTCACAGAGATCCACCTGCCTCTGCCTTCCCAGTGCTGGGATTAAAGATGTGCGCCACCACTGCCCAGCTTGGATTTTTTTTTTATACTGACATTCTTTTTTGTTGTTGTTGTTACTTTCCTTTTGCATATTCTCTATAGGAGTTTGTTTTAAGGTTACCATGGGAAGTACATTAAATATCTTATATTTATAATAATCTTTTAAATTGTTAATAACTTTAGTTGTATACATCCTACTTTCCTATATCCACTGCCACTGTGACTGACATCACAAATTAGATCTTTTCTTGTTTTTGTGAATCCATTAATAATTTTGGAGTTTTTATGCTTTTGTCTTTCAATCTCTATACTATTTAAAAGAGATTTACATACTATTACAGTATTACAGAATTCTGTATGCCCCTTTAGGTTCTCCCTAACCTACAATGGAGTTTCATTTCAATAAATCTACTGTGAGCTGAAAATGCGTTTGATACACTTAACCTCCCAAACACCAAAGCTTAGCAACACAGTATAATGTAGACTGTCTATTTGTCAATGTGTGGTCGGCTGATAACTGTAGCTTGCCGCTGTTGCTCAGTATCACACTAAAAGAGTGTTATCATGTATTAAGAGCCTGGGAAAAGAGATCAAGATTCAAAATACAGTCTCTTGGGTTAAGATGGCTCTGTGGGTTGAGGTACTTACTTCCACACCTGATGACTTGAGTTTGATCACTGCATTCCACATGTTATAAAGGGAGAACCCAATCCCATAAGCTGCCTTCTGACTTGTGTATATGTGATACACAAACACACACAGACCCATGTGCAAACAAATAAGTGTAATTTTAAAATTTAAAAGAAAAAAATATGGCTTCTGAAAGTTGAAAAGCCCTAAATCAGGAACTATCTGATTTTATTTGCTAATGGACTTTATAATTTTACATGCATTTGCACTGCTAGTTTTTGTTCCCAAATATTGGGATTACAGAAGATATTTGGTTTCTCCTGACCCTGCTTTCTTGTGTAGGTGTGTGCCTATTCATGTATGTGCATATTCATGCATGTAAATGCCAGGTCAACCTCAGGTGTGGTTCTCAGGAGCCCTTTAACTTGATTTTTCAGAGTCTCTTGCTGGGACTTGGGGCTCTGGTGAATGCCATGAGAGGGCAATTTGAGAGAAGAATTGCCCACCAGTTAGCATAACAATGGGCATGTCTTGCAAAGGGCAGGGCCCCAAGAACTGTCTCCTGTATGTCTCCTGCTTTCCTTGGCATCCTTGTAACTCATGGTCAACACATCCCTTTCCTGGTATGAGAGGGGTGGAATCACAAAAGGGGTCTCTAGCCCCTCACTGGGCAATGTTACCAGCACACATAATAATAGTAATGATTTTCCCCAAGCAATACCACTCAGATTCAACTGAAACTTCTGGGAGAAACTAAGTAACATGCATAGTCAGAGATACCAGGTCAGGGTGTTTTGCCAGCTGCTATGGTGCAAGTTGCCTTTGGAAAAGGAAACATTCTTAGTAGCTGAGGTCTTGCTAGGATCAGGGAGCAAAAACAACGGAAGCTCGGTTACTGGGGCCTACAGGTTTTGCCTATGAGAGAAAGGACTATGAATTTCAGCGTCTACTGTTAGGTTTGATTAAATTTGATTTTCCTTGTTTTAATTGCTGATGGGTTTTGGTGTCCAGTTTGAGAACATAAAGACAGTAGAGCTTTATAGAGACAGTGTCTTTATAGATTTTCTTCTCTATATGATAAGGAAAAAAAAAATTCTCTTACTTGTGATCCTTTAATTAACCTTAGTAGAAATATATTAGAATTGAACAGAATAATAGAATGATTGATTGCTACCTGGTTACCATAAACAGCAGCCTGTCAAGAAAAATTCTTGGTTCACATAAACTCTGTAATCTGTAATAGAAAATTTATTGCTTTGTTGTACAATGTAACTATGGGAACAGGACATAGGAGAAATGTTTAGCCATATGTGGGTGTTTTCACCTGCTTAGAGAGTTCTGTTCAAAGGGTAAGTTAGAGCTGAGATCTTCATTCAAGAAAACGTGTGTATGAGTGATTTTTCCCACTGACTCCACATCCATCTTCTCAGAACCCTGACCTGCTGGGGCTGGACCTCAGTAGAACTCATTAACTAGGGCCAATTTCTGCCTCCCAAGTGCTAGACTACGGTGTGTGCTACCATGACTGGAACTGAACCTAGGATCTCATGCTCGTGTAGCAAGTACTTCAACTGATTGTGCTAACTTCCCAAATTCTATTTTCTTCTTCTTTTTTTGGAGGCAGGGTCTCACTAGGTAGCCTTAGGTGGTCTGGAACTTGCCATGTAGACTAGGCTAGCCTGGAACTCATTGATTCTCCTACTTTTGCCTCTTGAGCACTGGGCTTAAGGGTGTGTGTCACCATGTTTGGCCTTCTTAATTTTTGAAGAATAGTTTTATCAAATACAAATACAATATTCTTGACTTGGCTAGAGGTTTTTTTTTTTAAATTTATTTTTTTTTAGCACTTTAAGCTACTAGTCTTCCTTGTATACAGGTTTCTGCTGAGAAATCCATTGTTTTTTATGGGTGCTCCACTTTTAAAGGGGATGGGGTGTGGGGGGAATGGAGACATGGTCTTACAGTGTAGACCCGGCTAAAGTGGAACTTGCTATGTAGATCAGGCTGGCCGTGAACTCAGAGACATATTTATCTGCCTGCCTCTTCCTCCTCAGTGTTGGGATCAAAGATATGCAACACCATACTCTTTCTTTCTTTAACGTGTATGGATATTTTCCCTGCATTATTTCTGTGCACTACATGCATACCTGGTGCTTAAGGATGTTAGAAAGGCATTGTAGTTACAAATGGTTATTCCTGCCATGTAGGTGCTGGGAATTGGACCCAGGTCCTCTAGAAGAGCTGCCAGTGCTTTTGACCACTGTGTCATTTCTCCAGCCCCCAGCTATATGCATCTTACCAGCCAAAAAGCTCTCCCCAATAATTTGCCTCTCTCCCACTCAGAACACAATACCTGCCTTGACCCAGCTCATGAGCTTCTTTCACTTTCCCATCAGCCACTGTCCAGGCTGATGCTACTTCTTGGCTAGCACATTCCTTCACCTTCACTTGCTTTAGTTATGCTTTTCTTTCTCTGTGTCTTAGCTCAGGCATCACCTGCTCAGGTGTTCCAGTGTCTGACACTCCAGACACCCACAGAGAACTCTTACCATGCTTTCCCATTCTAAGAGGCCAGAACTGTTAGGACAACTGGTACAGCAACAGGCTGATGTGGGGAAAACTTACAAAATGGCTACATCAACTCTAAGAATGCATACAGGCTTCACAAAGAAATATGAATATTCAAACAATGGAGTAAAGTTTTAGTTCATTAGTGTCTTCTTCCTTTCCCAACCTTTATCTGAGTTTTTTCACTATCCCCAAAGCAAGGCAATACTAATTCTGATCATGTAGATTTTTAAAATGGCCTAAAACACATTTGTCTGGAGGGAAGGCAATGTCCATTAGAAACTCCTAAGTGGCTTATAAATCTAGGTATAAATCTTTAAGACATTCTTATTCAGAATAGAAATCTTATTGGAGGGAGGGACTTTCAGCAGTGAGGTGACTGCATAGTTATGGCCTCTCCTGAAATGACTGATTATTATGAAGGAAGAGTCAAGTGAGAAACCTACCGGCTATGACAGAGACACTGACATGATGCTGAGTTCTTTAATCAAAAAAGTATCACTAGACTTTGAAAGTGGCAGGAAGTGCATGTGTACATATACTGTATTTGAGCACAGGACAGGGAAAGGAGCAAGCAAGAAATACGACAGAGAGGAAAATAAAGCCCTTTACATTTTATATCAGAGCATCTGTCCTTATAAAATGACAGACAAGAGATCCTGAGCTTTGCAACTGGAATCCCACAAGTAAACTCATCTCCGCAACCAACTACCATCAACTACCATCACAAAGCACTGATCTTCACTGGATTCATGAAAAGAAATGGGCAAACTGTTGTCATGCATCAGCATACAGATCACAGAACATAAAGTATATGGACCATTGGGATAGTGCAAAGTGCCAAAATTCAAGCAATGTTTAAGAAAGAACTGTCTCCCTTACTTTTCGGCAACGAGGATTAGGGCAGCTGAACCTCTTCACATCACTGTCCAACAGAGCAGGGAAGCTACAGGAGGGGCACCTGGAATAACCATGAAAGGCAGCATCACTCAAAATGGTTAAAGTAGGTTTCATAGGCCTGTGCTACCAAGATGGAGTGTTAAGCAAGGCAGACAGTGCTTTGTACTCATTAGTTTTCATTATAACCTAGGCTGAGTTTCTTCCTATACTTGCATTTACCAGGAAACACAGGCAACATCTCAGTGTCTAAATTTACTGTCAACCACACACCTCTAACTTTCAAAGAGTCCTTGTACCCATTACTTTTGCTCCCACCCAGGACACTGTGATTGAGACACAGGCTAGAAGATTAGGTAGGAAGTAAGGCATGTAGATAAAGATTCCATCGATAGATGTACAAGCTAGCTCTGCTACAGACTCATCTTGCCCGATGAAAGTGCTCAGGCCGGCTTTACCTAGGGGAATGAGTAGACTCTCAGAACTCACCGGACAAGCTCATCAGCATAGGCTGCAGCGACCTCTTCTTCAGCTTTCCGTTCATAGTATTTGCACAGAATGGTCTGGGGGAGCACCTTCTCCAGTTCACTGGTTGGGAAGGAGCATGTGCAGCTGCCTTCCATGCAGCTAAGTTCTGACTAGAATAAAGTAAGCAGACAAGAAAAAAGTTAGCCAGGGATTCAGAATAAAAAGAATGAAGGAAGTCAAACACATCTTTCAAGGGAAGAGACAGCAGCAAACACAGATGTGGAGGTAGTCTCCTCTCTGAAAAATCACTCTTTAAACCAGGAAGCCATTAAGTAAGAACACAAAGGCCTTCTTAAATCCTAGCAGAGGACCTCTGGCAGCCCAAGCTACAATCTATAAAGATGGAACACCAATGGCTAAGGTGACATGGCTCAGTGGGCTGGAAGAAGCTGGCTTCAGTGTCTGAAGTAAGCTGCTTCTCTTGTATAGTCTGCAAAGATTCCTCTGGTCAGGAGAAGGGAGAGGTGGTAACTAGGTAAGAAACCAGGATGGGGTTGTTTGGGCTTCTGATCTGACTTTCTCTGGATGAAAATCAACAGAAAGGAGGAAGGTTCAGGGACAGCAAAGCTTGAGAGTGGCCTCAAATGAAGACCCGAAGCAAAACTTACACATGTAATCACAATGGCCCCAGTTCCTTCTTCCTACTCAGTTCTAGGATGCCGGGATGTGGGCAATTTCATATCCACATCCAGCTGAAAATGCCTTAGACTGTCATTGGAGGATCACAACATGAAACACTAACTCTATTCAGGAGCTCAAAGTCACTGCTCAGTCTTTATGCTCGTGGCTCAAAACAGCTTCCAAACAGATGTTTATTAAGAATGTAAAGTGCCCGATCTGAGGAACCCTAACAGGAAAAAGGTGGATACTAAAACAGACACATGCAATAATCTTACTTAATGTTCCAATAGTCTAGAAACCAAGGCTTAATGCCTTGGTTTTTCACCAGGTTTTCTGTTTGTATCTTTTCTGGTCCAGAATCCCACATGGCTTCTAGCTTCCAGTTCTAGTTCTCTTTGGTCTCTTCCAAATAATGTCAGGTGAGATTATTGTGACCTACATACATTTTGATTTTCAATCATGGTTCCCATGGCCACTATTACTTCCTCTGTGACTAGAATAATAAGGTTAAAGTATTTGGCCTTTTGTCCTTGGCTCCAGATGCATCTTTAAAACAACTCCTGAGTGTTAAAGTTGAGAGATAATCATTTGTTATAACACTAGGTACTTTCACCCTGAGAAAGGAAAGTCTCTCTGACCCTTTCTTGCCCTTCTTTTAACTGCTCCTTTTTCCTCCCAAAGGCAGCCCACAGAAACTAGGATTTCTTTTCAAGGCTAGTCCAAAAAAAACTATATATACAATTCTTCTTGTCTTTTTGTATTGAAGCTAGCCATAAAGCAATTTTCTGACCTTGTTAACAGATAGCACACATAAGACCTTCAATTTAAGAAGAGGTCATACTCCATACCCACAGAAAGGCCAGAAAGAAATCTGTTGGTTTTCTCTAGTCTATCAAACTCCTGTCTAATGCCATTTTCACAAGTTGTTCACACTTCAATCCTATCTATGCAATAAAGGCTCCATAAAAATTCAACAGACAGGGTCTGGAGAACTTCTGGATGTTGAATACCAGAGAAGAACAAGATTCCACCCCCTTGATGAGATGGCGATGTAGCCTAACTCTACAGGGAAAGAGGGACCTTGCCGGTCTGTCTCCTGATCAGTCTGCTGACCTGGAGCTTTACAAGCTTTGTAATAAACCTGAAATACAAGCATTTCTCTGAGCTTTGAGAACTACTTTAAGCAAGTCAACTGAGCCTATAATTAGCAAGTCATGAAAACTCCAGTTTGAAGTCAAGAGATAGACATTCTAAAGGCTCTCTACCTACAGAATCTGACAGTCCTCAGGCAGGTGGTATCAAAACTTAACTGACTTTCAGCATGTGTAATGATGACAACTGCAGGAATGAGTGCTTGCTTGCTGGTGGGAAGAGATCCACATGTTCTGGGGTCATGGGAGTAGCCTATGCTTTGAGTAATCAGTGGGAAGACTTGAGACTGAGGCTTTCCCTCCCTAACCCCAAAAACTGTTTCTCAGTATTTCCTGGTCTTTCAGAATCTTGAATTTAAGGGTGTTAGTCAGTAATTATTTGTCAATTCAGATTTGTCTCAGGATTAGACTAAATTCACATGCTCATGGAAATTTTTCAGTGAACCACAGTAAGTACAGGATGTTGATGTGTCGTATGACTGGTGATGCTAAAGGCCATTTAAAAGGTTTTGTACGGGGACTAGAGAGATGGTCTGCTGTTGGGAACACTGTCTTCAGCTCTACTCCAAGGAATCTAACACCCTTTTCTTTCCTCCTCATTTATCAGGCACTCACATGATGTACATACATACATGCAGGCAAAACACTCCTACACATAAAATAATTAGAAGAAAAAAAAGGTTATGTTGAGGAAAGGAGGAAGGATAAACAACACTAAGATGCTTGAAAAAGACATAGGGAATCATATTATTTTATGTCTAATTAAAATCTCTCTCTCATCTTGGGATGACAATGCTCCTTTCTAAAAACCACAGACTTTTTAAGTAAAAACCTAAGTGTCAGATATGAAAAAAATCTCTTAGAATTGTTAGTCAGAGGAGTCCAAGAGACTGTGAAACAGTATAGGTTACTGTTGCTATCCTTGGTTGCCCCCAGAAATTGAGAACAAGACCCTATTGCTGAAGACATCAACACTTTGGCAAAGGTCTTGGAGGAATCTAGCTGGAACTGACCTGGAAGCTTCCTTGAGGACTAAATCTCATAGTGTCTAAAGGAGTAATGCGAGCTGTCAAGGAAGAAAAGCAATCAATAGCCCTACCCAGGTGTAATGTCTATGAACCACAATAATGATAAAAAAGAGTTGTAAGTTTTTTTTTTGAGACAGGGATTCTCTGTTGTAACTCTGGCTGTCCTGGAACTCATTCTGTAGACCAGGCTGGCCTTGAACTCACAGATACTTGCCTATCTCTGCCTCCCAAGTGCTGGGATTAAGGGTGTGAGCCACCACTGTCTGGATCAAATGTTATTCTTAAAGGTGCACAGAGGCATTTACATCTTAGGGGTAACAGCCATCTAATCGAACTTAAGTCCAGTTCAATAGGAGGGAATTCATGCCCAATACTGTAAACCTAACCTATTATCTGTGGCTGGTAAGGCCACGGAGCCTAGAGGAAAACATATTACTGCTACTTCACTGACCCAGCATAATTTTAAATTACTTTCTAAATACCTATCCTTATACCCATAGGTTAAGTGTAGCTCTAATCTTCGATCAAGAAAGCTTTTTGCAGCCCATTACAGAACACCTCAGCTAGTCACAATACAGAGGACAAATGCTCAGCCCCAACTGATACATCTATATCACAATCCCTACATCTAAGGCCAAAGGAACATCACAGAAGGGCTGGAAAGACTTTAAGAGCCAGAGGACTAGCATGTCTGCTGCAAGACAGCATCTTCTGTATTTGGCAGGGAAACTGTACCCATGAATCTCAACATGCCCATATAGATGGGAGAAATCTCACAAGGGCCTACTCTGAAATGAAGAGATTCAGGTAATTAATGGCTGCTGAGAGAGGGAGAATCAATTTTCTCTAGAGATGAACCCCCTAAACACACATCTGTAACACTAAAATAACTTAGCAGGTTATAAAAAAACAATAATAATTAAAGAATAAGAGGCCAAAAATTTGACAAAAAGTGGTAGACACAGGAGACACTGTATGGATTGGTGTGTATGTAATGTAAACACAGTAAATACACACATGGAAATCTTTAAAAGTAAAAGGCCACATTCTGGAACACTACGTTAGTTTCTTTTCTCTCGTCTCCTCTCTTCCTCTCCCTTTCTCCCTTTCTTCGGCAATACTGAAGATGGAACCCAGAGCCTCGTATCTGTTAGGGAAGCATTCTATTGCTAAGTTATACCCCAGTCCTTTTCCCCTACCACCCTCCCACCCCCTTTAACTTTGAGACAGGGTCTCACTAAATTGCTCAGGCTAGCCTTGAACTTGTGATCTTCCTGCCTCAGCCTTCCATGTAGCTGGGATTAAAGGCCTATGCCACTTTGCCACTGTTACTTTGCTATGGTTGCTGAAGAAATATAAAACAATACAAGACCTCTTAATACTGTTTTGTTGGTGTTGAATGAAATGGACTTTGGACAGAGAAATGTGATCTTACACTTACTATATCTTTTTAAGCCAACTATAAAATCATTTTAAAGTATGTGAAAAAACACTAATATATTTTCGTATGCTTAAATAAACCGAAGATTCATCCTAAGCTCACCCGTTACCAACTGTGACCAGGAAGGTGAGTGCAAAGGCAAGGGACCTATGGAACTAGACATGGGACATGAAGCAATCAGGAAAGCTGTTGTCCTCAGACAACATATCAGCCTATCAGCAGAATTTTGCTTCCCACACAAGACATGCACCTATTTCTTAGCATGGTGGCCTTTCATATTTATGAGCATGACACATTTTTTACCTTTCCAGACCCGAACACTGCCTCTTGGGCATATCTGATAAGACATTCTTTGCAGAACAAGTGGGCATCGGCACACTGTGTCAGCTCCTCAAATGGAAACTCCCCATAGCAGCAGCGACATTCAATCAGCTGGCCATCCTGCAAGCCAAGAAAAAAAAACTCCATATGAATGCTGCCATATCCTACGTCATCTATAGCCCTGCATACTTCTTTGCCCTAGGTACACAATAGAATCAAAACTGACTCCTAGGAGACACTGAATAACAACAATCTGCTTTTTTGCAGTCTAAACCTAGCTCAGAAGCTGGGCACCATGGAAATATACGTGTAATGACAGTACTTAGAATACTGAGGGAGGAAGAAGGAACTAGAGTTTGGGACCAACCAGAGCTATGGAGTAAAGCTTTGTCTCAAAAAGAAGGTAAGTAAATAAAATATATAAATCTAACTCAGGATATCAGTATACACTATACCATAGCTAAATACAGCTAGTAACTGCTGCAACAGACACTGGTGTGACTATAAAAGTAAGAGTTAATGGCAAGACACATTATCCAAGAAGCTTTTAAAAGCTGGATTTTGTTTCTCTTGTCAGAAGACAAGAGTGTGAAGACATTATAAGCTGCTAGTCCTTGCTTTTGGTTACCTGACTGAGAAAAATTAAAGTCGAATCCTTAAGTACATGCAGATGTAATCTCAGTGCTCACTGATGAGACAGATCCAGTCAGCAGCCTGTTCTCATTTGTGCTCAAAAAGGCCACTAAGCAAGTTGGCATACATGGCACAGAAGCCTCTGGCCCAAGGCTACACACAGGGAATCTGAGCACTACATTTCCTTCTAGGAACTGCCTAGTGGGTTTCTGTTCGTGCTCTTTAAGAACATATCTATCTCCTGCTTGGGTCTTGATGACGACCTCCTCAGGCTGATGTACCTGACTGTGACTTGAGTGAACTCACAAGTCAACAAGAGGTTATATAGAAGAGGTTTGCTTTCAAAAGCCCAATGAGTACGTCCAGAATAAATGAACTTGGTGAGATTTCAAAATACCTTTTGATACTGTTCTTCATTCATCTGCAGGGCAAGCAAAAAGTCTTCATGCTGAAGAACAAAAGAATCAAACATTCAGATACAAATGTAAAAAGGAGACAATAAGCCATTAGCATGGATTTCAATTTATGTACATAATTAACAGGTAACCCTTTAGTAATAGTTTAGCAATTGAAAAAGCTACAGAGGATAAGTCTGCAGAGTGAATAAGGGAACACATCAACATAAAACACTCTGGAATAGCAAAGAACAGCATACAACAAACAGGAAGCTAAACAGGACAAAACCAAGTTTGATAACACGATTTGCAGGTGAAGGGGGAAGCAACCACCACTTGTGTATTATTGCAGCAGATGCAAAATGGCTGACCATGAAGGAACCATGAACTCAATAGTGAAAAAAAATTTTTTTTGATTGTTTTTTTGAGATAAGATCCCTCTATGTAGTCCTGGCTGTCCTCAAACTCATAAAAATAAGCTTGCTCCCCTACCCTCCTTGAGTGCTGGGGATTAAAAGCATGAGTCACCAGGCCCGGCCAAAACTTTTATTTTGAGACAGTGTCTCACAATATAGACCTGGGTGGCCTAGAACTTGCTATGTAAGTTATAGCCTCTAACTCAGAGATCTGCCTGCCTCTGCCTCCCGAGTCCTGGAATTAAGTTGTGTGCCACCAAGTCTGGCTATCAAGATCATGTTCAGGAATCAGTCCCCAAGATGCCATGAGCATAAATATGAATTGATGTATGCACAAATTATTTATAAACAGAAAAACCATGGAAACAAGCCTGAATATTCACCAATGTTATAGCAGGTAGTTCTAAAAAAGCAAAGAAGACGACCTCTGTGGATGGCTGTTATATGGTTGCCAAGATGCATTCTAAGTGAAAAAGCAGAAACTAAAGAGTATTTTTCTTAGAAATCTTCTTGATAATGATATACACATGGGTATGTAGGCATGTGTCAGACAGCTTTGTGAAGCCAGTTCTCTCCATACACCGTCACATGGATTCTGGAAGTCAAACTTGGGTCTCTAGGTTTTGAACAGAAAGTGTCTACCCACTAAACCATCTTGTCATCCTGTTTCTTTTTTAAAATAACTTATCTCATTTTATCTTCTGGATAAGAAAGAGAAATAAAAAAAATACCCATACACATTTGCTTTTACTTAGAATATATAAAGATAAACTAAAATGAGTAGTAATACAGAGGTATTAAGAAAAGAATCCAGCTTTCTGGACATTTCTTGCTGTATAGTTTTGACTTAAAGTGTTACAAAACCGAAGGACAAAAGAAGGAAGGAAGGAAAGAAGGAAGTCAAATATAAATAACAGGCACAAATAAACATAACTGTTCAAGTTAATGGCATAACCAGACTTATTTCAAGTGACTTTATGGTTTCTGTTGTGTGTGTGTTTTTTTTTTTTTTCTTTTGAAACACAGTTTTGCTACATTGCTCAGGCTGGCTCTGAGCTTTAGCTTCTGCTTCAGCCTCTCGTGTAACTGGGCTGTAGGTGTGTCTCCCTTTGTTCAGCTGGTAGGAATTGTGTTATTAGATCTTTAAGAATCAAGACTTTCTTTGGTACGTGTACACACACACACACACACACACAAACACACACACACACACACCTGTATACTGAATTCCAAACAGAAATACCAGAAATTCCTGGTAAAGAAAGTAAAGCATTTTGGAGAAATTTCCAGATCTCGGCCTATGCTGGATAGTTTACATCAACTTGACGCAAGTAAGTGATTTGAGAAAAGGAGAACTCAAATAAGCAAATGCCTCCAATATGATTGAGCTGTAGAGCATTTTCTTAATTAGTGATTAGATGGACAAGAGCCTAGCCCATTGTGGGTGGTGCTATCTTTGAGCTGGGGGTTCTGAGTTTTAAAAGAAAGCAGACCCGGCAAGCCATGAGGAGCACCTCTCAACGGCCTCTGCATCAGCACTTGCCTCCAGGTTTCTGCCATTTGAGTTCTTGTCCTGACTTCCTTTGATGATGAACAGTGATATGGAAATGTAAGCCAAATGTAAACCCTTCTCCTCCAACTTGCTTTCTGGTCATAGTGTTTCATCACAGCAATAGAAACCTACTAAGACAAGGTCAGAGGAACCAGATCACTTCACCATGCTGGAAAGCAAGGATGTGATCAGAGACTACCAGGTCAGGACAAACAGACTAAAACAAAGGGGCTGCCATTGGCCAGAGAAGGATGATTTGGATATAAGGTTAATAATGACTACAAATAACAGATAACTCAGTAATTCCTTATGTAGTTTTTGGATGAGCTCTGTGGTGATTTTTTTAAATTTAATTTTATGTTTATGAGTATTTTTCCTACATGAAGTCTATGTACTATGTGTGTTCCTGGTGCTCACGAAGGCCAGGAATACATCAGACCTCCTAAGGTTAGAGTTACAGATAGTTGTGAGCAACCTTGTGGGTGCTGGGAACTGAGCCTAAGTCCTTTGGAAGAGCAGCCAGCGCTCTCTGAGCTATCTCTCAACTCTGCACGGCTGTATTAATAAATGTAATTCTATGATAGATGGATCAAGATGAACACTTTCTTCAAATTCTAATGTCTGCTTAAGGTACAGAATTTTTATTCACACACACAAACCACCACTTCATTTAGAGATAGTATCTACCCAAACACTTATTCTGATTAATCACTAGTTTTTCTTTCAGTTGTTTTCTGTGAAGCTAGAGAAATAATAAAGTAGGGTGTGTGTGTGTGCGCGCTGGTTCAGCTACTCTCAATGTTGCCGACAGTGCTCTCCTCAGGGTGAGTTCCTATGTCCAGATGCACACTGTGGGAGGACTTGTGAACTTTTCATTTTGTCACACACAATTCCTTCAAAATTTGAAACAAAACAGCAACAAACACTAACTGTGACTGCTTTATTAAAGATATTTCCAGCTGAGCGATGGTGACTCACACCTGTAATCCCAGCACTTGGGAGGCAGGGGCACGTGGATCTCTGCCAGCTTGGTCTACAGAGCAAGTTTCAGGACAGCCAGAGCTACACAGGAAAACCCTGTCTTGAAAAACAAAGCTAAACAAACAAAAATTTCCATGTAACAGTAGTTTTTATTCTTTACTTTTTCTTGGAGACAGGGTCTCAGTGTAGAGTTCAGGCTGTCCTTGAACCTGTAAGCCCCTGCCTTAGTTTCCTAAGTGCTGGGACTACAGGTGTATGTCACCATGCCTAACACTGGCATATTCTATTATTTTTTTGGTGGTCTGGGAATTAAACATGCTAAGTCGAATGCTCTCCAACTCAGCCACATCTCTGGCCTTCTCTCACCAAGTTACTAGGCTAGCCTTGAACTTTTACTAATCCTTTGGCCTCTGCCTTCAAGGTAGCTGGAAGTTCACTACCACACATGGATAAGATTTGGCATCTTAAAAAATTTGAGGGCTGGAGCGATGGCTCAGTGGTTAAGAGCACTGACTGCTCTTCCAAAGGTCATGAGTTCAATATCAAGCAACCACATGGTGGCCCACAACCATGTATAATAGGATCATATGTCCTCTTCTGGCATGCAGGTGTACATGCAGATAGAGCACTCATACAAATAAAATAAGTAAATCTTTAAATTAAAAAAAAAAATCGAACACAGAGATTGACAAGCTACCACTCCTTTTTTTCTATTGCTACAAATTTAACAGGCTTTTTTTTTTTTTTTTTAAAAGAAATACTATCATCAAAAATGTGACCACAGGCAAGGTAGTATACATCTTTAATTCCAGGCAGAGGGGAGTGGATCTCTGAGTTTAAAGTTAGTTTGGTCTACAGAGAGTTCTAGGACACCAAGACAGCCAGAACTGACTATATAGAGAGATCCTGTATCCAAATACAAACAAACAAAAAAAGAAAGGGGGGAGGGGGAAAGACCTCACAGGCTTGGGTCTGTAGGAATTCAGGACCTGGGGCCACCACCAGAGCTTAAAGGATTTTTTTATTAAATAATTAACATATGTGTATTTCAGATGATTGAAATGTTTAATAATATTTGGGAAAGTTATAGAGCTAAATGAAGCTTCTCTTTGTTTTTCTTCACCATTTGTGGCTGAAGGGAGTAAAGAGATATCTTACTAAGTTCTCATATAAACTTCTTTAATGCAAGGTTGGCAAATTTAATTCCTGGGACCTACATGGTAGAAGAAAAGAAATGACATGCCATGGTACCCGTGTGTCTACAAACATATGCATGTGCAATAAAATAAATAAGTGCAATAAAATGCACTTTTTAAATTTTGCAATAAAAAGGCAAAAATAAGTACAATAAAAAATAAAAATAAATGCAATAAAAAATTTAAAAATTCTCTAATTCAATCTGATTTATGAACCCACAAGGTTAGTCAATATCATTACAAAACACAATTTGTTTTCTATTTAAAACCTTTGCTGTGCTGAAAAGAAACGAGCAGGGAAGAAATTCACTACAGAAGAAGCCTGATTCGTAAAATACTAAAACTTGTTTCATTCCATAAAAAAGCAAACAAAATTACTAAATCACTGATTGAAGATGTAGTGAGAAGGAAACAGAAAACAAAATAACAACTCCTTCTGCAGGAGGATTCCAAGAGTTCAATACCAGTCTGGACTACATACTGAATCCCAGGTCAGACTGGTTTGCAGTGTGATCTTGTCTCAAAAAAACAAAAACCGAAAAGCAAACTAAACTTTTCTGTGTAATTAGTCACTCAAGAAAAAGGGAAAATTTGGACTGGAGGATATATAGCTCAGTAGGAGAATGCTGTCTAACTGCTGGCTTAATCCCCAGTACAAGAGGAAAAACAAACCCTCCAAATCCTGCCTCAGCTTCCAGTGCTAGATTTAGAAGTTTGAACAACTAAACCTTTCTTGAAAAGGAAGTGTGTGTGGTGTTAGTGATGGACCCCAAGCTAGGCTATATCCCTAGCACCCAAGGAACTCATAAACTAGCCCGTACCGAACCCCAGAACCACATTCCAATTAGAGCACAGCTTCCTACCTCTGCCATCTCTTTGATTTTCTGCTCATAGAATTCCTGCTCCTGCTGCACAGCTGGAAGGAGGGCCTGCTGGTCATAGGACCTATAATGTCGACGCTTGTTTTCCAGAAAGAACATCCTCTTTTCTATTTTTATGTTACCTAGAAGACATATAACAATGTGAAATCACAGGGACAATTATTCCCAAGGAATCCAGGCCAACCATTCCGTCTATAAGTGCTATAACTTAGCACTGCACCAGCCCTGTGGCAGGACTATGGCTTTCCACACCTAATCTCACCGCACGCCACATCACGCTTAATCTGTGGTAAGGCTTTCATCCTTCCTCGTTTTTTCTTTGTGAGCACCAATTGCAAAGCCTCTCCTACTTTGACAGCACTGCACTAGGTTGGTACTGCAGTCTGTTACCCTTATAAGCACAGTGGCTTTACAGGTCTGAACTATTACAGATACAGTTAGAATGGCCTGCGTTTATTTACTGGTCAATCCGCCAGTCATCTGGGTTGACAGGGGCAGATGCAACATATTTTATGCATGTTAAGCTTTTAATCGTGAAAATCTTCAAATACTTAAGACTACCTAAAAGAGCAGCACCTAGATTCACCAAAATCACACTCAGAATAAAAGTCAGAACAACTAGTCTGTTGGGCACTGTCTTCTCCTGTTAATTTATCCAAAAAATTATTACATCCAGATTTTCAATTATTACCTGTTCATTTTTGGCAATCTTTTAATTTTAACAGTATTCACTATGTGTCTGGTTCCTCATATATTTTATCCTCTTTTTCTTTTGTTCTCCTTAAGCTTTTAAAAATGTAAACTTCTGATTTGAAAACCAGTCTTTAGGGGTAGTAGGGGTAGTGAAGCACAGTGCTAGGAATCAGCTGTGAAGTCGATCATCAGCTCATCTACTTACTAAATGCACACTGCCTGGCAGGATACTCAGCCCTTTGTGTTTCAGTTTTTTTCTGTCTTTTCAGCCACATGAACTGCAACTGTGGCAGGAAGTTTCAAGAACTGTATTTCGACTTGCTATAAAGAACTTTGTGAAAGACAGAGCGGCCAAAAAGGGGGTAAAACATCTTGCAAAGAACATGCTCCACTCTCCATTATTGAACACCAGAAACAACAGCCTTATGACTAAGTCTTAGGGATGACTGAACTTGTACTAATTTAGCCAAGTGACTGACATCTATGTCAATCCTACTTTCATAACCAGAGATCAGTGAAACTGTCACATAAAAAGGCCCTGCTCCATAGACAGCTGAGGACCCCTGGAGTCACAGCTTAAGGGAATGAGAGGCAGAATGAAGAATTCATAATACTTGGAATGAAGTTTTATAAATAAGCATGTAACAAAAGACAAATAGTAGAAAGCAACTTTCCCATTTGAGATGTGGCTACAGAAAGAGCAGTGAATTCCTGTTGATACAATCAAGTCACATGAAATGTTATAAAATCCTGTACTCTATGTGTGTGGGGGATGGGAGGGAGGTGTGCTCAGACCCAAAGAGACTTCTTTGAAAGACTCTCTCTGCAGTTATTCCAATAAGAATAAAGAAATTTTATAGAAATGTGGATACTAGCCATGCTGCCATGTGTAAAAATTGCCTCTCTGTAGCAATCATGAAGTAATTAGTGACTAATGGTCGGTACAACTATATAGCCAATTTTCACATCTCAAGAGCTGTGTTTGTCCACGATTAGCAGTATTTCCCTTTAGCCACACATGAAATTCTCCATTGCACACAGCATTTTCCTGCTAAAATGTACCCAAGGAAGGATGAAGCCAACAACTGCAGCTACTGTCTATAAATTGTGATGTGCTGTCCAAACAGTCCTAGCCAGCTGCTCTTGTGCTTGTTGGGCCTTTGGAAACAGCAAGTACACTGTATCCTGCTTCAGTGACTTCACTAAAAAGAAGGTCCTTGCTATTGCCAACACTCAGCTTCCCATTACCTTGTTCAAATTTGAAATCTATGAAAGAATACTGATTCATTTCTTTTCTCTTTTTCCGTTTTCCACTGGCTTCAGGTGATAGCTCCTGCCACTTTTTAATGGCATCAGAAAAGGCCTAAAATTGAGAAAGGAAAAGGTTACTATCATAAATGTAAAGAGCAAATAAACAGAAGGCAATCCCTAAATCTCATCCTCTCCCACAGTGCCAGCTCTGCCCAGTGTAACAACACCAAAATGCCAGCAGGTTGAAAGTGAGAAAAGGAAACGAAAGTTATCCATGCGGGAGTACAGGCTTAGTAATTTGAGTACTTGTGAGCAGTAATCTGGCTACACAGCTGCAGCCACAACCTATAAAGTGCTTGGTAGCACTCCCTTTCTAGCTCCCACTATTTCTCTTCCTTTGCACACATCTCTCTGACCTCCCTGGCAGCATGGATGTGCTAATGCTACTCTTCCTCATTCCTCTGCTGGTCCAACCCCATGTTCTGAGTCCTCTCTACCTGAAAGACTCTCCAGATATTTCAATTCATGTGTGCCTTCTGCAAACTGTTAACTTTCAAACTCCCGTTTCCAGCCATTTCTCTAACATGTTCTGTCCATTCAACAACCTAATAAATTGGCTGTCTCAGACACTACTCATTAGAGTGGCATCTTATTCTTTCACTGAAAGCCAGTTCTTTTCAGTTATCCTCCTTTCAGCACAGTGATTCTCAAACCCTCCTAATGCTATGAGTCCCTCTAAAACACTGGTTCTCAATCCTTCTTTAACAGTCCTCATGTTGTGATGACGCCCCACCCATAAAATTATTTTCATTGTTACTTCAACACTGTTATGAATCATAATGTAAATATCTGATATGCAGATGGTCTTAGACGAACCCTGTGAAATGGTTGTTTGACCCCAAAAGGGGCCATGATCCCTAGGTTGACAACTGCTGCTCTAGCAGATGATGCTACACTCTTCCTTCATGCCTACTGTTATGTCCTCTATAAACATCCTATATTTTTTTTTCTTTCAGAGTACATCTCATAGTCATTAACAGCATAATTATTTGTTTGCTTTTCTGCTTCATGTCATTTCTTCCACCAGGCTGTGGGCCTCAGGAGGACAAGGAATACTGCATAGCTCACGACACACCCTTGGTAACCCACAGAATGTATGCACTACTTATTTGGAGATAAAAGAAAAGGGGAGATTGTGTGGTTCAGGCTAAAATGGACATTTACAACCTGCTCATCTTGGAGAAAAACACACTCAAGCTGATCTATCAAAAGAGAACAAGCATTTCAGCTTTCAAAGAGAAGGGGCAACTTCCACATTACTTTTACCTCTTCCATGGGGACTTTACAGAGGTCTCATTTGACTTGTCCAATAATACTGAGGTTGGCAATATTTACTTTCCAAGAGCTGAGGTTTAGGAAGGGCTAACCCAAGTCAAACTTCATAAAGGCTAGATTTGCAGACAGTGCAGTCTAGGATAACTGAAGCTCCCCTCTTTGAAAATGCTACCTCATCATCACACAGATTTGAGAAACAGCATCAAAGCCTGCTAATGGCGATACCCATCATGCTACCTTTCTGTTCTCCTTCTTTGGTATGGAACTTCCAATTTCCTCTTTCTGGAATTTCCAAACCCTAATGCACCAATCTTAAAGCCACATCTTAGTACTTAGCTGCATCAACATGGACCTGGTGAGATGGCTCAGCAGTTTAACTCCAGCTTCAGGGAATCTGAAACCTTCTGATACCAGGCATGCATGTGGTGCATAAACATATATGCAGACAATACACTCATAGACATTTTTTTAAATTAAAGGTTCATTAACTTTATCCAAAGGGAAACACTCCACCTTTGAACTAGAGCTCCACTGTTATGCCCAGTTCATGTTTTACTTATCCCCAGATCTTCAAGGTCAGCCTGGGTGGTACAGACTAGGCATTAAGCAATCAAAAAGACTGTCTTGGAATGACAGGAGTTCAAAAATAATGTTCTTTTAGCTACTTTCTTTTTCCGATTTTATTTACATTTATAAATTGAACAGTCACTCACAGTTCTAGGTCAAGCATACAGTCAATCTGGTAAGGCTTTTAAGATATTTAAAACAAGGGCCAAAGTTACCTTAAGTGATAGCTAGAAGATCTGCAAAACCAAACAAATAAAAAGAGATACCAAGAAGGCTTGGTGGTACACACTCCCAGCACTTGGGGATGGGGGCTGCTGAGGCAAGAGGATCCTGAGTTCCAAGCTAGATGAGGCTACACAACAAGTCCCTGTCTCAAAAGAGAGAGATAATGGGGAACAGTACAATGCACATGTTGATGCCTTAAAGACCAAGGGACAGGAAGAGACTTAAGCCTTGTAGAGAAGATGGGTAAAGGTGGAGAAATGCCACTCATGCATAAGCCAAGATGACTATTAAAGCCACATGGCAGGAGCAACCTATCTAGGAAGCCCGGGGAGCAGATATTCAGAGAGAGACCAAGAAAGAGAATAGATTAAAAGTGGCCTGCTCCATTTGAGGTCTTAAATGTTCTTTTGACATTCCTGGAGCATGGGCCAGGGAAGACGATGAACACTGAATTGAGATAGTCATATCTATGGCAGAATAACTGAGAAAAAAGTTAGACAGAACAGAAAAGCTGGTGAAGCTCATAGGCCTGAGTATGAAAACCAAAACGCTGTCATGATCAATCTTGGTTGGATCTGGAATCAACTAAAAGAAGCACCTCGGGTGGATGAGAAAGGGAGTTTATTGAAAGAAATTTCTAGGAAATTAACTGAGAGAAGATCCTTCCCCAGTAGGCAGCACCTTCAAGCAATGACCCAGATATAAAGAGATCCAAAGGAAAAGTTACTGCTTTTTGCCTTCTTGCCTCTGCCCCCTGCTTAGTAAGAGTGCATGGAGCCTGCTGCTACCACCACCACCATTCTCAATTTTAACTACAAATCTCCCGAAAATTCACTAAAGAAAACACAGTAAAGAGTACATGATTTGTCTTAGTAGCAAGTATATTTTCCAAAGCCATAATAAAGAAAATCCTATAAACAGATTTACCAAAAAGTATGTGCATAAAAAAGGGTGTGTGAGCCAGGTTTAATCTTAGCATGTGAAAGGCAGTGGCAGGTGGATCTGTTTGAGGTCAACCTGCTCTACATAGCAAGTTTCAGGCTAGCCAGAGCTACATGATGAGACCTCCTTCCCCCAAAGCAAGCAGGGTGAGGTGGTGCACTCTTTAATAATCCCAGCACTTAGGAGACAGAAACAGGGGGATCAAGACCAGGCAGTTTATACAATTTCAAAGCCACACAGTAAGACTGTCTCAAAGAGAGACGTGTGTGCTTATAAGATCTTCTTATCATCAAGAGAAAGCTACAGTTTTCAAAATGGTCCATTAAGCATAAACCTATGCTCAAAACATGAAGGCAAATGCTACAAAACATTTCAAAGAGCTGAGCTGCCTCAAAAGAAGCCTGCCACCTTAAAACTGCATACAGGCATTTGAATAATTTTTTCAAAAGACCATTTTTATGTTATGTGTATGGGTGCTTTGCCTAGATATATGTCTATTTACCAGGTGCCAGAAGAGACTGCTATATATACATATTATATATATTAAGTATGTTAGGGCAGGAACTCATTTACTGAAACCCTACAAAAGCCAGGCCCAGCTCACAGCTTTACTATTATGCAGTTCTTCTAATGGGTGCATAAGAGATCCTTTCTATACTACAAAAAACTGAAGCTCGGTGTATATCAGACACTTGCTCAAATCACAAACTAGTATGCAGCAGAACCTGAATTCAAACCAAAGGGAAAAAGAAAAAATAATCACCACTAAGTTTCATCAGATTCAAGATCTGGAAATTTAAGAGAAAATGAAGGGGACATAGGGAGCAGCTGATGACACCAGAGGGTACAGCTGACAAAAATCCAGACTGTTGAAACCTATGATAATCAACTTTTTCTTCAACAAACAAACTTCAAGAAAAAAAATAAAGCAGGAAGGAGACTTTGAGAACCTATAGATAAGACTTATCAACCAATGGCCCTAAAAAGGTTTAATTTGGAGCCTGATATGATCAAACAATCTATGCAGCAGATAAATACACTCAGACACCCTGCTTACCACAGTATAAATATTATCTTGTAGGGTGGCTTTATGGAGATTTGGGATTCCCTGCTTCTAAGTAGCATTGCTTCTCATTCAGTGCTTCCTGCTCAGCAACTACTTCCCCTGACAAACTCTGAAGCTCTTTGCCATCCCAACTGCTATAAGCTGTACTCCTTTCTGTCTCTGCAGAGGAGAATCAAGGAGTGACCTCAAAAGGAAGTCCAAGGATCATACCTTTCGAGTGATTGCATAGTGTCCTTTGAGCTCATGTAGGGCCCACTTGATGTCCTGGCTGCTGAGCATCTTGAAATCAGCCATCAAGAGGTCAGCAGCTTGGATGAAGCAGCGTTGGTCAAGTGGAGTCAATTTGGAATAGTCAAAAAAATCTACTTTAGGCAACTGAAATGAGACAAAAAGCATAAAGTCAAAGGTGAGACAGCAAATTTCCCACAAAGGGGAACCTGCTCTAAGAATTATAAATGACAGCTTAAAAAAGCTGGATAGAAGGCTCAACACTTAAGAGGATCTACTGCTCTTTCTGAGGAGCTGGGTTTGATTCCCAGGACCCACATCAGGCAAACCATAGCTACCTAAATCCAAGTTTCAAGGGATCCAATGTTCTCTTCTGGTCCCCATGGGTACCTGCATGCACACCATGGTAAACACACACACACACACACACACACACACACACACTCAGCCCCTAACCCACACAACAAATAAACAAACAAATCTTTTAAAAAGTATACATTACAGGAAATAATCTTGTTTGTTCTCATAATTACTCTATAAGGAGGTGACCAGACTGAAACAAAAATGAAGAAATAGTGGATAAGCTTGGACATAGTAGTAATTCTGTAATTTTAGCAATCAGAAGACTGAGGCAGGGGATGATGAGTCCAAGGCCAGCAGAGGCTACAAATTAAGAACTCATCTCAAAATGGGAAGACATGCACCACAACACATGCACAACAAACTCAACATTAACTTGAATCACAATTATTGGCTAGGAATTAAAGTTTCAAAGCTTTCTACATCTTGATATGGGATTTGGCTGAAGAGGTTAAACACAAATCTCGTAAGGACAGCTATCTGCATGCTGAAGTATTTGCAGGGAAGTGTAGTAACGTTTTTCAATTTACGATGAAAATGTTCTAATACGTGGTGATAGAAGACAGAGATACAATAAAGTGGCTACGATAAAATTTTAATTAAAAAAGTACCAGTGGAAGGTATACAAATGGTCATGTGAAGTATTCCAATTTTTACATAAATTCACAATTATAAAACATTAAGAAAAACAAAACTATTAGAACAATACGAAGATTATTGGCCAATTGTTTTCCCATTTTAGGAATTTGCTCTGTAGGATTAAAGGCACAGGGATCTACTTAATTCCTTAAGGAAACGGAAAGATAAAAGTAACAATTCAAGAAAGGCGCCCAGGTGGATTCCCAGGGAGGAATCCTGTTGCCATCAGGACAACAAAGAAGGCAGCAATAGAGCAGTTCCAGGCCCAAGTGGCAAAGCCACAGGGGATACTTGCCTTTGTATCATCTTGGCTGGCGAGCAGGCTGCTGCTGGGGTGGATAATAATTCGGTCTTCTCTCTTTGGATAATCTGGGTTTTCCAGAAGGAAATTACAGAGTCTGCCAAAAAAAAAAAAAAAAAAAAAAAAAAAAAAAAAAAAAAGAACCAAACAAAAACAAACAAAAAAAAACAAAAACGAAAAACCCACAGTGTTACTTTCATAGTATTTTCCAAATCTCATTCTTGCCCACTGAGTCATATGAAATGGTTGGGGGGAAAAAAGTCTCTAGTGACACAGGACAACTAAATCATCAAGGAATTAAGATGTACCAGTGGTGGCACACTCTTGTGATCCCTACACTTAGAAGGCTGAGGCAGGAGGATCTCAAATTTGACACTGTTTCAGCTTAAAAAAAAAAAAAGATTTAGGATGCCATACCTTAGAAAAACTAAGCAAATAAAGACAATCAGCTGAGGTCTCTGATGTCACTTTGTTGGGTGTGGTGGTGCACACACAGAATCCTAGCACTCAGGAGGCTGAAACAGAGACTCTAAGTCCTAAGCCAGTTGAGGCCACACAATAAGACTATACCTACAAAAACAATGAACACATTAACAAATCCAGACTCATCTGAGCTTTACCTGCCAGAGGAAGTCACTGAAATGAGTAAAGCCTAAACTGCATGGAACAAGAGAACACAGGAAAGTAGCTATTCTTCAAAACTATGAGCATATCACCGAATCAAAAACATTTGCTATGAAGTTTGGCTGTTGAGCAAATAATTGAACTCTGAGACATCAGTACCCTTTGTAAGCCTGTGGTAATATAAGCCTTTAGCCATGTGAGTCAGGCTCAGCTTATTAGCTAACTCCAAGACTTATGAGCAGACTGTGTTTTCTTAGGACAGATTCACTTCATACCAAACCCATGAGGCTTTCTTTATTATATCACTGTTGAAATACTTCAAAGCTAAGATGAGGTAGCACAAGTTAACCCACATTGACAAATCAGTGTGAAGACTCAAGCAAAGTCAAAATCATCTAGGCTCTTCATCAGTAACCAAGCCAAATCCCACAAAGTGTACAGAAGATGGTGCAGCAGGGGCGACGCTGGCCTGAGTGGGGCTCGGTAGCAAGAAAGTGTCAGCTTACAGGGGATCAGGATTTCTTCTGTGTTTTTCTCCTTTCCTTGGTGGGGCAGATTTGTACGTTGACCCCTTTCCCTTCAAAACCTTCACCCAGTTCCTTTCTTGTCCAATGTCAGTAGCGTGGCCTCTAATAGTATGACAGACAGCCAGAAAAGAACAGAGATGAGGTGTCCCTTTGTTTTCTCACCCAGGTGCCAATGAGAGGATCTACAGGGGCATCATATGTTGGGGACCATGAGAAGCTGGATGTAGTGTAATACACTGTTAATCTCAGCACTCAGGAGGTAGAGGCAGGTGAGTTCCAGGTCAGCCAGGGCTACACAGTAAGACCCTATCTCAAAAAAACAAATAAACAAGATCATTAAAGAGACATGAAAACTAGCTGTATGTATCCCTTCAAAATCTGGTCCAGGGCCCTTCTTCTCACAGTCTGTTCAGTCAGAAAAAGACAAATGCTGTATGATTTCATGGATATTAGATGCCTAAAATAATCAAATTCCTTGAGACTAAAAGAATGGTGGGTTTGGGGCTAGGAAAGTTGATGAGGAAGTTAAGTGTTCAACGGATAGTCTCAATTTGAGAAGATGAGAGTATTTCTGGAGATAAGCAATTGAGAGGGCTATACAATACTGAGAAAAGTGTTTAATGCCATTGAAGTATATGCTTGCTTAAAAATGGCCAAATTGTTATCTCTATTTTACCACTGAGAGGGAGAGGGAGAGAGCGTGTGCAAGCAAGCATGGTGGAATACTTACACATTCAAATCATAATAATTCTTTACATGAATTATCTCTTCAACATATCCATTTGCTACATCTGGAAATCTTGCTTCCTAGAAAGAAGAAAATACTATTAATTTTTGATTCTTAGAAGGGTTTTAGAAGGTAATTAAGAATCAAATGGCAGAAAGTATGTAAGATGCCTAAAGACCAGAGAATGGCTATAAAGCAGCTCTGTGCCTGGCTTAAATTAAGTCTTTAGTTCCAGGCATAGATGAGGCTTAGAAAGAGCCTAGAGGTCATGTATCTCCTGTTCCATTTTATAGCTCCACTCTCTATTCTTCCAACAAATATTGAGTATGCAGGCCAGAGATGAGGAAGGCACAATCCCCATGCATGCCTTCAAACTCACCCCCCCACAGGGTCAAATAAAAAGACCTGGCAAATTAGGATTAAGAGACTCAGGGAAGGTAAACAGCAGCTGACCCCAGAAAGGCCTGCTTCACTCTTTACTGCAGGTATCCTATAGAGTCATTGCTATTAAAATGACTAATGCACTGGAAATAAAATTTGTTACTTTATTAGGCTGTCAGAGATTTAAATGTAAATAGCCACAGGGGCTAGTGGCTACTTTGTTAGATAGCTGAGAGCTAGGAAATCCAATGACAAACAGGAATTTATAGGAATGCCAGTCATCAGGCACCATGATGTACAGCTACCTCCTGATAAACTGCACAGCCTGGGTTGCAGGTTTTAGAATATACGGATTCCTTTCTTTCACTCTAGAGATATATACTTCTTAGGAAAACAAAGTTTACACAGAGCATTTCTTTATTGCAATGACAGAAAACTTAGTATTAGTATTAATAGTATAGCATTATTTAAATATTAATAAAAATAAATAAACTCACAGTCTCTTTCACTAATAATGCAATGAGTTCTTGATCCACTTCAGCAGCTTCTTGTCCCCACATGTTTTCCAAATTGGCCTCCTGAGAGCCCGGCAGGGGGAAGGCTGGCCCGGGGTCTTCATCAATTGCTAACTGCTGGTCTTCAAGCTCTCCCAGAGGATGGGCCAGCTGAGGAGAAGCAGGTCCTGGAATCCCTTCCTGTTGAGGTTCTGGCCTTGGAAAAGCTGGCTCTGGGAAATCATGGCGGAAAAACATGGGGCCCATCTCTGCTTCAGAATGCCGCTCTTGGGGCACAACTTGGTTTGTTCTCTCCTGAGGCTGTGGATTCAGAGCCTGGAAATACGGATGGTCAAGCCAGTATTCTTCTTCGATTGCCTGGTCATCTACTGAGGCAGCTGGCTCTCCAGGATTTGATAAGAGATCTGTCTCTGAGTCTTCAGATGATTGGTTCTGAGCTTCCAAAGGAGCAATTTCTGGGAAAAAAATGCCATTTTCTCCCAATATGATGACTTTCTGCTCCAAACTGGGATTGACAATGTTGCTTGCTGTCTGCTTATTGCTTGGTCCAGGTTTGGCTTCTTCTTCTTTTTTGCCACTCCCAAGATCCAGAAATTCACCATATTCATCCTCAGAATCATCCTGTGCCCCAGAACCAAACAATGATTTGTTACAAAAGGAAAAATAGCTGTGGATATCTGCTTCAAAGTCTGCTCTAGACTTTCTAGGTCTTTCTTCTCCCAATCTGTTCAGATCTTGCCACTGGGCAGCTGGTTTGATGAGATTGGGTCGGGATGTCTGAGGTTTATGTGTCTAAGAAAAAAATAAAATTTTAATAATAAAAATTTGATTTCTTTCCTGTATCTATGCCTCCTTCTGTACTTACACTGAAAGAATAGGAAAGAATTAAAACCAGAAACCTGAGGAAAAAACCCCAAAAACTATTGCATCTTTTTGTTTTTAAAGGTAGGGTCGGTCTCATTATGATTCCTGGCTGGCCTCAAACTCACAGATATCCACTTGCCTCTGCCTTCTAGGTGCTGGGATTAAAGGCATTAACCATCATAAACACCATATACATTTATTTTAATATTAAAAACTGATCACACTATAGTATATGTAAGACTCAAAGTAGAGGCTAGGGAGACAGCTCACTCAGGTGGTTAAAATGTTTGACACATAAGCACAAGGACCTGAGTTTAATGCCCAACACACAGATAAAATGCTGAGCGTGGTAGTACATGCCTGTGATCCCAATGTCAGGGAGGTAGAGACAGACAGATTGTAATGGTGTCCTGGCCAGCCAGTCTAGCCAATATGGTGAGTTCTGGGTTCACTGAGAGACACTGCCTCAAAAAGAAAATTAGGTGGAGAACAACAGAGTAAGGCAACAATCCTCTATGGTAAGTGAACAGACCCTCACATTTGTCCACAAATGCATACATGTCTGTCTGTCTGTCTCTCTCTCTCTCTCTCTCACACACACACACACACACACACGATGCTCAAATCACTGGCCACTGGGAATAGTGTAGCTGCTGGCAGGATTCAACAGAGTTACTAAGTGATGCAGCAACTATACTTCTTGGCATATACAAATAGAAATGAAAACATAGTAAGTTTACAGCAGAACTACACATTATTCATGATAGTCAGAAAGTACAAATCAAATGACTATCATCTGCTGTGTATTAAATAAGAGGTGATATAGCTACATGATGGACACTGCTTGGCAATTAAAGGAATAAAATAGGGCTTAGAAGATGGATGTGGTGGCCCACGCTTTTAATCCTATTAATTGGGAAGTAGAAGCAAATGTAATATGAGTTCAAGGCTAGCCAGGTCTATACAGTGAGTTCCAGAACAGCTAGGACTACATAGAGAGAACCTGTCTTAATGTCTGCTCCCTTACCTCTACCCAAAAAATAGTGTCTGGAGAAAATGATATGGCAGTTAAGAATACATACTATTCTCACAGAGGACAAAATTTAGCTTGCAGAATTCTCATTGGGAGGTTTACAACTACCTGTAATTCCAGTTCTGGGAGGATCTGAATCCTCTGATCTCTGCAGGCACCTGTACTCATATACATAAAACATCAGGCAGATACACACACACACACAATTAAAAATATTAACAATGATTTAAAAACAAATGAAAAGGGATAAAATACTAATATGCGCTGTGAAGGAAGATGGCTATAAAAGACCATAAAATATATGATTCTATTTATGTGAAATGTCAAGAATAGGCAGTAAGAGCCAGAAGTTAGATTAATGACTGTTGAGGACAGGTGATTGGGAATGACAGCTAGTAAGTCAGGATTTCTTCATGAGGTGACGAAAATATTCTAAAATAGACCTGCGATGATAAATACAAGAGAGTATTATTATCGATTCATATAATTTACCAGATGAACTTTTGAGCCCTCGTACCTACATGGTGGAAGGAGGGACCTGACTCTCTCCCAAGTTGCACTCTGATGTCCATGTATGCCATGGGATGTACACACACAGAAACAGTTATACACACATCAAATAAAATATAATAAAAGGATTTGAATGATGTACATTACTGTATGTGTGAAACCTGAAAGTGTGCTACAGAAGCCAACTATAATGTCACGTAATTTACATGAAATTGCTATAAAGTATAAATCTATAGATAATAGATTAGTATTTGCTTAGGGTGGAAAATAGGGGCAAGATTGAGGGAAACAGGTAATTATGGCTAACAGGTGACTCTAGGGTATAAATGTTCTAAAATATTCTAAATGTTAATGCTCTGAAATCAAGTGTGGTAATATTAGCATAATTTTCAATTTATACTACAACCTCTTATGCATTATAAAAGCAGACATAATATGCTTGCATCTATTAAGTTGTAATGTGATATATGAGGATAAACACATAATGAACTAAAATACGAAAGGAACCAAATAATAAACAAAGTATGTCAAACACAATAAAGTAGAAGAGAAGAATACTAAAAACCAAAGCAGAAATCCATGCATGAGAAAACAAACGTAAACTTCCACCAGGCAAACTTCAGCTGTTTCTTGGGTAAAGGAAAGGAATAAAATGGGCTGGAAAGGAGCTCAGCTAGTAAGAGCATGTGCTGTTCTTCCAGAAGACCAGATTTTGGTACCCAGCACCCATACCAGGCAGCTTACAAATCTGTAAGTCCAACTCCAATGGATCTGATGCCCTCTTTGGTCAAGAGCACCTGCACATATGTGGCATTCATGCTCCAGTGACAGATACATAAATAAAAATAAATTGTTAAAAAATTATTAAAAACAAAGGGAAAACATGAATAATTTATTAACCCAAGAAAACAGGAGAAACGCTCAGCAAGGTAGTGTATATATGCTTTTTTGTTTGTTTTTTTTTTTTCAAGACACGGTTTCTCTGTTGTAACTCTAGCTATCCTGGAACTCACTCTGTAGACTAGGCTGACCTCAAACTCACAGAGATCTCCTTGCCTCCCGAGTGCTGGGATTAAAGGTGTGGGTGCCCTACTACTGCCCAGCTGGTAATGCATACTTTCCATCCTAGCACTCAACTCAGGAGTTAGGTAGGTGAGTCTCTGTAATTTCAAGATCAGCCTGTTCTATATAACAAGTTCCAGGTCAGCTAGACTACAAAGAAGGAAGGCAAGAGGGTGGGGGTGGGAGAAAGAGAGAAAGAGAGAGGGAGAGCGAGAGAAAGAGGAAAGGGAGGTGTAATGGGATTTTTGGAAGAAGTTTCTGTTATTTTTATTTCTTTAAAAATGCAAAATGAGCTGGGCAGTGGTGGTGCACCCACACCTTTTATCCTAGTACTCAGGAGGCAGACAGAAGCAGGTAGGTAGATCTCTGTGAGTTCCAGGACAGCCAGAGTTACAACAGAGAAACTATCTCCAAAAAACAACAAACAAAAACAAAACAAAATAAAAAACCCTGCAAAATGGCTTTTGGACTAGGTTTATATTCCCATCTCAGGTATAGTGGATGATTGTGAGTTTGATTTGGAATGCTTGATATTAGTGGGTATATAATTTGGTTATGTGCAGCTGTTTTGCCATGTGTAGCATATTCTTGGGATTGTGTGCCACTTAGGTTTACATAAAGTTTTGCTTAGAGTATAAAAGGGCTGATAGAGTATAAAAGAGTGGGTGTTGGTTGGTGGTTCATTGGTCCTTTAGGTCATTGCTGCATTGATTCTTGCATAGAACATGGGTTGGAGACATTGGGTTTGCAGATAGCGAGCTGAGACCGTAGTCTGATTCACTGTCAGTCCTCTCCAAGTTTAAGACAGCCTAAATAAAAAGGCTGTGAAAATGTCTACCTTTCTCTCTATCAAGGTCGCCTGAAAAAGCAGTGAAAACTCCTATTCTTCCTTTCTCTTTCCCTAAACAGAAGGTAGAAGATTGTAGTTAACTACACAGAGGGTAGAAGACTGTAGTTAACTACTACGGTGTTGTGGGGAAGTAGACAAAGAGAAAGAGAGACGTGGGGTGGGGTGCGGGTGGGGGAGCAGGAAGATGGCTCAGCAGTTGAGAGCACTAGCTGCTCTTCCAGAGGTCCTGAGTTCAATTCCCAGAAATCACATGCTGGCTCACAACCATCTATAATGGGGGTCTGATGCTCTCTTCTGGCATACAGGTGTACATGCAGATAGAACACATATACATAAATAAATAAATCTGAAAGAGAAATAGAGACACAAATACTCAAAATTGAAAAAGGAAACTGGAAAAACTACATTAAGAAGTGAAAAGAATAGTTTTACATTTTTTCTATTTATATATTCAAAACCACAAAGAAATAAAGAAAACTTATAAACTATTCTCATGAAGTCAGCATCAAGTTAGTAAAAATGTTATCAAGAGTAGCACAAGTGGGGCTGGAGACACCTGAGAGATTAAGGTGCTTGCTGCAAAATTTAATCCCAGCTCCTAAATCAGGCAGCTCACAGCCATCTGTAACTCCAGCTCCATGGGATCTGATGCCCTCTTCTGGCCTCTGCAGGCACTGGCATGCACAACATACTCAGTATTTAAAAAAAAAAAAAAAAAAGAATAGCACAAATATATATTCTAATATAAATGCCAAACACTCTTAAATCACACACACTTATTTTATACATCTTTTTGAACTAGAAAAGCTAATTATAAAATTCATAGAAATAATTATGATTGATTCTGAGAACTATGAAAGAAGTTCTGACAGTAAGGCACATTATTACACAGTAATTGCAGAGAAGTAAAAGTAATAATGTGCTAACAGAGAAAGAACACAGAAACAGACCTCATGTAAGCTCTAAAGATAAGGATACAAGAGGCAGATGAGAACAGGCTATCCTCATTATGGGCAGTTAGGAAAAAAAAACTCACTTCTGTTAGGATGACATCATCATCCAGCTCATCATCTTCATGCTGCTGAGTAGCTGGGGTAACCAGCATTGGAATCCCTTCCTCATCAGAGGAGTCAGATATGGTGATGGGCGCATCTCTGACACTCATCCATTCTACAGTGAGGCAGAAAACATGATCACTGTGGGGGCCAGCACAAGCACATTCAGTCCTTACATTCAACTTTGGCTCAAGCCTCAAGCCAAGTTCAAGGCTACTAACGGTTAACTTACCTCAAGTGCACAGACTCAAGCAGTAAGAATTGTTTCCATGTTGCTTTTTTTTCCAATAATCTGTAATTTTGCTATTATGAATCATAATGTAAAAATATGGTCTTAGGAGGCTCCTGTGAAAGGATCATTTGATCTCCAAAGGGGTCTCAACTCACAGGTTGAGAACCACTGCTCTAGGCACAGAAAATAAGAAGCCAGCCTGGGGGAGTGAGACTTTGCCTCAAAAAACAAAATGCAGGTTTATTTTTTTTCCAAATATGAAAAAAATTGTATTGACATTGTCATAGAACTGCCAGTTTCCTCGGAGACTATCCATGTTTACTTCTTACAAAATGAAAGACTGTTTTGTTAATTTAAACAGCAAGAAAAATCACTCAAAAATAATAATATATTCACTTAAAAACCAGCTTACTTTATAAACTAAGCAAACATTTCCATTTGAATCACTTACTTAGGATCTACAAAGCAATCATTTGGCATTCCTTACGTTGAGTTATTTAACTTGTCCGCTCCTCTTTTAAATGGAACCACTGTTAGTTAAACCCAGTTCTGCAGGTGAAGAAGACTGAAACGGTTGGTGCTTGTTCTATTCTGTTTGTGGGCATGAGTGGATCCATCCATGGAGACAGCTTTCCCTATTATGTGGGAATGATATTTGTTCTCTTTTTTTTTTTTATAAAAAAAAAAAATTGGTGTTTTTTAAAAATTATTACTATTATTTGAATGTGGGGCCCACAAGCACTTGTGTGTGAGGCCAGAGGTGGATTACCAGGTGCCATCCTCAATTACTTATTTTCTGAAGACAGAGTCACCAATCCTAGAATTCTGACTCAGTCACCTGACAGGCCAGTGAAATCTTGGGATCTCGCCTGTGTCCAAATCTCCAGCACTAGGATTACAGATACACATTGCTATGCCTGGCTTTTTATTTTTTATTTATTTATTTATTGTTTTGTTTTGTTTTTGTTTTTGGAGACAGGCTTTCTTTGTTCTAACTCTGGATATCCTGGAACTCACTCTGTAGATCAGGCTGCCCTCAAACTCAGAGATCCACCTGCCTCGGCCTCCTGAATACTGGGATTAAAGGCATGCACTATTTTTTATTTTTTAAATAAATAAAATTAAATAAATAAATTAAATAAATAAATCTTTGTGAGCACATGAATTCATGTGAAAGTGACAGCAGGGCACATGTATTATGGTCAGAGGACAATATGAGATGTTGTTTGTTGTAGAAATTTACTATTAGTTATGGATAGAATAATTGTTTTGTGCACTGTTGGTTGAGGGGTTACCTAGGCCTTGGCATTTTGTATTGTCTGCAGGTGTTGGATTTATGTGAGAAATGTTTGATTGCACATGATCTGCACATGCTGTCAGTAGAACACCTGAGGAGTTCTGAATCAATAAAAATACCTGGCTCGGATGTTCAGGGTTCCACTATCCCAGTATGGCGCCTGCCATGATAGTGGTTCCCTCTGCTAAGGTCTGGCAGGGTATATACCTATGAAAAAAGCCTCCATGTCTCTTTGGTGAACTGCTACAGTAGGTGTACAACTAAAAGTAGTGCCTCCAACATGGGGCATGACATCACACTAGCTAATCCAATATAGAGACAGAGAAGAAGAAAAAGAAACTCCAGACCTTGAAGGGTCCATTTTGTTTTGTTTTCTGCACACCTGCCCAGATACTGGTGAGGTGAGGTGGTCCTGACAAGACACATCTGCTATGGTGATGAGAACTCCACCCATGAGGGACCTCTTCCTGCAGACAAGGTAGCCACCTGTTTTTCCTGCAAACCAGACTCTATCTTAAAATCTGGAAAGTGTTTCCTCAGAGTCAGCACACAGAAGCTACCTTCCTGAACTCACCAAGGTTGTATCTTGTGCTGGTAGCCAATTACGGTACTGTAAGAGTCACCCAGGTGGTGCTGGTTTTGAAGGCAAGAAGAGGGTCATGGAGAACAACTGAGAGTTGGCACTGTAAGAGGTCAGGAGAGACCATGCTATCACTGAGTTATACAACTAGTCCAAACTTTAAGTTTGTTTTTCCTTTGAGACAGGGTCTTACTCTATAGTTCAGGCTAGTATGCAACTGACTGTATAGCCTAAGCAAGCAACACTACAAATCAAGGGTTTAGTTCCATGAATTACTACATAATGCCCATGTAACCATGACAAGATCAGGGAATATTTCTGGCACATCAGCAGCCTTCTTGTGCCTATTCCTATCACTGCCCTCTATCCTCATCAAAGGAAGGACTTCTAATGCTAAAGATTAGTTTTGGTTGGTTGTAAGTAGGTATTCTTCTGTGTTTGGCTTTTTGAAAGTCACATGATTGAGACACATCCATATTGCTGTGATGACAGTTCTCTTTGATGCATGTGAATCTACTCTGTGCATACATCATACATTATTCATTCTTTCCTTGATGGACATCTGGATTGGTGCTAATACGGGCTATTTTGAATACTGCTATTATGTACATGATTTGGTGTGCTCATTTCAGTTGGGAACATTCTAGAAATGGAAATACCGAGTCATAGGGTAAGCCTATGTTCGATCTTAGGAGAAAAATTACATCGCAAAATTGATGCAACAGAGACACACGGTTTGTAAGCAGTACTGATTATTTAGACTTCAACATTTGCTGATCCTGACTTGGACTCTTAATTTCCCAGCTTTACTTGTTATATAATACATACATACATACATATATATATATATTTTTTTAGGCCTTAAGTTTTCTTCACAACATGAATTTCCATTTTGAATGGTTATTCTGAAATTTATTTTTATCTTCCACAAATATAAGGATTTTCTCATTAAGAACTTATGGGGCTGGAGAGATGGCTCAGTGATTTAGAGCACTGCACTGGCAACTCTTCCAGAGGTCCTGAGTTCAATTCCCAGCACTCACAAGGAAGTTCACAACCATCCAACGTCCTCTTTCTAGTGTTCAGACATATACGCAGATCTAATACTCAAATACATAAATTAATAAATATAAACAAACAAAAACCCAACTTATAACTGATTTATGTCTTAATTCCAATATGCTGGGCAAAGAATTCTAGCAAAAAAAAAAAAAAAGTGCACTATGGTTCCACTTATAGGAAACAGTAGTGACACAAAGTAGCTTAGTGGCCTTCTTAGACCAAGAGGAATGACTGCAAAGAAGCACAGAGGACTCTTCATAAGGTGAAGAAAGGGTGTGACAATTGCAAGGTTGCAAGTTCATTTTTCATAACTCTTAAGAAAAGAGAATAGCACAATAAAAATTGTTAATGCAGCTAATACAAACCAACTCTACAACCTAACAAACATCCTTATGATGAGTATAACATGTTTGTGTTTGTTGGACAAAAATACCCTTCCAGAGTCAGTAATTTTCTAAAAGGAAGTAGCTGTTTCTATCTATGTATCTATGTAGTTATGCATCTAATGCATCTGTATACCTACCTTGTTTATTTTAAGACAGGGCCTCACTGTGCAGCCTAGTAGTTGTTTTTGAAAAAACTGTTCAACTATATGTAAGGCCCAATAAAATTGTAATTTAATTCAATGTGCAAGTACAGAAGTCAAAAATGAGCATGTATACAAATTACAGTTAAAACTTTCCAAATCACGACAACTTATGGCTACAATCACTACCAAGTACTAATACATTATTAACAAAATCTTAAACTATTTCTTTTATACCTGTAATTTATACAGTTTGAATGATTGTTTCCCTTAAATTTATTCACTTTAACAAAAATTTTGTACAATTCAAATGTGCTGAAGGCCAAATACATATGATTTATTTCATACTAGGAAAAAAAGTCATCTTCATAACCATAAAATATCAAGAGAAAAGACAAAACTAGCTTAACCTCTTCATGGAATTGATACTCAAAAGAAATGAATATATTAAGGTTATTTTGCTGTGAGGCCTAATACCCTGGTAACATGGATGAAGTCTGCATGACAAGGTTCCAGGCTCTCTGGCCAGGGAATTTCAGCTCACCAGTCATTTTGCCCACTTCTCCTCTTTGCTGTAATGATGCCAAAAAGGCTTTCATCAATAATAATAATGTCTGCATGGCCTAGTAATATCTGAGCTGGCTGCTGTTGGCTGGGAAGGGGACACAGCCATTTTTACTCAAAAATAATTGCTATTGTAAAATTCCTTGCTGGCTTCTAAGTCCTGGCATGTGTAGAGCTATCTATGCATACAGATAGTACATTGTTTTTAAGTAGCAGGAGGAAGGACCCTGGCTCCTCCCTGGGCATGATCAGAGTGACTACATCTGCATATCAAACTGGTTCCTCTGGAGGCCTAATCAACATCTGCATACCAAAAAACTGCACTTGGCTTTTTAAAGTTCTTGCCAGAGCAGTATTCTTTCTCTCTTAGTGGTGTGGTTCTCCCTGGTAATGTACATGGTCAATCTCTCCCTCCTTCTCCTTTAGGTGTGGTTTTTCCACTGGCAAGGAGCATTGTCAGTCTCTCTCTTGCTCCTCTCTTTTCTTAATATGTATACTGTTAATTCCCCTATTAAAAACACTCATTTTTATTGCATTTTACTTCTAAAGTATGTTCCACATGTCATTTCAAAGCGCGATTGTGTGTGCCATTTCTTTGGGTCCTATAAAAGAATGAACTACTCTGTTCGTTTGCCATTCATTCCTCATTTTTCCTGCACGCGTACTCCCTCCTGAGTAGAGTTTTCGTAAACCCATTTGTGGAAAACGCTGGTTCCCTCTGCAATATATCTCTTTACAGTATCTTTTTTCTTTTTTTTAGACCAAGTTAAATGTATATTCAGATTTGATAGGATATTTCACATACATTTAGGAAATGCTATTGAAATGCAGGTACTCTTCTGTTTTCTGTGAATCAGTGAATTTTGTCACCATTTTAAGAACCATAAAACATAGAACTGTGTCCTAACATTTTCAATGAGGCTAAGCTAGACTCTTACAGCAAAAAAGAAATGAAGTATCATAAGAGCAAGAACGTCTACCACTGCCTGTGTTATTTTAGATGTGGTGGGTCCAAAGTGCTCCTGTGTGGACTTTATTCCCTCAAAAACCTCTAGAGACCTAAGAAACATATTTACAGCTCTTCTGCTAGCAAGTAACCATAGTGTGAATTTGTGATGGCTGAGTCCTTAAATTTAATTATGACATGTGTGTCACTATTTGACATAATTTTAGTTTGACATGTCATGCCTAATGTTCTTAGGTCTAACAGAATTCCTCTGGATTATAAATGGTACAAAACATGTTCGTTTCAAAGAAGATACTGCCATCATACTAAAGAAAAAGCATTGAAGCTGGAAAGTGGTGGTACACACCTTTAATCCCAGCACTCGGGAGGCAGGGGCAGGCAGTTCTCTGTAAGTTCGAGGCCAGTCTGGTCTACAGAGAGAGTTCCAGGACAGCCAGGGTTACAACAGAGAAAGCCTGTCTCAAAAATCAAACAAACAACAAAACAACAACAACAAAAAACCAAGGTGGATGGTGGAGCTGACCTCTGGCTTCCATATGCACACGCATGCATGTGCAGATGTACACAAGTACTCAGATGCTCATATACTTGAGGTTAATTACAGCTTCAGGGGCTCCTCTGACCTCTGCAGGTCCATGCGCTCACACGCACATATTCACCCTCCCACAAAAGACACATGCATACAAATAATTTTTAAGTTAGTAAAAATAAATCATGGAATCCGGGGCATGGTGGCATACGCCTTTAATCCCAGCACTCAGGAGGCACAGGCAGGTGGATTTCTGTGAGTTCCAGGTCAGCCAGAGTTACAATGGAGAAACTGTGTCTCAAAAAAAAATTTTTTTTAATTAAATTAAATTAAAATCAAAAAGAGTTATGAGTAATGAGGGAAAAGACAAGCAATTTACCTTTTCCCTGGTGGCAGTGAAAGTTGTTCAAGTGAATGACCTCCTCTTTGTTGTCTCCCTCTGCCATTTTGAAATTCAGATATAAACATATGTGATTGTTAATAACTAAACATGGTGATCATCTGTTCCACAGGGTCTGAAAAAGAAGAGAAGGCAGTATTAACAATGGCAGTAAAATCAGGGCAGTAGTATCAAAAGGCAGAGGTATTCAGATCTCTGAGTTCGAGGCCAGCCTGATCTACAGAGCAAGTTCCAGGACAGCTAGAGTTACAACAGAGAAACCATGTCTTCAAAAACCAAAAAATGAACAAAGAAAAAACAATGACAGGACAGATCCAATATCCTTTGACATTGGAGGTTTGGGCAGGATGACCACTGAGTTCAAGGCCAGCCTGAGATACAGAGAAAGACCCTAACTAAAAAAACAAACAAAAAACAGGATCCTAAAAAATCCCTACAAGATATTGCCATACAGCTTATTGCAATGGTTAAAATGTACAATGGAATTACTCTGAAAACTGGCAGTTTTTAAAGACCAAATATGTACTTTATCAATGTGAATACATATCTATAATCTAGTATCTCTGCCCTGAGGAATTTACTCAAGGAAAAAACTGGAAAATATATGCAGGAAAAAAAAAAAAAACCTGTCTAGGAATGTTCACGGGACCAGCAAGAAGGCTCAATAGGAAAGGGAGAGAGCCTGACTACCTGAGTTAATCCCTGTGAGACACATGACAGATGAGAAATGGACACTGAAAGTTATACTCCGACCTCCACATGTGTGCCTGGCATGTGAGACTCTTTCAGAAGACCTATATTCGGAACCCAGAACCCATACTTGGCAGCTTACACCTGTTACTCCAGCTTTAGGCAGTCCATCATCAGGCACATGCATGTAAGTGTCATATACTCTCTTACACACACATAAATTTAAAAAAAAATCTAAAATAAAAAACAATATTCAGAAAAGATGTCAGAATAGGCAGGGGGTAGAGGTGCCTGGTACCAAGCCTGAGGATATGAGTTTGATCCCTGGATGACGGAAGAAGAGAAGCAACCCCTACAAATTGCCCTCCACGAGTACATGTGTGCACAGGTCCATGTTCATGCATGTGCACAGGCATGAATATGTAAAACAAATAAATAAAATGTAAAAAAAAATGTTCATAGCTGTTTTCATTACATATAGTAACTGGAAATAGCCCAAGTCTCCACCAATAGAAAAACAGTTCAACTGGTAGACACTTAAACAATACAGATTACTTGGCAAAAGAAAAAATAACATGAGGAGGAGTTAGTATGCTCAAAATACATTGCATAAAATTCTCAAATTAGTGAAAATATTGTTTAAAAAAGGAATAGAAGATTTCTTTGATTCATTTATGTAGCATATATAACACTCACATAATGTGTAACACAACACACACACACACACATTAGATATACACAAAGATACACCTCCAATTAAAAAAAAAAAAATTGAGGCCGGGTCTCACTTTATTGCCCTGGCTAGCCTTGAACTCACAGAGATCTTCCTGCCTCTGTCTTCTAAGTACTAGAATTAAAGGCATGCACCACCATGTAGCTTTTTGTTTTTCTTTTTGAGACAGGGCCTCACTGTGTAGCCAAGGTAAGCCTTAAATAATTTTCCAATCTTATTTCTGAAACACTGGGACTACAGGTCTGCCTGGCTGGAGAAACTAATTTATGACCGAAATTCAAGAGCTGCTTTGTGGAAGGAAAGTCGACCCAGAGAGCATGCAGCAACTTTCTGGGGGTAAGAGTAGTTGTTCTAGAGCTTAATGAGGTAGTCTATTACATGCATCTGTTGAATCGGATCGAATTGGGAACGGGTCAAACTGTACCCTCAGTTATCCGCTCATGTCACTGTATATAGATTTACTCAAATAAAAAATGTTGAGAGGTTAGTCACTGAAAACAAGCATTCTACCACAGAAGTGCTAGAGAATTCAAGAGAAAAGAAGGAATAATGTACAGGGATATTTCAAAAGGTAATGGCAGAATCCTCCCCACCCTACAAGTTTTCATCTACTGATACATTTATTACTTGTTAATCAGTTTTGCAGAGGCAGATGTCACTTTAACTCACACATGCAAGGATACAAACAGGCAGAAGCTCATCCAGCTGACTCTGTATAGTCAAGGAATATTCCCTGCCAGGCATATTGCACATTTTACAACCTCAAGGACCAGGAATTCATTCTCTGAGCTTGGAGTGAGAGGGTCAGGAGGAAGAGCAACCTGACAGACTAGGGCATGCCATGGTTCAGATAAAACTGACGGGGCTCTGAGTTGGGACAGGACAAGCTCACAGATGAGTTACTGAGAGAGGATGTGGCGTGTGGAAGAGCTGGGAGGGGTCAGCACAGCAGCTTCCTCTCACAGTTCCTAGGTACAATGCCATGTTAGCACTTCACCTTCTTTAATCTCAGTTCTCATCCAGGAGGAAACTGAGCCACAGGCAGCACCTGAGAGAAGCTGCATATGTGCTGGAGTTCAGATCCACAGCTACCTGAGTCTGAAGCTCACTTTCCTCTGTACAGAAAGTCACCGAGGCAACATCCGCTCTGTGGCTCAGAGGACGGTATAAGGATGTTCAGAATATATGGACTGCCTTCACAGTTACGTAAAAGAACAGAGAGAGGGTGACTGGGGAGGAAGTAGGGAAGAGACAGACAAAACACCATATCCTCCTCAAATTTCCCACCATTCCTGAATGGAAGAACCAATATAAAACATGCTGGTAACATGGCCATATCACAAAGAGCCACCTGAGCTAATATCAGTTTCTCCTATATCTTGGTTGTAGACAACAAGGCCAAAGAACATTCTAGAACTACTGTTGCTGTTGATTAGTTCCAGAAGACAGCCTTCTGAAATTTAAATGTCCGCAGGACTACCTGGCTGTGGGTTCTGGATTCTGTTTTTCTGTTTTTTATTTTTTAAAATATTTGTTAATGATTCAGTTGGCATCTTCAATGGTTCTTTTAATAATCTGCTGAATTTTCTCAGGCTTTTCTTCATCCAAGTTAACCAGAAACTGTCTGGCAGTGTGCTTGTAGTGCCCCTGGATGCCCTTAGTTGGGAGCTGCCAGCAACAATGCAACAATTATCAGTAGAGCTGTGGTGACCACCTGGACTAGTTCCATCTCTGGCAGCAGGGTCATTTGCAACTCCCAGTCCCATCTCTGCTAAGGACGCCAACCCAAGACTCCTTTTCCTGCTATTTTGATCCTGCTATATACAGGATCTCACTGTATAGCCCTGGATGATGGCTTGGATTTCACTCTGTAGACCAGGCTTGCCTTGAACTCACAGAGATCTGCCTGCCTCTGCCTCCCAAGTATTGGGAGACTAAAGTCATATGCCACCATACCTGCTAAGATTATTTTATTATTTATTTCTTGACTGAAAGTACAACTATTTAGCATGAAAAAAAAAAACAAAAGTATATCTAAATATATCATAATGATGCAGAGTAAAACCATAAAAACTATAGAGTTTAAAACATAGGGTTCTTTTAAGGAGTAATTTTTGCAGATAATGAAAAACTACTTTCAAAGGGTTATAAAAATAAATCTAAAACTAGAATTAATCAGTTAAAACAGTTCTGAGTAAAGACTAAATTATTTTTAGATATACAGAGTTTGTCATTCAAAGATACTCAAAGAGCTACTAAAAAAAGAGCTTTGTTAAGAAAACCAGGAATCCAGAATAACTGTCTCCCTGCTCCTGAATTCCTGTGTTGACTCTTCCTCTACTGTGACAAGCTGCAGGCACGGGTTTTGGGAAGTAATTAGATATAACAGAAGCCACAGGGTGAAGCCCAATTATGGTTTAGCACCCTCAGAAGCAATGGAACCAGAGCACTTGGGTTTTTGCTCCACCCTAACTGAGGAAAACTGTGATCCCAGAGCGAAGATTTCAAGAGAGCTAGCCAACCAGGATGGAGAGCCTAGTCTCCAGAACTGTAAAACAAGGACAATTTTTATCCCAAATGCCAGCCAGTGTAACACATGAAGCGTTAAAGAACCAATAGCACAGTAAATGAATGATGAAATCAAGTCTAAATCTTAGGCAACCAATGATCACTCCAATTTAGAACCTTTTCTAAAGTTGAAATTAAAACCTTATACAATTATAAAAGTGGCACACTGGGGGAGTGGTACTCACCAGACAGCTGAATTAGGATATTTGATCTTGTTTGCAGAGGTAACAAACAACCCCATGACAAAATAAAAATGAGGGTGCTGTGTGAGGCATTTTCTAAGCACTTTCCAAGTATTAACTTGTTTACAATGCTCAAAACCAACCCTGAGACTGGCACTATTACTAACCTTAGAGAGCCTTTAAAAGGCCAACTTTTAAACCTTTTTTTTAAAAATAGAAAAGCACTGTTAAGACTAAATACATGAAACAATTTTTTGAAGGTCATGGAGAAAACCACCCAAGACAGAGTTCTCTCTGATCTTTGAAAATTTCTCACCAAAAGAAACCAGGGCTTTTTGGATAATTACCAACTCCAGGTTGCTTGAAGGAGATATATTGAATGAGCCTGGAGCATCTTGTCACTCAGACATCAAAACAACTAGCTATCAAAGACTATTTGGGCCCTGCCAAAACTAGAGAACAAATCTATAGAAGTTACCATTGACCTAAAATAGGACATCTTGATCTTCAATAAGGAGAAGTATCAATTTGGCATGGAACTCTTCAGTGTATATAAATGCGTGTGTGGTGTATTCGCATGTGTGTGCGGTGTGTTCGCATGTGTGTGGAGGCCAGAGGTGAACCCTGGGTGTTCCTCAGACACTGTCCATCTTTGGGTTTTGTGATGTGTTTTCTCACGGAAAACTGGGACTCACCAATCTGGCTAGGCTGGCTAGTCAGCCCCCAGAGCCACCTGTTTCCAATTCCCCACACTGGGATTACAAGTGATTACACCACAGGGTTTTTACAAGGATGCTGGAGATCAAACTTAAGTCCTCACGCTTTCACAGCCAGTATTCCACCAACTGAGCTAGCCTCTAGCCTCTAATTTTTAAAAGGCCATGATCAGATGACAAACAATAGATATATTATCTGGCAAATGAAAGCTGAGTGTGGTGATACCAGCATTTATTATTATCAAGGTGATACGTTGATACCAGATTCAAGGTTATCCTCAACTACAGTTTGAGGCCAGCCCAGGCTCATTAGACCCTGTCTTAAAAAAACAAAACAAAACAAACAACAAACAAAAACCAAACAGCCGGATGTAATGGTGCACAATTTTTAATCCCAGAACTTGGGAGGCAGAGGCAGGAAGCTCTCTGAGTTCCAGGCCAACCTGGACTACACAGTGATTTCCAGTGTGGCCAAAGCTACATAGTGAGACCCTGTTTCAGAAAACAAACCAAACCACAAATAAACATACAAAATGAAACAATAAATTGGTTAAAAAAGGGGGGGGGGCAAATAATTTGACAGTCCCTTACTTTTCCTACATAAACTACGTCCCTTGGGTGACCAAATAGAGAAGTGGCTTTTTTATAAACGTATTCTAACTAAAACATATAAAATCTCAATAAAGAAATCACCATCATTTTCAGCCTTCAATGAACCGATAACTCTAGACACTCAATGCCACTGGCTACTAGAGAAATCACTTTAGGGACAAGATTCAGTCCCTCCTAAGGAAAGAATGTTACTTTACCAAACCAATGGTCAAGCTATATTCTGGAAGCCAGAAAAACTTTTCATTACACAGTATTTAGTAAGAACAAGACATGTAAGTAAAGTCTAAACAGGCTCTATATGGGGAAATGATAATTTTTTTAAATGCTAACAAATATTTATCAAGACTCTGGAAAATTATAGGTCTAGGGGTTAAACTTCAACAGTGGATAAATTCTAAGGAAAATAAGGAAGAGGGAATGCAAGAAAATTTTAAGATATATGAATTTTTAAATGGGTAAGATTAAATAAAATCTAAGGACACAGTCTTGTGTGATAAGACCCATACACTCTTAAATGATCAAAAGAGAGTAATGGTTTTAGGAGGAGACCGGTTGTAATCAGGATAGGACACTAGGTAGGCAGGGTTATGGATGGATAGTTCTGGGGGAGGGACTATTTCCCAACCCAGGTGGCGGCTTTAAGTTCATTATGATTAAGCTACACATTTGCTTTATGTGTTTTCTATATATATGTTTCAAAAAACACCCAATTTTCTGATTTCTCAAGACTAGAGTACTTGTACTTGGGGCTGTCTCTAGTAAGTCATCCTCTTCTCATTCCTTTACGGATGCTGCCTTTTCCACTTTTCTGTTCACATGCTCCTAAAGTCACACTGCCAGGTCCCAGACCACCAAAAGAAATGTCCCTGTTTTCCAAAATACTGTCCATAAATATGCTTGTCATTTCTGCAGCACTGATTCTGGAGTAAACAAGGTTTTCTGTTTAGTTAACAAAGGGTCTCACAATACGAACCCAAGATGACCTTGATCTTGTAATCCTTCCATCTCAGTCCCATCCCCACCCTAAGGCTGGGATTACATGAGTGCAACATCACTCCCAACTAACTTCCAAGTTAATGGTTTAAAAATCTCTTTTATTTTCCAGTGAGAAGTGGGCAAAAGCAGGGAAAAGCTGTCAAGCCTCCACAGCAACTTTTCCCAGTTTCTTAATGCAATGACTGCTGCTTTTCATTCTAGCACTAACTGCTCCGCTCAATCATTCATTGCATATCCACACTTGGTAAGTTTGTGTATCTTAAATATTAAAATCAACAAGTAAAGGTTAATGTCATTGTCTTTATGTCCACATATTTTCTGATTTTTCTATGCTAAATTGGTATTTATACTAACAATTTTTTAAAAATTATCACTTATTTTCACATGTACCCATACACATATGTGAAAGAAGACAACTTGCAGGAATGATTTCTCTCCTTCTACCATATGGGTCCCAGGGATTGAACCTTCCACCCGTGGAGCCATCTCACTGGCCCATAGTGTAAGTTTTAAAAACATTAAAGAACTCAGTTTGCTACATGGCATAAAGATTTTATGATGCACGAGGAATATATACAAAGAAAATCCCACATGGTATTGCTTTAAAGAACTTGGAACAATGTGGGCTGGAGAGATGGTTCAGTGCTTAAGTGCAGTGACAGTTCTTTCAGAGGCCCAGCGGTTCAATTCCCAGCACTCATATGGAGGCTAAGAACTACCTCTAACTCTAGTTCCAGGGGATCCAAAGCCCTCTTCTGGCTTCTGTAGGCACTGCACACATACAGTGCATAGACATACTTGCTAGCATAACACCTACACATTCTTTTTAAAGAAAAGGAACTTGGAGCAGTGAGAGGAAGTATGCCTAGAGATCAAGGACATTACATGTAATATCCATGCAATAAATAAATCATTTGAGACTGGGGAGACAAGTCAGTAAAGTGCCACATAAGCACGAGAACCCAGGGTGATCCCCAGCGTCCACACAAGAAGCTGGTATGATGGCCCAAACTTGTAATTCCAGTGCTGTGGAGGCAGACCTGTGGGGCTCACTAGCTAGATAGTACAGCCTATTTGACAAGTTCCTGGCCAGTAAGAGAATAAGTTGGACAGCTCCTAAGGAAAAGTTGATTTCTGGTCTCCACATGCACATACACCTGCACACGTGCACATATACACATAACAATTATCCTAAACAGTGGAGGATAGGTAGACAGGGATAGTTTAGCAAGCCCAGCCACTTTAAGCAACGCCAAGTGCTATGTCATTGTCCAGCCTAGCCTTTAAGAGCATAGAAGCTTTATCTGCAGCTCTGGCAGTCTCCAGATAAGAAGTCTGTGTGGCCAGCTGGAGTTACAAGGAAACCCCTGGCACTACAGAGACAGTGAAACCCAAGCCTTCAACAAGTCTCTGACCTCTAATAAGGCACACGAGTGAAGAAACCATCTAAGAAGTGGCTCTTCCCACCATGTCCATCTTGGTTAACATATTTGAGATGAGCCCTCTTCAATCTCCAGATTCATACAACTGTAAAGAAAACTGGGGATTGGGGGGGGGTGCTTCCCTGGAATCCCTAGCATTCCAGATATAAAGGCAGGAGGATCACAGAAACTTCTGCCTGGTCTACATATCAAGACCCAGACTCAACACACACACACACACTCTCCTGTCAACAGATTAAATTGTTGTATTAAGCCAGTATGTTTTGGGGTAGTGTAGTTTGTAGTATTAATGGGAAGCTGAACTGGAGTTCAAATTATATTCTCCAGCCCATGGGAAACAGTACATAGAGCTACACATTAGGAAAATCAGCTTTGCCACAATGAGTAAAACAGTGACATTTTGTGCCAGGAATCCAGCAAATGAGACAGTCAAGCCTGAACTAGAGATGATGGTATATAAGAGAAGAAGCATCACAAAAAACTGAGTACAGAATTTAGTGGGATTTTGAATATAACTGGCTATTAGAACAAGAGAAAGAAAGTCTAACTTGACCTACATGGTAAGATCAAATGGCTGCAGAATGGCGAAACTATTAAGAACAAACAAGATGATGGTAAGTTCACAATAAGAAAATATAGTATGTTAATTTTAATATGTAGACAAAATAAAATAACTAAGGTACAATAACGTCCATCTTTACAAAAGTAAGTGTGCAAATAATTAGGAAAGCAATTTAAACAAAATCTAAAAATTCTACTATCAGAGTTTTTCTACACTAGGATTCACACCAAAAATTAAACTCGCAATCCTCAGGTTGGTTAGCTAAACATTATAATTTTTATTTTTATTTTATGCGTACAAATGTTTGCCTGCATATGTATATGTACTATGTGTGTGCCTGGTGCCTGACTACAGAGGCCAAAAGGAGACATTGGAACCCTAGGAATTGGAGTTACCAATGTTTATGAGCCCCCACGTGGGTGTTGGAAACCAAACCCAGATCCTCTGCAAGAGCAGCAACTCTTTTAATAGCTAAGCCATTCTTTCGAGCCCCAACCCCAAAGTTAGCTAAATATTTTAGCATAAGGGCTGGGGTATGTGGCTCACAGAGTGCTTGCCTAATATCCAGAAAGCTCCAAGTTCAATCATGAATACCACATAAACCTGGTCTGGGGGTACAGACCTTTGATTCCAGCACTCAAAGAGGCAGAATGAACAGTAGTTCAAGGTCATCCTGAGTTACATAGTAAGTTTGAGGCCAGCCTGAACTACAAGAAACTATGTTTTAGAAAAAAGAAAAATTAACATAAAATGTTAAGGCTTTTCTCAACTGTTAGAAAACTGATTTTAAAATGGGGGCAGGTAAGAAAACACACTGTCAATCACATTTTCAATTTGTTTTTAGTGGTGGGGCACAGTATTAGGAAATGAATCCAGGGCCTAAGTACCCTTCTTCTGAGCTACAGCCTTAGCCCTTAAAAATCTTACAAATCAATTGTCTAGTACAGTGGTCCTCAATCTGTGGTTTTCAACTCCTTTGGGGTTAAATGATCCTTTCACAGGGGTTACCTAAGACCATCTGCATAACAAATATTTACATTACGATTCATAACACTAGTAAAATTACAGTTATGAAGTAGCAATGAAAATAATTTCATGGTTGGGAGTCACCACAACATGAGGGGCTGTATTAAAAGGTTGCAGTGTTAGGAAGGTTGAGAACCACTGGTCTAGGAGCTTGTGACACTTTTGCTTCTTGTTTTTAGATCAAGTACTGCTTTCTAGGCTCCACAGCTTCTTCACACAGCACTGAGGGTTTTTGTTGTTTTGTTTTTTTTCCTTCCAGACAAGGTCTCACTAAGTAGCCCTGGCTGACCTAGAACTCACTGCGTAGATCACATTGGCCTCTTCTTCTGGGAATAAAGGCACACATCAGCATGCCTGGCTGTTTTTTTGTTTGGATTTTTTTTTTTAATTACAAACATCATCATGATAGAACCCTTATCACAGTCTACAGAACATGCTTCATTAGGCTCTTAGTGACCCAAGTAATGTCACCTGATAGTTCTCTCCCCATTCTCTAACAACAGTGACTTGGTTCCTTGGTCATACCAAACTCTTTCAGTGCACACTTGTCTAGGCTAAATTCTCTTTGTAGGACTGCCTCCCTTTGCCCAAATTACCTCTTTTCTCCCTCAATTCTCCTTTTCTGACTGTCCTTTAAGTGCCCCCGTCCCATGTTCATTCACAAAATAGCCTTCAATTCCTCAAATACTACATGACAACTTCAGCTATTTCAAAACTATACTTAATGTTAACCTTTTCTCCTGGAATTTAAGTTCCAAACGCACAGGACCATACCTTATTCAACGTTATGTGAACTAAGAACCACAGAAAATCTTTATAGTCACATTCCAGAGCTCCCACAGCCCCTACACTCTACCCCACCTCCAATGGCTTCTCCGTCACTGAGTGATGCATTTCCACCTTATGTCGCTGGTACTCTCCCCATGCACATGCTCCATACATACCACACCACCCTGCTATATAATACAGCCTGAGGGGCTGCTAGCTCCCTCTCTCTCTCCTTTCCTGGTTTGGAAGTGGACACTTTGTGTGTCTCACCTCACCCCAATAAAACTTCTCACATGAGACCCTGTTACATGATGTTTTGCCCTTCTGTCACGAAAAATCTTAACACTCAATACTTCCAAAGTATATCCTGGGGACAAGGATATCTGCTAGGCATCAAGAAGCTGGTCTAAAAGCACATTTTGAATAGCATTAACAAGGTACAGCAGGATTAGAGGCAAGAAACTGTATAACCAAATTAAGTTCAGCCCCAGTTATGAACCTTACTACCTTTGTATCGTTATTTTCCAGCACCTCCCTTTTCACACCCTCCCCCCCAAAAAAAAAGCTAATAGGGAATGTGCATCATTGACAGAACTAAGAGTGATATGAAAAGTGCTTAGAGTTAAATCTAGCACTTAACATCAAGTTTTGTACAGATAAGGCTGGTGAGTTAGCTCAATAGATTAAAGGCACTTGCTGCCAAACCTGACAGCCTGAGTTGGATGTCTGGAACTCATATGGTGGAAGAGAACTGATTTCTAAAAGTTGTTCTCTGATCACTATTAAGTGTATTTAATGCCCATTTAAATACTAAATGTTTTTTTAAAAATTAAAGTTTTGAGCCAGGTGGTGGTGGTTAGCACCTTTAATCCCAGCACTTGGGAGGCAGAGGCAGGTGAATCTCTTATCTCCATGAATTCGAGGCCAGCCCGGTCTACAGAGTGAGTTCCAGGACAGCCAGAGTTACAACAGAGAAACCCTGTCTCAGAAAAACAAAACAAAAATTAAAGTTTTGTACAGATAAAGTGATGACGATATGAGAATTCATTATGTCTGGAAGGATAGAAATATGGCAAAGTTTAGAATATAGGAAACACAGGAAGCAGTAACTCACACTTGACTATTTCTTAATTCAGATAAGCTAACTAAACGCAGATGAGGTCATAAAAATACAGGCCCTCCCTTCTTCCCAGCAAGGGCAAGGATAATCCCCTTCCCTGTATACTAAAATATCAAGCAAATACAACTTTCACCCATGATGGGGGTGAAATCTTTACCCTGATGCAGATATTTCAGAGTCACCCAGGCTTCTTATACATAATCCTTCACTCTTGCTCCATAATCAAGCCCAACAAATTCATCAGTCTCCCCCCAAACAAGCAAACCAAAAACAAACAAAAAAGCCATCAAGGCAGGGGGTGGGGTGAGGCGTGGGGTAGGGGTAGCCTGGGGGGGGAGGGGTAGAGCAGTCTTTGAGCAGGAGGAAAACGCCAGGGAAGGTGACACTTGAGAGGCAGAGGAGTTCCAGGCCAGCAAGGGCTACAGTAAGACCCTATTTAATAATAATAATAATGATAATAATAAAAAGCTGGACGTGGTGGCCTACGCCATTAATCCCAGCACTCCCAAGGCAGAGGCATGCGAATTTCTATGAATTCCAGCCTCCTGGGCTAAGCAGTGAAGCTCAAAAAATAAAAATACCAAAACAAACCCACGCGAGCAAACGGCTACCGAGACACGGAACACAATGGAGGAGCGGTCCCAGGTCCCTGCACTCTTCAGACAGGCCAGGGTTAAGTTTGAGATCGCGGATGAGCCCGGACGTGGGGCCCCCCTCGTCCACTCGAGCGCGGGTCCCGCCGCTCACCCCAGCCTGCCGCGCGCCACGGGAGCGCTCTCCCTCCCACCGCGGCCCCAGGGCTCGGACCGCACGAGCCGCGCGTTCCCTCGCTCCGGGGGCGGGGGGGCGCCGAGGGGATGACAGGCGTCAACTCGGACTCCCAGGGGCCCAAACTGGCCCCGGCTGGAGTTCAAAGTCAACAGTCCGCCGCCCCTTCCGCTTCTCCAGGCCGCCGTGGGGAGCGCGGCTACCGAGGCGAGCCGCCAGCGAACAGTCCCTCGGCCGTTCGTCGCCCCCCGCGCAGGACGTCGGCCTTGAGAAACTTCCTCAAGTGTCGGGAGGGGAGTCGGCCGGTCGGCGGGAGTTTCCTTCGCTCCCCTCCCGACACCCCCTGCGCGGCCCCCCGGACCCCCGGGGCCTGCGAGCGCGTCCCCTCAGCCCCCCGCCCCCACGCCGTGGCGCCCCGGCGGGAGGCCACTCTCCTCACTCGACCCGAGGCTCGGGGAGCTCCCGCGCACGCGTCCGCCACGTACTCGCCACGCAGCTATAACCAGGCTCCGCGAGCGCGCCTCGGCGCCCGGAGTTCAGTCTCAAGTCACCTGAAGCAGCCGCCTGAAAATCTCCGTCGCCGGCGCTGTCGCTGCCGCCGTCGCCGCCGAGGCCGCTACTGCGTTCCTTCCGGCCCCGCCACGGCGTCCACCTCGCGCCTGCGCGCAGCGCCCCCTCCCGACTAATGACAGGAAGAACCACAGAGGCACGCAGAGGGCTGGGGAGGAGGGACCTGGAGAGCGGGACCATAGAGATGGCTGCCTAGCGGGCCACCATCGGGGCTCCGCAGCTGCAGAACCTTGACTCCTCCTTGCGGTGGGAAGATGGAAGAACAGTTGAACCCTAGGGTCGCTGTCTCCTCCCAAGGCTCAGGGGCAGCTGGCCACGGAAACCACTGATGAACCGCTTATCCGTCTCCTCATGAGGTGTTCTGTGTTGCCAGGTGAGACAGGTAAAAGGACCCAACTCTCCCCCAGGAGTCTTTGGTGAAGAATAAAGCATTCTTAAGTCCTGTTCTAAAGCTGTTACATTAGGACTGGAGAGCTGGCTCAGTGGTTAAGAGCACTGACCCAGAATTAGTTCCAAGCACCTATGTTGCAGCTCGCTTCATGGTCTGCAACCTCAGTTCCAGAAAATCCGACGACCTCTTCTGGCTTTTGTGGGCACCGGACGTGCAAGTGGTGTGCAGACATACATGCAAAATAAAGATAGATTTTTTTTTTTCCCCTAAAAACTCTTAAGTCATTGTGTTTTGTTTGGTTTTGGTGTTTGTTTTGTGTTTCGAGACAGAGTTTCTCTGTTGTAACTCTGATTGTCCTGGAACTCACTCGGTAGACCAAGTTGGCCTCGAACTCACAGAGATCTGCCTGCCTCTGAGTGCTGGGATTAAAGGTGTGGTTGTCATCACCACGGCTGTTTTAAATTAAATTGTGTGTGTGTGTGTTGCTGAGATTGAACCTGGGGCCTCACACATGTTCAACAAGCTGTCAGTAACTGAGTTACATTTCTAGCCTTCTTTTTATTTAAATTTTGAGACAAGATCTCACTAGGTTATTTAGGCTGGCCTTGAACTCACTACATAGCTTAGGCTGACCTGGAACTTGTGATCTTGCTAGGAAGTCTAAATGCTGACAGGTACTATGGATGAGGAAAGAAACTCCTTACTGAATCATGAAGTAGTAGAAGGCATTGCATTGTCAAAAAGAGCATGTGTGCTACCTTGCTCTCGTTAGATGTTTGCATCTTGGAGTGGCTCTTTGATCTTTGGTGTTCCCACATGTGACTTAGTTTACCATCAATTACAACTGGGAATGAGATTCTGGAATAACTTGGGGAGTAATACAAGGGTGGTTAAGCTAAGTGTGGTGGTACATATGTTGTATGACAAAACTTTTCCTGGAGAGACACAACAAACACATCTGCGCATCTCAGAGAGGAAACCCACAACAGATCAAAGAACAGATACCACCAAAGTACAACTTGGTAAACCAATGAGTTTTATCGGGGTTACTTACATAAATACAGGGTTACTTATAGAAGCAGAAACGACTTAAAGACAGCTGCACCACCAAAGCTCCCACCAGCGTGGGTGACAGCTCACAAAGCTGGAAACCTGGAGCACACTGCACAGCCTGCAGACAGCTCAGTAGGTTGAAGAGTGTCAGGTTCCTCAGTTGGTTTAGACCTCTTTAAGGAAGCTTAGGCAGTTTCTGCTTCTTCCAAGAAACTGATCTGTTCTCAAGAGACTTTATTGTATCTTTGCCCATCTGAGAGTCTTCTTTGCAGCTTGGCTTTGCTTTACGGAGAGAGAGAGAGGGAGATTCTTACCTTTTATTGCAATATATTTTTTGCAATATTTGCAAAAAAAAAAAAAAAAAAGAAGAAGAAGAAGAAGAAAAAGAAAACTCCTTAAGCAGGAAGATAAACAACTCAAAAGAGCCTCAGGAAGTCCCTGAAACTGAGCAGATTTACTAGGTCCCTCCTTGCCAGAGTAAGCAATAAGAGGATCATCTTTTGTTAGACTACATCTGTATTTGGTTTTGTGGGGGTCGGGACCCTCGCCCTGGGCCTAAGATTCAGGTCCCTAGTATAGAAAAAGACCAAAGCAGCCAACTTTAGTCAGGCTTCTAAGAGCACCAAAATTGTATAGGCCCAAGTCAGGGGCAGTGTGACCCAGAACAGTTCCCAGAGTTAAAGAAAAACACTTTCTAAGACAAACAAGACAGCCTTGGGCCAAAAGAGTTTCCCCACATAGACAGCCCATGGCCTCGGGCTAAGGGTCCTCCCCCCACCCACGTAGACTAAGACCCTAAAGTTTACATTTTCTAGGAGCCCGCAACCTTGCTATATGCCAGCACCAATCAGTTTAAAGGTTAATTGGCCCCTACCTATCAAAATGGGAAAACAATTTGGGGACCAATCAACTTGTACCAACTCGGTTTGTGCCCAGCAACTGTCTGAATTGTGCATAAAAAGGCTCACTTTGTGTTCTTCTGGGCCACCCTTTCCTGCGAGTGAGGACGGCCTCAACGCGTTGATTTTATAAATCCTCTTGCTATTTGCATCGATATCCGGTCTGTGAGCCTCTGTGGGGGTGCGGCGTTCCGATTTGGGCCCCTGGGGTCCAACAGTTTCTGTTCCTAACTCCAGAGAGATTCAGGTGAAAGAAATGTTCTGTCTTTACTATCATAGCTAGTTCCTTTCAATCACTCCTACTTACACATAACGAAGTGACTTTTATCCCCAATTATTTGTTTCTGTGTGTGTGCAGTGCGTGCACCCATGGGCGTACGTGTCTCCACACATATATCAGAGGTCAACATCAAGCGTCATCCTCTACCATTCTCTTCTCTTACCTATTGAGACATCGCCCAAATCCCAGCCAAGAGCTTTTGAGTTTTCAAAACTTAAGACTAAAGCTGGAGAGATGGCTCGGCAGCTAAGGGCACTTGCTGCTGTTGCGGAAGACCCGCTTTCCTTCCCCAGCATCCACATAGCCGCTCCCAACAGTGGATCACAACCTTCTGTAACTCAGTTACAGGAGATCTGATATCCTCTTCTGGTCTCCACGGGTGTCAGGCGCACATGTGGTGCACAGATGTAGCTAAATTTTTAAATTTTTATTTATATTATTTTTTGTGTATGGTTATTCTGATGGCGTGGTATATCCGGTCAGAAATGGGCATCGAATCCCCTGGAACTGTTTATCTGGTGCTCTCCGTGGTCAGCAAAGGGCATTGAACCCCCTGGAACCGTAACTACAGACAGTTGTGAGCTGCTATGTAGGTGCTGGGAATCAAACCCAGGTCCTCTGCAAGAGCAGCCAGTGCTCTTAACCACTGAGCCATCTCTCCAGCCCCCCTCCTTCTTGTGGTGTTGGAGATAGAACACAGGGCCTTGTGTATGCTAAAAAACTGCTCCGGCCCTGAACTCTATCTGCACCTCCACCTTTTTTATATGTGTGTGTGTGCATGCATGAGTGTTATGGTACAAATATACAGGCCAAAAACAAAAACAAAAAACAACCAACTTGCAGGAATCAGCTCTCTCCTACAATGCGAGTCTCAGGGACTGAACTCAGTCGTCAGGTTGGGCGGCAAGTGCCCGGACCCTGAGCCATCTCACTCCCCCTCCACTTTTACATCCCGTTTAGCGGAAGAAAAAAAATATAATTGCATTAGAGTTTATCCCAGTGTATTTTACGTTTCAGTTGACTGTGAATAAAGGACATCGTTCGCTCTGGGTCTAAATACACGCGTCCACACTTCCCTGGAGCAGAAGTTCTGTGGGCTGTCTCGGAGTGGAATCAGCTATTACAACAGGGACAGATGATGTCACCAGATTGTTACCCCATGAGCCACTCCTCTCCCATGACTGCAATTTACAGCGCGACTTTTGCTACACTTCCGTAACATGATAGAGTCTACTTTCCTCTCCTTGAACTTGGGCTTGCCCTGTGACCAGCCTGGTCTGGTAGAAGGCAATGGAAGGGGTCCCATGCTACTTCCAAGGCTGGGCCCTGGGAAGTAAGGCCAACTTTGTCTTCATGACATATTTTTTGGCTCTATGCCGAAAAGCCAGGTCTGTAGGTCTGGGGAATGGATCCAGTTCGAACTCCAGCACCCATGTAAAAAAAGCAAGATGGGGTCTATAATTTTAGCATGAGAGTGGTAGGGGGTGGGGGGCAGAGAGAACAGGATCCCTGCAGTTCACTGTTCAGCTGGTCTAGCCAACCGTGAGCACTGGATTCAGTGGGGGACGCTGTCTCAAAAGGGTAGGGGCTAGTGAGATGGCTCAGTGGAGTAGAGATGACTGCAGCTAAACCTCATGGTGTGTGCCGCCACACTGGGGCGGTTAGCTGTTCCTTACCCATTGCAGGTTATAGAGGGAGAGAGGAAGGGAGGAAGGAAGAGGTGGCTGGAAAGTAGGGGGGAGGGCCAGATGGGCTTCTTACCTCTCTCTATCCCCTGTTCAAAACTTCTGACCATTTAAGTCTGAGCCCTGAGCTCCCACAGCCTGGGACTCAGTCACTACTCTGACAGAGAGGAGTCCCTTACTTTTCTCCTCTTGAGCCGGTGAATTAGTGAGAGTTCTCCAGAGGAACAGAATATACAGAAAGAATGTAGCTCACAGAGGACTTTTAATTAGATTTGGTTTATTTGAGCCATGCTGGCTAGTCCAACAACTTCCATCTGCATGCTGGAGAGGCTGGAAACACAGTAACTAGCTGCTCAGTCCGTGAGGCTGGATGCCTCCAGTTCCCATATGGCACTGAAGGCCTGAAGGATTCTGGGAGAGCTGCTGGTCCCAATGTATTCCAATGTCAGCTAGGGGCAATGGTGGCGGCATCGGGAGCGGCAACAGCCACAGTGGGATAGACAGGTGCATTCACCAGGAGTTAGCAAAGGCGAGCAAGCAAGCAGCATTGTTCCCTCCTGAGACCTCAATCCACTCAGGAGGAGGGGCTTTCCCTCTCAGTTACTCCTTCCTGGAAATACCCTTGGATCCCCTCCCAGAGGTGTTGTCTCTGATTAGATCCCACAACTGACAAAATTGACAACCAAGATTACAACCGTTACAGAGGAGGAGAACAGGTTGAGAATAAAGGGGGTGGGAGCAGGGGTGAGGCGGGTGGGGCGGGGTAGATGGCAATGGATTTGAGCATTCCCCTTCTTCGGGTTTATTAGGGTTCTGATTAAAGCCCAGCAGATTAGTCACCGACAGCTAGTCCTCCTGGGAGCGGAGCATTTGAGAACAGGTGCTCTGGCTTAACCTCCTTCCCATCTGCAGAGACAGGGCTTCTCTTCCCTGGTCCTCTCTAGCGTTTCTCACCCTTGGACTCTGTTCCAGCTCCCAGAGGTTCCGCCTCCCAAGCTAGTCCTGAGCCCAACGGCCGGGTCCCTTAGAGTTGTCTTCTACCAGACCCTTCACACTGAAGGCAGTTTAGGATTTCCTGCCTGTGGCCAGTTCCCAGAGAGGTTTCTGCTCAGCTGAGTCGGGATTGGTGGGATTGGCGACTTCCTGTGTGTCTCTCCTTGTGTGAGGTCGTCGGTTTGCCCTGAGGCCTTTGTGGTCTTGGCTGAGCCACTAAGCTCCCAGTCTGTTCACCATCTCACTTGTTGGTACATGGTGGCAAGTTCCAAGAATTTTACCCAACCAGCCCGCAGATGGGAAGTCCCGCTGGATCTTTTTGAGTTCCAAACCAGCCTGATCTACATAACAAATTTCAGGCCAGCCTGGGCTACATAGTGAGACCTTGCCTCAAAGTAAATAAATAAGTAAACAAATAAACAACAAACTAAACAAACACCTTGCTTCCAGGCCAGAAGTTAGTGTTTTGACCACAGAGAAAATATTTTCCTATTACGATATATAATTCCAGCTGATGAGAGGGAAGGGCATTACCATGCTCGGCGGCCTCAAAAACAGAGGAGGATGTAACCTCGTTTGTGTTAAGAGAAAAATAAATGAGGAGTCCTTGCTCTGCAGTTTCTAATACTAACATTTCCAAATTTGTCCCTGCCGAGTTTGTTCTTCCTTAAAAAAACCAAAAACCTCCTTTGTTCCTAAGAACGAACCAGGCTACAGATTTAAATTTAGCTGAAGAATCAGCAAAGTGGGGGCTGGGAAGGGAAAGTGGTTCAGTGGATAGAGCTTACTGCGCAAGCATGAGGGCCTGAGTTCAATTCCCAGCACTCACATAAAAGCGAGGCATGGCTGTGCGTGTGCCTGTAACCCCGGTACTGGTCGGGGCAGAGGTAAGGGGCTCTCGGGGTCTCACTGGCCAGGCAGTCTAGCCAAAACAATGAGTTCCAAATTCAGTGAAAGACCTTGTCTCAAAACAGTAGGGTGGAGAACAATGGAGGAAGGCACTAGAAGTTAATCTCTGGCTGACATGTGTGCACACACTGGCAAGTGTACCTACACATACATGCATACAGTGCACACACATATATGCATACAGCATACACAAACACATATATGCATATAGCACACACACACACACATACACACACACACACATACACACATATACACACACATACACACACACACACATACACACACATACACACATACACACATACATGCATACAACACGCACACACACACGTACACATACACACAAACACACATACACACACACACATATATACACACGTATACACACACACGGCAAAGCAATTACTCTCAAGCAATTACTCTCATGCTCTCATTGTTCCTTTTGTATCAACCTTCCATTGTATTTCCAAGGATTGACACAAGGCTTTGAAAAGATCTTTCTCGGTTTGTTTCCATTTTTGTTTTCATCTAAGAGGTTGGACTAAACACGCGCTGTTGCCACTGGGCTCCAAAGGACTATGATTCCTCGTTGCTATGGGGATGAGATGATTCAAATGCACAGCATGTTTTGTTGCTAAGGCAATCACTGACATCCTCACCCTTTCTGTCAGGAGTGACTCTGCTGCAGATTTCATTTTATTATTTATTTTGATGGCGTGTGTGTGTGTGTGTGTGTGTGTGTGTGTGCGCGCGCGTGTATGAGAATGTCAGAAGACAACTTAGGGAAGTTTGGTCTCCCCTTCCACCATGTTGGCTCCAGGGTTAGACCTCAGATCCTTTACCCACAGAACCATCTTGCTGGCCCTCAATTAATTCTTGTTTTTCTCCCTTCTCGTTTTCTTTTTTGGCATTTATTTAGCCTGGCTTTTCATTCACTAGCCCATGATAGCCTAACTCTCACAAGCCTCCTGGTTTAGGCTCCTGAGTGTTACAGGTGTGTGTGTGTGTGTGTGTGTGTGTGTGTGTAAGCCATAGGTTAACATTGGATATCGTTCCTCAGGTGCTGTTCACCTTGTTTTTTGAGACAGGATCTCTCAATAGCGTGGAACTCTCTGATCAGGCTATGCTGCGTAGTCTGTGAGCTCCAAGAATCCAGTTGTCCACCTCTCCCTAGCACTGAGATTTACACAGGTGCTACCATACTTATGTTTCCTTTTGTTTGTGTTTTTTAATGTGGGTTCTGAAAATTGAACTCAGGTCTGTGTGCTTTTATAGTGAGCACTGGATGAGCTGTTTCCACGGTGCCCATTTTCCTGACAAGTTTTTTGCCATGTCCTTCTCACCTTGAGAACTATCTGGTAGACATAGTTACCCTTGGTCTATAACGCAGATCACAAACATCCTGTCCCTCGGCGAAGTCATTTGTCTTTTTACTTTGGTTGCGGTATTTTATACTGTGGAAATGTTTCCTTTCTCGCCTTCACGTTGAATTTCATTGTAGGAAAGTTTCCTGGGCTGAAGACGTGGCTCCGTTGGTAGAGAACTTGCTGAGGTGTGTGAAGCCCTGTGCGCGGTCCTCAGCACCGTATAAAGCGAATGTGGAGATACACGCGCGGCACCGAGGAGGGAGAGGCAGGAGGATTAGGGGGTCAAAGCCATGCTCTACTACACAGACGTACTCAAGGTCAGCCTTGGATGGGTGTGACCGTTGGTAGCTACTGGATCGTGATGGCAGAAGAGAGAGGCAGGCTTCAGCCCCTGCACTAGGCCAGTACCTCGACCCCATAGCACATGCTTGTGTGGTCTTTTAAACGGCGGGTCCTTGGTTGAAAAGCTTGCCCGCCATCTACTTCCTCTGTCTTTACGGAAACCTTACTCACCGACATTGGCTATTGGCCCTTTACTGACCTTTACCCCTCCCTCTCTGATAAATAAGCTTTAGATAGGCTGACTGAAGTGTCTAGTAAGCACAGGCCAATGCTATTGGGCTTCTCCCTTCTGCACAGCCCTATCGTCTCCATAAAAACCCGCTTCCCTACACAATAAACAGACCCGCACCATGAATTTGCTTCATAGAGGCTTTCCCCAGAGTCTGTTTCTTGGGGTAGTGACTTTGCGCTGCTCACTCCCTTGGAAACTCTGCACCCGCAAAATCCCACATGTGACCATGTCTCAAACAAAACAATAACAATAAAACCCTTTTCCGTGTTACAAATTGTGAGAGCATTTCTACATATTTGCTTCTCTCTTTGTAAGGTTTCATTTTCAAAGATTAAAAAAAAAATATTTAGTGAAGTGTATGTGTCTGTGTGTGGGTATGTGCATGTGAGCGCAAGTCCCAGAGGAGGCCAGAAGAGGGCGTTGGATCCTCTCAAGCTGTGAGCCACCTAATGTGGGTGTGGAACAGAACCTGGGTCCTCTGCAAGAACAGCAAGGGTTCTTAACTGCTGGGCCGTTTCCCCACCCTCTGGATTCCTTTCTTTCTCTTTCCACTTCGATCTTTGGTTCGCTTCAAATGTACCAGCTAGATGCAATGGAGACTGGATTTCATTTTGTTTCCATCAGGACAGTCTGTCATTCCAGTCCCACGTATCAGTCTCTTACCCTGCTTACCCGCTCGAGATGCTATCTGCACTGTATGCTGGCTTTGCATCTGTGGCTGGCTCTTGTTTCTAGATTTGATTTTTCTTGCTTCCCTGTGGTGCCTGCGAATGACTGCGTCTTGTTTTAATGGAAAAAGCTTAAAATATGTCTCAATACATGGCTACTCGCTGCCTTTCAAGAATTGCCTGGGTCGTCTCCTCCTCCTGTTCCTCCTCCTCCTCCTCTTCCTCCTCCTCCTCCTCTTCCTCCTCCTCCTCTTCTTCCTCCTCCTCTTCTTCCTCCTCCGCTTCCTCCTCCTCTTCCTCCTCCTCCTCCCTCCTCCTCCTCATCCTTTTCCTCCTGCTCCTCTTTCTCTTCCTCCTCCTCCTTCTCCTCCTCTGTCTTTCTCAAATGATACTCAACTTGTCTCTAATGTAAAGAAGGAGGAAATGAATAGTGTTTTTACTGAGCTCTTGTTTGGTTTATTGATTTACCCAAACACAAGGACCTGAGTTCGAATCCCCGGCACATACATTAAAAGCTGTGCATGGCGACATGCACCTGTAATTCCAGAATTGGTAGATGGAGATAGGCAGCCTGCCGCTACTCACAGCCTCTCTAGCCAAAATAGAGGAAGGGGAAAAAAATCACAGAGAGCCCAGGACTGCTGTAGCTTAGCGGTAGAGAATTTGTGTAGCATGTGCAAGACCCAGGGATCTGTCTCCAGCGACAAGCAAAACCAAACCTATATTGTGTGTTTAGATAGGGGTTGGGGGTGGGGGACAGCTTACCACAGGTACCGGGTCACTTGCTCTGCCTCTGGGGACCGGAAAGATCTCTAGCCACATTTTCCTGCCGATGGTTTCTTATCACTTTGTGGTTGGTGAGCAGCTGCTTGGGGGATTTCCCGTTACTTAACGAAAAACCAGCACTGGTTTATTGGTGGCTGTGCACCCTGACAAGTACCAGGCTTAATTTTTTTTTAAAGTTTTTTAAAGGTTTTTTTTTTTTTTTTTTTTAGACATGGTTTCTCTGTGTATCCCTAGGTATCCTGGAACTTACTCTTTAGACCAGGCTGGCCTTGCACCCAGAGATCCACCTACCTCTGCCTCCTGAGTGGTTAGAATTAAAGGTGTGAACTACCACCACCCGGCTGCCAGACTTAATTTTAAGTAAATCATTTTACTCATTTAATTTGAAGCAAATATATTAATTTGTATGTGCGGGTGCATGTGAGTGTGTGTGTGTGTGTGTGCGCACAAGTGTGTGTCACAGTGTGCATGCAGAGGTCAGAGGACAGCTTTCAGGAGTCAGTGCTGACCTGCCTTTTTGAGGTAGGGCTTCTCCCGCGTCTGGTGCTGTTTTGAGCATTCTGCCTGGATGGCCCACGAACTCCCCAGGTACATTCCCCTGTCTCTGCCCCCCCACCTCGCTGCAGGAGTGCTGGCATTACAGATGTCTCCCACTGGAATCTGCTTTTTACATAGGTCCCAGAGACGAAACCTGGGTTATCAGGGTTGCTTGGCTAGTGCTTTTATCTTTTGAGCCATCTCCAATGTCCTAATAATAAAACGTTCTCTGCTTTCCTATGCGTGGGCCACTGTTGCAGTGTATTTGACCAGACACTATATCCACTGAAGATACCACTGCAGGGACTGCCTGAAGCCTGGCAGGATGTCATTCCTATAGTTGAAACAAGCCTGTTTTCTCATGTAAATAAGAGCTAAAGAGGTTATTCGGATGCTCCACCAGACCAGAGGCAGCAAAGGCGTGGCCTGGGCTCTCTCCTATTGTCCTGTAGTTCCCCCACTATAAACGTGGACATAGCTCAGGTGGGTGTTGCCTGGCCCCTTTTGTGTTGGTGGCACTCCACTATAAACATGGACATGTCCCATAGCTAAATTTTGGGTGGAGTAAAACCATTTAGATCTCTAATCATGCAAATAGATTTATAAGAGAGAGCAAGGAGGGGCTTTTAAGCTATGGAGGAGGCAGTGGGAGCCGGACGAGGGTGTGCTGTGCTCTCTGAGGTCTGTTTTCCTTGTAGCTTTAAACGTGCCTCAAGTGTCTTTATTAACATATCGCCAGACTTCTATGCCAGTTCAGGCTGCCAATGTGGGCCCATGTCTGGATGTCTGGACCAGGATTTAAGTATCTATCCATGAACAGAAAACACACATACAAACAAATAAATCCTTTGTGCCAACAACAGAAAACGAGGTACTGAGTCCCTGGAGGGCCTTCCAAGTGCTGGGATTAAAGGCATGTGCCACCATTCCCAAGTGCTGGGATTAAAGGCATGTGCCACCGTTCCCAACCCCGTGGACAAGTTCTCAACATTTGATGAAAGAAGATACAAACAGAAAGCCTGCCCTGGCTGGTGGTGCAGGCCTGTCACTTCGGAGCTACCTGGGAAGCTGAGGCAGAATCATTGCAAATGTGAGACCAGCCTAGTCTACAGAGTAAGCTCAAGACCAGCCTAACTTGGTGAGACACTGTCAAAATAAAAAATGCATACATCCCTGCTCAAAATCCAAGAGCTGAGGCCATAGCTCAGTTATTCAGTACTTACCTGGCACTCAGAAAGTCCTGGTTTGATCCCCAAAACCTGTATCAGTCAGTCAATCAGTTATCTGCCAGGCGTGGTACTGCATCCCTGTAATCACAGCACACAGGAGGCTGAGAAGAGGACTACAAGTTCGAGGCCAGCCTGGGCTCCAAAGAGAGATCCTGTCTCAGAAAAACAAACCACCCAACAAACGCAATCAACTTTCAAGTTCATTTTCAATTTTATTATGATTATTATTTTTTATTTGTTTTTGTATTATTTGTGTGTGTGAAGACATGTGTGTGTGGAGACCAGAGGTTGATGTAGCATATCTTCTTCAGTAGCTTGCCACCTTTAAAAAAATGTTTTTTAACGGCTGAAGAGATGGCTCTGTGAGGCTGGAGACCCCTGGCCCTGGCTTTCTCTACTCAATACAATAATTATTGAGTACTTTCCAGAACTCCCTGTTCCAAGAACTAGCCTACCCCAGAAACCATAAAACAATTATTGTCAGGCTTAATTCAAGGGCACTGTGACCCAGCCCAAATTCCTAAAATGAGCAGCAGCTACAGCCGCCGCCTAATAGCCTTGGGCAAGGGACTTTACATTTCCTGGTGCCCGCGACCTTGCTATATGCCAACACCAATCAATTTAAAGGTTAACTGGCCCCTACCTATCAAAATGGGAAAACAATTTGGGAACCAATCAACTTGTACCAATTCGGTTTGTGCCCAACAATTGTTTAAAAAGCTTCACCATTTGCTCCTCGGGGCCGCTTCTATCCTGCGTGTTAGAACGGTCCCAGTGCACTGGAATAAATCCTCTTGCTATTTGCATCGATATCCCGTCTGTGAGTCTCTGTGGGGGTGCAGCGTCCCGGTTTGGGCCTTTGGGGGGTCCAACAGCTCAGCCCTTCAGAGCACTGACTGCTTCCAGCGGACACAGGTTGGTTTCCAGCACCCACATGGCAGCTAACAGTCTGTAACTCCAGATCCAGGAGATCTGATGCCCACTTCTGGACTTTGAAGGCATTACATGCATGTGCTACACAGACATATATGTAGGTAAAACATCCTTAAACACAATAAATAAACAAACAAATATTTGAAAACAGTGTATACTGCTCTTGCAGAGGGCTCAAGTTCAATTCCCAACACCCAACTCATGTGGCTCACAATGGCCTATAACTCCAGGGGATCCAACATAACACTCTCTTCTGGATTCTGTGGACACTTGCATGTACAAGTACGTACCTACACACAGATGAGTAAATGCTTTCTAAAATTAAAATTTTATTGTGTGTGTGTGTGTTGTGTGTGTGTGTATGTGTTATGTGTGTGTGTATGTGTTGTGTGTGTGTGTATGTGTTGTGTGTGTGTGTATGTGTTGTGTGTGTGTGTATGTGTTATGTGTGTGTGTCTGTGTGCATATGTGTGTATGTGTGTGTGTATGTGGGGTGTGTGTGTATGTGTGTGTGTGTGCATATGTGTGTATGTGGTGTGTGTGTGTGTATGTGGTGTGTCTGTGTGTGTATGTGTGTGTGTATGTGTGTGTGTGTGTGTCTGTGTGCATATGTGTGTATGTGTGTGTGTATGTGGGGTGTGTGTGTGTGTGTATGTGTGTGTGTGTGCATATGTGTGTATGTGGTGTGTGTGTGTGTGTGTGTGTATGTGGTGTGTCTGTGTGTGTATGTGTGTATGTGTGTGTGTGTGTGTGTGTGTATGCCACTACACACATGTGGAGGTGACCCCTCACAACTTTGTGGGGTTTGTTTTCCCTTTGCAGCTTCACATGGGTTCTGGGGATCAGACTCCAGCTATGCGGCGAGTGCCTTTACTCCCTGAACAATCTCACTTGGACTCTACACCCTAGTGTTTGAGACAGGCTCTCTCATTGAGCCTGGAGCTGCTGGCCATTGAGTTCTTGGGATCTCTTGTCTCCATTTCTTCAGGTCCTCCTGCTTGTACAGCAAGCACTTTGCTGACTGGACCACTCCATCTCCCCAGCCCTGAGACTGATTTCAGATCACAGCGGTTATTACAGAAGGGCAGGGATGCTTCCCAGAGAGGGCGGTATCGGGTCTGATCTTGAATGATACAAGGATCTGCATGGGGGCGGGGGGGGGTAGTACAAGAAGGGTACCAGGGACCATTTGAGCAGGGAATGGTGTCTGAAGGCTCCCTCTGCTCAGCTCATTTGCATACTGTGAGATGTTTCTCCGTCTTCAGTGTGCATCTTGATAAAGTTTTTAAAGTTATATTTATTTGTTGAGGGATGGGGTTGCATGCATAGAGACCAGAGGACAACTTTTAGAAATCAGTTCTCTCCTTCCACCGTGTGGGACTGAAGTCAGGTCATCAGGCTTGACAGCAAGTGCTTCACCCGCTGAACCGTTTTGCTGGGCCCAAGCCAAGAAAAACAGCAGTTTTGGCAACCAGGCAGCATTCCCAATGAGTCCCTGGCCAACCCAAGTCCTCCACCCATCTCTGGACATCAGTCATTTTCAATAGATTGTCCCTGTCTTTATCTGCACGGCGTTCCATGGTGTGTACCCTGTCTTGCTTTATGGACTTTGTGCTACATTTGTGTTGTTATTTGTGTTTGTTTATTTCTGACAGCAGCAGTTCATGCTTTTTCATTGCTGTGTAGTAGGCCAGGGACACTGCACCTGAATATTCCATAAATATGCCATACGTTACTTATAGTTAGTCTGTGTTTGCAGATATTTAAAAATATTTTAATTTATTATTACCCTGCATATGTATGTATGATGTGGGGTGGGGTGTACATGCCCTAGTGGGTTTGTGGAGGTCAGACAACTTTGTGGGATTAGTGACCTCCAGCCATCTTTACGTGGGTCCGGAGGATCCCTTGCTTACTCAGCAAGCACCTTTACCCACTGAGCCCTCTCCCTGGCCCACATTTGTGGGTACTTATTTCCACTTTTCATAGTGTAAAGGATGCTTCTCTAAGTTTCTTGCACATCTATTTAAGAATTTCTATTTGGCAGCTGGGCAGTGGTGGCACACACCTTTAATCCCAGCACTTGGGAGGCAGAGGCAGGTGGATCTCTGTGAGTTTGAGGCCAGCCTGGTCTACAGAGTGAGTTCCAGGACAGCCACAGTTACAACAGAGAAACCCTGTCTCAAGACGGGGGGGTAGAGGGGAAGAATGAATTACTATTAAGCTAAGACTTAGAACATCAGAGCAGCAGTTGATTTTATACCCCCAGGGGGCCTTTGGTAATGTCTAATGACAGATTTTAAGATTTAATTTTACTAATTTTCTTTTACTCCCATCTTCTCTCTTTCTCTCTCTCTCTCTTTTTTCTTCCTGTATATTTTAAAACAATAATTGAGACAGTGTTTTATTATATATTCCTGGCTAGAACTTGCTTTGTGGAACAGGCTGGCCTTGAACTCACAGAGGTCTGCCTGCCTCTACCTCTCCCAGTGCTGGGATTAAGGAATACGCCACCACAGCTGGCCTTTTCTGTGTTTTAAAGACAGGATTCACATAGTCCGAGTTGGCCTCCAGCGCTCCAGTAACCGTGAGGATGACCTCTGCCTCCTCAGTGAGAGGATTACAGGCGTGAGCCACCACCCCTAATTTTGTTGAAGTTTCTTTAGTTTTGTTTTTCAGACAGGGTCTCCCAAAGTAAGTTCAGCCTGGCCTTGGGTTTTTGGTCCTCCTGCCTCTGCCTGCTGAGGGCTAGAATTACAAGTATGAGCCTCCACACCTGGTTCCGGCTGTCACATGTTTGACAGCAGATGCCACCAGCCTCCAGTGAGTGACATCTCGCAGCTGACGGGACGCCGCCCTCAAAACAGAAAGCTACGCCAGTCTGAATGTGAGCAAAAGCTCTGCTCATCTGAAGTCCATCTTGGAGGTCTGAAGTCCAGCTTGGAGGTCTTTGCATGCTATAACCAAGCTTACATCTGGCAGGGGAGGGTCTGGATGATCTCTCTGGAGGGGGAGCGTGGTTTCCATCAAGTGGCTCCAGCAACACCTGGCATCCATCATCAGACAACATCAGTTTGCTGGACCACCCCCATGGTCCTCTGGCTGACCACTCGTTGGAGGGCACCCTGCATATCCCGGTTGCGCAGTGTGTAGATGGCCGGGTACAGCAGCGGAGTGAGGTTTATGTAGATGAGAGACACCAGCTTGTCTTCCTCCAGGGAGCGACTGCTCAGGGGTCTGGCGTACATGGCTGTGGCACAGCCGTAGTGGAGCACAGCCACCGTGAGGTGGGACGCTACAGTGTTGAAGGCCTTGCGGCGGCCGGCACCATCCCCCACCCCCAGGATGACCACCAGAACCCTGGTGTAGGACATCAAGATAAGGATTAGGGGCAGCACCAGCAGGAGCATGCAGGCTGCCAGTAACACGTGTTCCTGAAGGTCCCGGTTCCCACAGGCCAGCACCAACACAGCGGGGAGGTCACAGAAGACGTGATTGACGAGGCCGCCGTGGCAGAAAGGCAGCTGGAATATGGCGGTGGTGAGGCCTAAGGCTAGCACCGAGCCACCCAAACAGCAGGAGGCTAAGAGGACCCAGCAGAGCCCAGTGGTCATGAGCTGGGGGTAGTAGAGAGGCCGGCAGATAGCCAGGTAGCGGTCCAAGGCCATGGCCGCCAGCAGCAGGCACTCGGAGCCACCCAGAGCCACGAACAGGCCCATCTGGGCAGCGCAGGTGGAGGGTGCCACGGCCTGGCCACCGGGGGGCAGGAGGAAGCCAGCCAGCATGCGGGGCGTGAGCACCAGCGTGTAGGCCACCTCCACGGCGGACAGTGAGCCCAGGAAGAAGTACATGGGTGTGTGAAGAGCGGGTTCTGCCAGGGCCAGGCCCAGAATGAGCAGGTTCCCGGCCAGGGTGGCCAAGTAGAGCGGCAGGAGGAGAGAGAACAGCAGCACGCGCAGGCCCTGGGGCCACCCGGAGAAGCCTAGGATAACAAATTCCTGTGGCACCGTCCAGTTGGGCTCAGACCAGTGGCTCAAGTCGGGGCCTAGTGGAGGACAAGCCGGAGAGAAGCGTCACGGTAGACACCTTCCTCTCATGATCCAGGCGCCTTTACCTTCTCCTAGACCCAACAGCTCCGTGTCAACTCTCTACAGCCCGCCCTTTGATGGATAGGTTTATTTCACTATTTTTCTGTATCGTGTGTGCAGGGGCCAGAAGAGAGCGTTGGCTCCCCTGGAGGTGGAGTTATAGGCGGTTGTGAGCTGCCCACTAGTGGTGCTGCTGGGAACTGAACGTGAGTCCACCTGGTAACAGCCAGGGGCCTTTACGAGCCTCCTTGTGTATGAGTCAAGCCACCGTGACTACTAACCCTGTCTCAGGACTGAGCCCATCTCTTCACTGCACACTCGGTGTTCACACCTAAGCGTTCCCACTCACGGGCCAAATTCCATCTGGTCCTACTTTGATCTGACTTGTGGTTTTCAAGCCAAACCTCCTTTTTCTTCTGGATGTAGAGCTGACCAGGGTTGGAAATAGGTAGTCCTGGATTCTCCTGCACCCTGCCAAAGGAACAGCATTCCACACTTCCTTTTCTTCTCGTGACCCTCATTTTCTCTCTCCCGGACAGTCACAGCTGACCCTCATGGGTACTTTCACTAGCGATAAGTCTCTTAAATCACATTTTAAAGTTTGTGTGTATGTGCACATACATGCATGCATGTATGTGTGTGCGTGGGTGTGTGGAGGCCACATGTCAACCTCATGTGACGCCCTTAATCCCTCTCCACCTGGGACTTGGAAATTCTGCTGAACTACCTGGCCAGTCAGCCCCAAGGATCCTTCTGTCTCTAACTCCCCCATGCTGGGCATTATAGGCCTGTTCCGCCATGCCTGGCTTTTTAATGTCAGTGCTGGGAATTGAACTCACGTCCTCTTGGTTGCAAACAAGCACTTTGATGACTGAGTTATCTCTCCAGATTCACTTTTTTGGGGGGTGCATGTGTGCCGGGGAGGGGGACAAGTTCTCTCTATGTAGCTCTGGCTTCCTTCAGACTCATGATCCTCCTGCCTTGATCTTCCAAGAGCTAGGTTTGCAAGTGTGAACCACCACGCCTGGTCGTCCTTCTAACAGCGCCAAGAGCAAGTCTTGGCTCTCGGCTTCATTCTCTCCTCCTCGATGTCACAATGGAGATTCGCTGCCCTCAGCTCCGCTCTCCGCACCCTCCACAACACTGTGTCCAGCTTCACAGTGCATTGCCCTCCTCTCTTAACCATGATCCCAGTTGGAAGGACCCTGTTCCTGTACGTACTCTATCTTTCCACCTGCTCTGTCCTCCTTCTGGATTTCCCTGGAGACCCCTTATTGTCTATCTGGAAAACGTTAGACTGAGCATCTAACTCAGCAGTAGAGAACTCATCTAGGATCCCCCAGTGAGGGGCTTGGGGCGTGGTTCAGTGGTAGCAGGCATGAGGCCCTGGGTGCCATCCCCAGCACTGGCAAACAAAACAAAATATAGACACACACATGCACACACACACATGCACACACACACACACACACACACACACACACACACACACGCACGCACACACAGGCAGCTGCGTGCACACATACACACATAAACACACACGCACACACACGTGCATGCACACACACACACACACATACACATGAGCATACACACACGCACACACACACACACAGAGCTAACTCAAGCTCATCTCCCCCAGGAAGTTTCATCTGGCTTCGTCCAGTCCCTGCTTCCTTGGAGACGCCCACCCACCTACCTTCAATGCCATGAGACTGAGAGAGCAGGCTGAGGTGAGGTCCCACCATCACCGGAGCTGTCCTCTGTAACTAGCCAGTGGTCCGTCTCCTCACGGGAGGCTCGTGATGAACTGGGGTCATGTTGTAGGCTTCAGTGGCACAGGGAACCATGAGATCAGTCCGCCAACACATAGTGAAATCCTGTCTCATAAATGAGCGAATGAAAAAAAAAAATCAGACAAGACCGACACATCAAGATGTGTTTGGCTTTCTCTTGGCTCCCTGCCCACTACATACCTGCACATCTCACCTTAGATGCAAATATTTACCCAGATTTCATTCACCTGTTGCCCTGACACCAAGACCCTGATACACTTAATACTCCAGCCCTGGACTAGACAGAGGGGCAAACAGCCGCTGTGTGAGCCTCAGGAACCCAAGTTCAACTTCCCAGATCCTGCGTGAAAGTCAGAGGAAGTAGCCATTTGTCTGGAATTGTAGTGCTCCAGCGGGGAGCTGGGAGCTGGGCACAGGCCAGCAAGCCTGGTGTGTACAGTGGTGAGTCATGGAGACCCTGCCTCAGAGCAAGGTGGACGGTGAGGACTGACCTTCTGTCCACTGGCCACCACATGTGCGCTGCACACGAACGCCTGCACGCACGCACGGGTTCAAGCCTTTGTCTCTCATTCCCATCCCTACGGTCCCGTGCTTTCCTGGATCGGGGCATCACTTGCAACTTAGCCTTCTGCGTTCTCTCTAAACACTGGTGGGAGGGGAAAAACAGTGAGAACAGCGACCACTACCACGATGGATGTCACCGCCGTTGCTGAGCTCTCCCGGGGTACAGATGATGCTCTAAGCACCGCCCACACCCCCATCTCGGTTCCTACAGAGTGACAGCTTCCGATCGCTGCGAGACAACCGTGTGGTGGGCACTGTTATTGACTCATAGATGAAGAAGCTGAAACCAGAGAGGGAGACTTCTCAGAGGGGAGTCACATGGCTTCTCCCTGCACTGGTGTCTGTCCTGATGCTGATATCAAAGTCTGCTCCTTTGGTGGGGGGGTTTGGGGGGGCTTGCTGCACTCTGCATCTCTCTTACCTGTTCGTACCTCTCCATCCATCAAGGAGGAAGTGAAAAGAGACCGAAAGAAAGCAGAAGACTTTGAGGGACATAGAGAGACGAAGAGATACAGAGCTGGAAAGAGGCATTGGGGTGTGTGAGGCGGGCAAAGGAGGAGAGGGGGCAGGAGCTGGAGCTGGGGCAGCCCAGCTCCGGTGCCTCAGAGTGGGGATGGAAGACAAAGGAAGAGAGATTGAGAGGAAATGTTTTGAGAGGAAAAGGTCAGAGAGAAAGAAAGAGAGAGAGAGAGAGAGGAGGAATAGAGAGGAGAGATAGATGATAGACAGACAGACAGACAGACAGATGAAGAATCTGTGTTCTAGAGAGGGGGGAGAGATTGAGGGAAGGGAAAGAGACTGAAAATGAGGAGAGAAATTTGAGAGAATAAGATGAGAGGAAGGAGACAGATTTGAGAAGGAAAGATTGAGGGAAGAGAGAGGAAAAGAAGAGAAAGAGAGAGCAAGAGATGAAGGGCAGAGAAGGAAAGATGAACCAGAGGAGAGAGAAGCAGAGAGAAATTGAGAGGGAGCGTGGAGGGGTGGGGGGAGGTATTACCATGGAACTCATGGGCTTCCACTGGTAAATTCTACAGTAAGTTCCATCCTGGCAGTCACACTCCACAGAGAGCATCTTCTATGTCTTCTTCCCTGCCGTTCCTGGAGAATAATCTAAAGACCCAAGCCCCTGAACTGCAACCCTCTTTGATTCCTAGTCTTCTGCTTGGCCAGCCCGCTGCCCACACACCTAATCTGGCTGCAGTAAAAAGTCCCCACTTAGGGTCACAGGTTTGCATCAGGAAGGTGACTTGGATCCTGGCTAGAAATGCAAGCTCTAACTATCACAATACAGATGCTCCACAGCTGTTATTTTTTCTTTACAATCCCCCCCACACACACCCCGTGTTCTCTCTCAGCGTTCCTTTACAAGTCCCCCACCAATGTGACCATGTCCTGACCATCGATTTCTGCCTGATTGTGCGCACGTGCCTCTAACATCAGGATGTCATCTTCCCGTGTGGAAATACATTCGTTCTTCAAAGCCCACACCAAAGACAAACACACGTATAACTGAAGATGATGGGAACGAAAAGGATAAAATATTGGCATCAGTCGTGGAAGGGTTTTGTAGAAAACAGAAGCAGGCTGACCCTGTCACGCCCCCATCTTCTGACTCCGCTGATAGATAGTCCAACTTCTTCCAAAGCAAGGAAGAGACTCTTACTTCAGGGCAGGAAGGAGATGCTTAATGGTTTCCCGGGGCCCACTTAAGGGTCTAGCTTGAGCTAAAGCCCCAGGGTCTCGTTAGCACCTTCTTCTCACATTTGTACTGTCTGAGGAGTGTGGGGGTCCCAGAAGGATGAAGCTTGAGGGAAAGGGCGGGGGCGGGGGAAGGAACATGGGAAATCAGAACTTCGGTATCTTGGGAGAGCCTGAAACTTCTGGTCCGAGGAGACAGGAAGGCCATCCCCCTGCAGTGATGACGGCAGGGAGAGCTGGGAGAGACTTGACCCCAGAGAAACGAGTAGCCCGGAGCACTTTAAGAAATCTTCCCTGGAGAAAGGAGAGAAAACTCACTATGGCTCTGTTCAAATTTTCATAAAGTTTGCCAGAAGTTTGAACCTGGAGTGGACCAGAAGTCTCACGGTTTAAGAACACGTTGGTGATGTCAGAAACACCACAGTAAACAACGGTTCAATAACTACCCACTGGCTAGAACGCCCTGGGAGAGCCTGAGTTCAAATACGAAACCGCAAAGGGCTGGAAGGACGGAGTAGCCCACTCGTGTCCCACAAGCGTTAAGAATCTGAGTTTGTTGCTCTAGGACCCATGGAAGATGCTGGGTGGCAGCACACACTTGTAATCCCAGCACTGGGGAAGCAGAGACAGGAGGATCCCTGGGGATTGCTGGCCAGCCTGCCTAGCCTAATCAGAGAGCTCCAGCTTCAGTGAGTGTGGTGGTTTGAAGAAAAAGGAGCCCCCATAAGCCCAGAGGGAGTGGCACTGTTAGGAGGTGTGGCCTTGTGAAGTAGGTGTGGCCTTGTTGAAGTAGGTGTGGCCTTGTTGGAGGAAGTGTGTCACTGGGGGTGAGTTTTGAGGTTTCAAATGCATTGGTCTGCCTGCACAGTGCCATCTTCCCACCATGACAATAATAGACTAAACCTCTGAACTGTAAGCAAGTCCCAATTAAATACTTTTTTTTTTTTAAAGTAAGAGTTGCCGTGGTCATGGTGTCTCTTTCGCAGCAACAGAACACTAAGACAGTGAGAGACTCTAAAAACAGGTGGAAAATGATTGAAGGAGACACCCAAATTTGTTCTCTATGTAGATGCAGTGTATATGCACACACACTCATGTGCATTCTACACACACACACACACACACACACACACACGCACACGCGCGCGCGCGCGCGCGCGCGCGCACGCGAAGCCCACTAGTTCCTCCAACCCCAGAATCAGTGCAGAGGAAAGAAACAGAGAACACGTTTTGCTTATCCTGTGTCATCCTATCCCCAAAGCTGGCACGACTCAGAGATATTGAATCCCCTCAGACACGAGTTCCCCCGTAGGATGGAGGACGGAAGAGGACCTCAGATGCTTTCGCGGTCAGTCGTCTCTGCAGCCCTTGCTATAGCCACGCACTCACGGAGCTTTCCCTGCTGAGGACCTTCGTCGTCTTCACTGACTTGAACTCTAGCTACAGGAGCTTCCCAGAGTCCGTGCCATCATCCTTTCCTGGGGCTGGAGCCACCCAGCCCTGTATCCCTGGACCGAGCATCACTGTGACTTCCGTATACCCATCTAGTCTGCTGGGAGAAGCATTTGCCAAAGCCAGTCCGTGTAACCTGGAACAGACACGTGCCTTCTCACCCCTCCCCCAGTCTGCTCATTCATGCACGTGGAAGCAGAGTAGATGTTGAGTGCCTTCCTCAACTGCTGTCCACCTTATTTTGCGACAGCCTCTCTAACTGAAACTGGAGCTCCAGATGTGCCAGACAGTGAGCCCCAGAGATTGACCCATAGTCACCTCCCCAGCACTGAGGCTACAGGCACATGACGTAATCCCTGGCTTATACATGGGTGCTGGGGATGTAAACTCAAGTCCCCATGTTTATGTGGCCAACACTACCTATTGAGCTACCTTCTCAGCTCCCTAACTGCTTCTCCAAATACACATAACAAGGCTGCAAGGAACACACACACACACACACACACAACAAAGGCAACAGGGCACTGGTAAAAAAACACAACAGATATCCTGTCACTGGCCCCACATAAGAGATTTCTGTATTATCTGAAAAGGAAATTTGAATAACGGGCTGGGGAATTGGCTCAGTGGTTAAGAGCACTGGCTGCTCTTCTAGAGGACCTGGGTTTGATTCCCAGCACCCACAACAATCTGTAAATCTAGTTTTAGGGATCTGATGTCTTCTTCTACCTACATGATGTGCAGATACATGCAAGTAAAACACACATACACATAAAATCATGAAAAAAATTTAATTACAAAAAATAAAAATTTTAAATGATTGTCTTTAAAGAAGCTCAAAAGCGAGGACTCAGCACTGAGAAAGAAATGTGTGAATAAAATGATAGATTAACAAAGAGATCAAAATAATCTTTTAAAAAATTACCAGGCATTTGTTTGTTTTTTATTTTTAAAACATTTATTTATGAATTATTGTACATACATGAGTGTTTCCCCTGCTTGTGTGTATGTGTACCATGTATGTGCAGTGCCCACCAGAGGCCAAAAGGGGGCACTGGACTCCTTGGAACTGGAGTCACAGATGGTTGCGCGCCACCACGTGGTGCTACAAATCAAACTCAGATTTTCTGGAAGAGCAGCCAGTGCTGTTAACCACCGAGCTACCTCTCCCAGTGCCCCTCCCCACCATTTTTGTTTTTTTGAGTCAGAGTTTTATGTTGCCCAGGCTGGCCTCAAAGTAGATGTGTAGTGGAGAATGACCTTAAACTCCTGATCTCTTGGCTTCTACATCCTGTGTGCCAAGGAGCCTGATGCAGGGACATGACAGCCAGCTAAGCTGATGGCACTATCCAGTCATCCAGCGCTCAGACCTGAGTAGTAATGTACACAGATCCCCTGCGATGGCTAAAGCAACTGAATGTGAATCCAGGCATAGCCCTTAAGGGCTGCTGACCTTTCTCTGGAATGCCTGGGGGGATCTTAGGGGCCTGCCCTAGGATGTGATAACCGACAGAGGTACTAACAGCTGCCTTTGCTTCTGAGAAACTTGCTTATCACTGTGGGGAAAAGATGAAATGGTCTTTTTATTACTATATAATGCGAAGGAAGAGGCAGCTGAGGGAAGTAAAACAATTTTCTTGCCCAGCTGTTGATTCCACGGACAGTTTTACTGCACCCCTTCTGATGTCCGTCCTTTGAAAGTCTTCCCTTACCCGCCTTTCACGCAGCATGCTGTATTGGCTCTGAGACTGCCATCCTTCTGTTAGCTGTAAGAGTAAAGTCTTTGAATTGGGTCTAAGTCTTTGGTTTTTCCCTGTGGATTTAACACCTGGCTTAAGAGTTTGTTTTTTGTTTAAAATTATTTACGTAGTGTGTGTGTGTGTGTGTGTGTGTGTGTGTGTGCGCGCGCGCGCGCGTGTGTGACCCCACCGACGTGGTGTATGCGTCAGGCAGATATGCTACAGTGTACATGTGGAAGTCAGAGTAGAGTTGGTTCTTTCTTTCCCTCTTTAGGTGGGTTCTGGGGATTGAACTCCCATCTCTAAGCTTGCACAGCCCAAATGCTGTTTTTTTCAAAAAGAGAAACAACATTCACCAAACCTTAGATAAATAAATAGAAAACATTGGAGGAGATTCAAATAAATAAAACCAGAAAGTAAAGACAAGACATCATAGCAGATGCTCAAGAAATAAAAAGGCTCATAGGGAATTATTCTGAACAGTTTTATAACAACAAATTAGATAACCCAGAAGAAATGAGAAAAGGACTAGGAACACACAATCTAGCAGAACTGAACTGAGAAGGAAACGAAAAGCCAATAAGAAGCAAGGAAGTCAAATTCCCAACAAGGAAAGCACAGGATCACATGGCCCTACCAGTATATTCTACCAAACATTCATGGCGAATGGGCTGTCTTGGAATCGTGGCAGGCACTTTTAGGACCCAGAACTCAGGAGGCAGAGGCAGGCAGATCTCTGTGACATCAAACTCGGAGAGAGTTCCAGCGGACAGGGCTCCATAGTGAGATCCTGTCTCAGAACAAGAGGGTGGGATCTGGAGGGTAAGAGCACGTACTGCTCAGGTTTGGTTCTCAGCCCCATATCCATCGGCTCACAACCTCTCCAGGGGATCTGACACCCTCTTCTGGCTTCCGTGAGCACCTATATTAACGTGTACATATCTACACACATACAGGTACGCATAGTGGAAGATAAATCCTTTAAAAAGTTCCAAAAGGGATCAATGCCATTGTTTCTTAAACTCTCCCAAGAAATATAAGGAGGGATATTTTCAAACTATTTTTTATGAAGATAACATCTATCTAACGCCAAAACCAAAAAAAAAAAAAAAAAAAAAAAAAAAAATCAGAAGAAACAAAATCTCCAGGCTAATTTCACAATTTATGAAGATTTTAAAAAAGTTCAATACAGCACTTGCCACGAGACTCTCGGTACTCAAAAAGCGAAGGCATTAGATTCAAGAGTCAAGGCTGCGGTGGTTTGAATAGGAATGGCCCCATAGGTTCGTATCTTTGGATACTTGGTCAGCCGAGAGTGGTACGTTTTAAAAGGATTGAGAGGCGTGGCCTTGTTGGAGGAAGTGTGTCACTGGGGGAGGGCTTTGGGGTTTTCAAAACTCAAGCCAGGTGATTGTCTCTCTTCTTCCTTTTGCCTGCAGATCCAGACGTAGAACACTCAACTATTTCTCAGCACCACGCCTTCCTGCTTGCTGCTGTGCTCTCTGCTGTAGCGAGAGCTGTAGTAGCACAACGTTGCAGGGGCTCCGCGAAGGAGACAGGGAGGCATATTCATATCTGCAACCTCTGCCAGACCTCAGCAGAGGGAGCTGCCGTCATGGCCAGCCGTACTCCGCAGTGGGGCCCCCGAGCGTCTGAGCTCAGGTGTTTTTTATTGATCCAGAACTCCTCAGGTGCAGATCATTAGCAATCAAACCTCCCCCACAGAATCCAACGCCTGCAGACAATACAAAATGCCAAGACCTAGGCAGTCCCTTTTTTCCAACAGTGCACAAAAACAAACAGAGAAACCCTGTCTGGAAAAACCAAAAAAGAGAGAAAGAAAGAAAAAAAGAGTTGCTGTAGTCATGGTATCTCTTCACCTCTTCACAGCAACAGAACACTGGCTAAGACAAAGGCCGTCCTTGGCTACAGAGCAGGTTCAAGAACAGCTGGGGCCACATAAGATCCTGTTTACAAACAAACTAATATTCCCCAACTCTCTAGCAGATCAAATCCAACAGTACAGTACAAGACAACTGAATGGGATTTATCCGTAGAACGCAAGGATGGTTCAACATATCCAACCACACCAAGGTGAGACAGGATATTAACCCATCTCAGACAGAAACCTAACATGAACACCTCAGGCATTTCAGGAAAACACTCGTCAAAATTTGACAGCCATTTATGACTTTCAAAACACCGTCAATGAAGTAGGTGTAAATGGAACTCAAGGCTAAGAAGGTGGCTCAGTGGGCAAAGCACTTGCCACGCAATCACGAGGACTCGAGCTCTGATCCTCAGAGCCCACAGAAAGCCTAAAGTTTCTATGATCCACTCTAAATCCCTTTAAGAATCCTAACAACCCCGTGGAACCATGATGCTTTCAAAGGAGTCCAAGCGATCTTAAGCAATAAGGACACTAACGGTATTACCGCGCCTTGTTTCAAAAATATATCACGTGTATGTAGTCATCGAAACACGACGGTACTGGGATATAAACAACGGCCGACTCCAAGGTTCAGGGACCATCTTGGAGGAGAAGGCAGAAGGAGGTAAGAGCTAGAGGATGGGGAGGAGCCTACGGGATGCCGCTTCCTGATACGACATGCTCATTGCATTCCCGAACGCACAGCAGCTGTGGCGACCTGCACAAGATGAAGCCAGCTGAGCTTCCCACGTGGACAGCGCGAAGAGGCTCACGAAGTCCCATTCCTAGCTAAGGATTGACTATTAACAGTTGGTAGTTGCTGTGGGAAGGAGAGCAGTTTTTCTACCAGGGCCACTGGTGGACTGCACAAGCTCCCGCAGAGGGCCGCATGCCTGTCCACATGTGCACAGCACTAACAGATTCTGTGCGTTATGAGAGAAGAGAAGGGCTGGAAAGAAAAGTCAGCGGCTAGGAGCGCTTGTTGCTCTTGCAAAGGACCTGGGTTCAATTCGCAGCACTCCCATGATGGCTCACGACCATCTGTAACTCCAGTTTGTGGGAATCCAAAGCCCTCTTCTGAGCCTTCTTGGGCACCAAGCCTGCACAATGTGGTGTACACACATGTGTGCGGGCAAAACGCTCACACGTAAGATAAAACGAATAAATCTCAAAACAATATGAAGAAGAAGACATGAACTTGGAAGAGGGACATTTTGGGGGTAGGTCCAAGGGGGACTGGAGGGTAGAGGGGGGTAGATATGACCAAATACATTGTACACAAACATAAAAATTTCAAAGGCTAGATTAAAAGCATACGAACAAGCTAACAGCCATACGAGCCCACTGCAGCCCAGTGGCGGATCCTGGACAGCTAACTGGAGAGCTGACTAGACAATGTGGCAGAAGCGTGTGATGTAAAGCTGGGATCGTGTGGACCACGAGCTTCGATGGGGACACAGCAGCAGCCTGGATCCTCAAGAGTGTTTGTTACATCCGGCGTAAACGAGAAGGCAGGTTAGTTAATCTCTAGTGGGTCTCTGTAGGGGAGCGGTCTCGCGGGTCCTGATCACAGAAGTCACCAGGGATGAGGAAGATGGGTCCACGGAGCTGTGAAGAATACGTGTTGTTTTTAGCTAAGAGGGAACCTTCATCAACGTCCGTGTTCAGAGCTGGAGGTCTTACCATTCCCGTGGGTCTGGGTCACTGGACTCCTTGGCGTGGCTGTGCCTGTGTAAACAATGCACGCTCTCCTAGGGCTTTGTCCGCTCTCCATACCAGCCGGGCATGGTGGCTCGTGAATGTAATCCCAGTGCTTGAGAGAGTGAGGCAGAGAGATAGCTGTGTGAGCTTGAGATATGTCTGGGCTGCAGGGTGAGATGCTATTTCAAAAAAGGAATTTAGGCAAATAATAGTCACAAGTCCAGAAGAGTGAGTTTCTAGGTGCACATGGCCCACCAAAGTTGAACCCAGATGAGCTAAGTCATTTAGATGGACCCTTAACACGCAGCGGGGTTGAAGCAACAATGACTTAAAAAGCCCACAAGCCTTCTGACTGAGCCCAGTCCAGATGGATTCACTGCAGAATTCTGCCAGACATTTAAAGAACTAAAAGCAATGCTTCTCGAATATTTAGTGAAATAGAAAAGAACACTTCCAAATTCTTTTAACAAAACCAATATTGCTTTAATTCCCAGACCGTATAAAGACGACAAAAGAGAAAATATAGTTCCATCTCTCTGATGAATATGTATGCAAAAATTCTCAACAAGATACAAGACCAGGACAGGAGCCCATTAAAAACCATTTAATGCCCCTATGCTGACTGGTCTTGTGTCAACTTGACACACACACTAGAGTCATCAGAGAGGAGGGAGCCTCAGTTGAGAAAAATGCCTCCGTAGGATCCAGCTAAAAGGCATTTCTTAATTAGTAATTAATGTGGGAGGGCCCAGCCCATTGTGGGTGGTGCCATCCCTGGGCTGGTGGTCCTGAGCTCTGTAAGAAAGCAGGCTGAGCAAGCCATGGAGAGAAAAACCAGTAGGCAGCACCAATCCATGGCCTCTGCATCAGCTCCTGCCTCCGAATTTCTGCTCTGAGTTCCTGTCCTGATTTCCTTCAGTGATGGACTATAATGTGGAAGTGCAAACCAAATAAACCCTTTCCTCTTCAACTTGCTTTTTGGTCTTGGTGTTTTGTTGCAGCAATAGAAACCTAACTAGGACAATCCTGATCATGTTAGCTTTATCCCACGGGGATGGTTTGCCATGCGCAGATTTATAAATGCAATGCATCTTATAAACGGGCTTAAAGACAGAGGTCACATGATCATCTCAACTGATGCAGAAAAAGCCTTTGACAAACTCCAACGTTCCTTTATAACAAAAGTCCAGGAGGTATAATGGTGGACGAAACATATCTCAATGTGGTAAAGGCTGTATATGAAAAACCTCTGGCCAAAGTCATGGTAGATGGAGAAAAACTCAGGATTTCCACTACGGTCAGGAACAAGACAAGGATAGCTACACTCTGTAAGGTACTTGAGATCCTAGCCAGAGCAGTAAGAAAAGAGAGTGGCACTATTTAAAAAGATGAGGCGTTGCGGCCTTGTTGGGGGAAGAGGGTATCACTGGAGGTGGACTTTGAGGATTCAGAAGCCCGTGCCAGACTCAGCGTCTTTCTCTTCCTGCTCTCGGTTACCCTCTCTGGTACCACGTCTGCCTGTGTGCCACCACGCTTCCGGTCATGAGGAGAATGGACTAAGCCTCTGAAACTTAGCAAGCCCCAGTTAAATATTTTCTTTTATACAATGTGTCGCAGTCATGGTGTCTCTTCAAAGCAATAGACCCTGACTAAGACATCATAGTATCCGTATTTGCAGATAACATGATTCTGTGTGTAACTGACCCTAATGACGCCACCGGAAAACTAGAACTGACGAACACTTTCAGCAAAGCGGCAAGATAAAGAAAATCAACATTCAAAAATTTGATGGCCTGCCTTCCTAGCTACCAAATGGCAAATATCTTGAGAAAGAAATCAGGGGAACATTTCCATTCACAATAGCTTCAAGAAAAAAATAAAATACTTTGGAATAAACCTAGCCAAGAAGTAAAAGACCATTACTGTGGATCCCTGCTTCCTGGCCCCTTCCCTGGGGCAGCCAAGTATTGTGTACTGATGGCTCAACTTTGGGGAGGGATCAACGTAGTCAGGAACCTTCAGGATTGAGAAGGTCGTGGGCAGAGGCTGAGAGCCGCGAGAAACAGACTTCCCTGGAGGCAGTGTCAGTGTAAACAGCTCAGTTTATTGAAGCAAAGGGATATATATATATATACACACACACACACACACACACACACACACACACACACACACACACACATATATATATATATATATGAGTGCAACGGGGAAATGTCCCATGTGGTGGTATGTTATTGACCAGGGCAGTGATACCAGGAGAGCTCCATTTGCATGTGGGGGGCTCACAAGCAGATATGGGTGGTTGCACGTTATTGGCCAGAGCTAAAAGCCTTGAGGAGGCCTCCTTTGTATAAGAAGAGCTCTCACAGGGGTTAGGGAAAGAGACCTTATAAGGTCATTTACAGAGAGAAGTCCAGCCCGGGGGGGCCCTCTAACTGCAATGGTCAGATAAGCAGCAACCAGGCCAGATGTCTTGGAGAGGCAGAATCTTATCAGTGGCTAGTGACCTAAGGCTAGTGACCTAAGAGCTTTGCTAGCTGTTAATGCCCGCTAGGGTTTGTCAGAATAAGAAAAGGGGGAGCAGCTAAATACCTTCCTGGGACTGTTCCAGAGCTAAGGTGAGGTAGAAGTCATGCCTAGGACCTGGAACTCGCACTCTGAGAGTGGCAGGAGTTTGGCCCCTCCCCTCTGCAGCTCTGACAGGTCACAAGCTATGCTGCCAGCTCCAAGGCACAGTCCCTTCAAAGGTATGTGACCTGGCTGAGTTGCTTATCCGGAGCTGTAGTGCTTCTCCCTGTATAACCATATATGGTCTTCCCCTCTGGTCCCGCCAAAATACATAGGTCCAGGCTGCAACCCCCAAAATGTAAATGGGACTGCCTCTTCTAACCAATGAGCTTCCAGTGATGTTGTTCCTGGAGAACAGGGACCTATATATGTAACACCGTTTCCCCAGTAGAGTTTAGTCGAACCCTCTGTGGCACTCCCGGAAATTCTGTATGGATCTGCTGTACACCCACGCCACATGACTTTCCTCTTGGGAGCTCCATCGCTGTCCAGCAGAGCTACATCTCGGGGCCGGGAAGCAGAAGGATTTTTCCATTACTACACATCTAACGTCTCGCAGGGTGAGAAAATCCGGGGTTCGAAGTGTGCTTCCACCCCTCTTAGCTCTGGGCCAGCCCCACACTCTGCGAAGGAAGCTGTAAAATTCTGAAGAAAAAAAAAAAAAAGAGGAAGCCTCTGGAAGAGTAAGAGATCTTTCATGGTCACAGATTGGAAGAGTTAATATTGCCCAGCCCACCAAAAAGCAACCTGAAGGTTCAGTGTAACCCTAAACATAACCTCCTCGGCACTCAGCACATAAACAAAAATAAGCAAATAGGAAACACAGTGTAAAAGACCCTTGGATAGCAATCTTCAACAAATAGAATATTGTGGAGGTAACACCATACCCAGTGTCAAGCTTGACTGCAGCATCATAGCGCTAAAGACAGCATGGTTCTGCCACAAAGAGAGACATACATCAACGGGATAGAACAGAAGACCCGGATGTAAGTCCACACAGCGATAGCTGCCTGATTTTTTTTTTTTTTTTACAAAGATGCCAAAATACACAATGGAGAAAATACAGAGTCTTCAACAAATGGCCCTCTGGAAACTGGATTGGCACACGTTAAAGACACGAGATCCTTATCTCTCATGTTGCAGAAACCCCTAAGACCCAGAAGTCTGAAACTGCTAGCAGAAAAGCCAGGGCACGTACAACGGGATGCAGGCATAGGGAAGAACCTCCTGAATAGGAGGACTCAGATCTATGGGGAAATAAGGCTGACTGTCGACAAACGGGACCTTAGGACATTGAGGCGGCGCCTCTCTTGTTTCTGTACAGCCAAGTGGAAGTCTTGCTAACGACTGGCATGATTTTTACTGACTTCTGCTTAGAGTTTGGTTTTTGTCTCTCCTCAGTTAGCTTAACGGTGATGACTGGATGGGATTCCTTAAACATTTAAGGCAATTAGATGTTCCAGTCTTTCCAGAACTAACAACTAAGAAGCCCATATAGAGACGAGGTCAGTGTGTTTTTGGCAATTGCTATGGAGCGAGGTACTTAGGAAAAAGGAAACACATTCTTGGTAGCTGGGGCCTTGCTGGATCAGGAAGAGAGTGCAAAGGAAGTGCGGGTATCAGAAGACAGGTCTGTGATTGACAGATGACAGGTGAGTTTCAGTGCCCACTGCTAAGTTTGATCGAATTTGATTTTCCTTGTTTTACGATTGTTATTGGAATTTGCTGATGCACCTTGAGAACATAAAGACGGCATGATAAAGAAAAAGAAAAGCTTCTCTTGTGATCTTTTGATTAAATTTAATAGAAAAATAATGATTATTGTTTGGTTTTCATAAATTACAGCCTAACAAGCTGGCTAAGAGAAAACAATCAGTTTCCATAAGCTCTGTTGATCTGTAATAGAAAATTCATTGCTTTGCTGTACAATGTAACTATGGGAACAGAACTTAAGAGAAATGGTTTGTTATATATGGGTATTTTAATGGTAACCTGCTTAAGGGATTTTGTTCAAAGGGTATAGAAGATGTACGTGTGTTGAAGCTTTGTTGAACCCATGAATCCACAAGGCTTCATCCACAAGATAGTTTGCAAGATGGGCAAGGTGCACCTAAGTTAAAGCATACAAGTTGTAGGTGTGTATGAGATGTGTGTGTGTGTGTGTGTGTGTGTGATTATGAGAAATAAAAGAATAAGGTTATTAAAGCTAGCCTTCCCCCACAAGAGGTGTATGTATGTGTGTAAGAGGTGTGTGTAATCTTATAGAAAAAATACAATAGAAAATAGGTTTAAATAAGAAATAAAAATAAATTGTATAGAGAAGAGTTGAATTGTATATATAAAAAAAGGAGAAGGTATTGTGGAAGTTTATTTTTAGTTGTGCTTAAAATAGTTGTTTTTGTGCACTATTGGAAAGTATTTTGTGCACTATTGGATGCAAAGGCCTTGGCATTTTGTACTGTCTGCAGGTGTTGGATTTCTGTCGGGGGGGGGGGATGTTTAGTTGCTAATGATCTGCACGTGCTATCAGTAGAATACCTGAGAAGTTCTGAAAGAATAACACCTGAGCTGAGACGCTTGGGGTTCCACTGTCAGTTGAGGATGGCGCTGGCCAGGATGGTGGTTCCCTCTGCTGGGGTCTGGCAGAGTTCCACATATGAAAATGCCTCCTTGTCTCCTTGCTGAGCCCCCACCAACAGCAATACACTACAAGGAGGAAAGAACCTAAATAGAGACTCCCGTCCCCATCCGTAAGAGTTGTGTATGAATGAGTTAATTTCCCCTGCCAACTCCTCACCTACCTCCTCAAAGCCCCGACCTGCCAGGGCTAGACCCCGGTAAGATAACTTGCCTCCAAATTGTTTTGAGTCTGGTCCCTGGCATCTGTCTCTGTGCCTTCTTCTTCCCCCAAGATCCTGCTTTATATCTTGGAGACAGGTCCTGAAGATGAGGAACCCTGATGGAACCTCTTATGTAGCTTCGAAGACTTCACATTCAACCAAGAACAGACCTCACAGATATTATTGGGAACTGTTGGGAGTGTCCTATGGACGGACTGGTTTCCACACGAACAGCTCATACCAGGGCTGTTGCTAAGACTTCATTGGCCCATCCAGGATTTCCTACGGGTTTGTCCCCAACCTGTCATCACCTTATCTACCTGTCTGTATGAGACCTCTCAGCTCCAGACACAATCTGGGCCCAGGAGCTCAAGGAGAGGTGAGCTCAGGCCATAGACAGTGGCTAGCCCAGAACCCCTAATACCTCATGGATCGTCTGCTGCTGGGAGGAGGAGCCTGATCTGTAGCCTGGACAGTGACAAGTCCAGCACCAGGGCTTGTCTCATGGAGCCCGGACTCCATTCTTCATATCCCTATCAAATATCTCATAAGAGCTGGGCCTGGTGGTACAGGCCTGTAACCTCAGCTACTCTGGAGGCTGAGGCAGGAGGATGACACATTTATGGCAAGACTGGACAACTCTGAGATTGTGTCAAAATAAAAATTAAAGAGCAGGCTTGGGGGTAGAGCTTAGTTATAGAGTGGCTGTCTAGAAACCCCCAGTAAGAAGCTGGGATCAGGACTCCAGGAAAAAGTGCTTGTCTAGAACCCCTCAGAGGGAGGCTGGGTATCTGGGTCAGTGGTAGAGCGCCTGCTTAGCATGCATAAAATCCTAGGTTCTATATATTACACACACACATTAATGTAATTTTTTTTTAAAAGAAGACTGTTACCAGGAGAGTCAGCTGTAATGTTACTTCCTGAGGCCATCTGTGAATTGGTCATGGTGGTATACACCTGTAATCTCAACACTCAAGAGGCTGAGACAGGAGGACTGAGAGTTCTAGGCCAACCTGGGCTACATCACAAGGTCCTGTCTCAAAACCCAAAAATGCAAGAAATTCCTTCCTTATCTCAGACTCCTTCCTAGGTCCTGGGTAAAAGCTGAGCCCCTCACTGTGGGGAAGGGAGGGCCAATCACCAGCTGCAGACCAAATGCACAGGTGGGCCCGGGAATGTCAGATCCAAAGCTGGGAGGAACTGGTTGGTCAGGAGCTGGGGACTGGTCTCAAAAGGAAGGAGCACTATTAGCTTGAAGAAATAACTTTTATTTTTAAATGGTACTGCGGGTGGGGTCTGGTGAGGTCCACATCTGTCTCCTGCTAGGATACTGGTGTCCATCTCCAGCCCGTGCAGCAGCTGAAGGGTCCCAGAGGGGACAAGAGGTGGGTGTTGGAAGCAGGAGTGGGAAGCCCCTGATCCTGTGCCTGGCAGGCCCTCATGAGGCCACAGGTCCTTGTCCCCAGCTTCAGGACCAGACAGCAGCCACCTCATGAGCCAGGGGGACAGCGGGAGCCAGTGAACGGGTTTTCATCGTCCCTCCACACGCTTCTGTCTCCTTCATTTTGGATATCTGATGAAGAGTGACAAGTTTAGCTTCGTGGTGCTGCAGGAACGGGGGCAGTTCCCCAGCCAGGGCCCCTGTACGTGAGAGTGCCTAAGGAGGCACAGAAGTCCAGGGGCGGGGAGATCAACTGTCCCCATTGCATCGCGGGTCTCCTGGGAGTTCAGAGGGTTCGGTTGGGCATACAGTACTTGACTATACTCATCGGACTGGTTTTCTCTCTACCACCCACCCGATTCTCTGCATCCCTGTATCGGTCTCTACCTACTGCTCCCTCTTTCCCTTCATGTGGGTTCCTAAATTCCTCTCTTCCCACACCCATCCAAACCCACGGGGCGGTGGAAACCTTCGAGTATGCTTGGAAAGCTTTCCTGGAGGTCGGCAGCCGGGTGGGGGGCGCCGTGGGCAGCAGGAAGCAGCAGAAACAGCAGCACCAGTGGTGGCCACATGACCCCGGGACAGGGCGCTGCAAAGGGATGGGCTGTCCGTTAGAGGCCCTCCCTGCCCAGGAGCCTCTATTCCCTCCCGCTTCAGCGCGTCAGGTCCACCCATCTCTGGGTGAGAGGGCCCGCCTTCTCACTTCCGAGGTGCCCTGTGTCAGCCCTCAGCCTGGTCAACGGTCTCCAGCTCCCCAAGAACTGTCAGGTGAGGACAGTTGTGGCCCAGAGTGGCTCTGGAACTACAGGTCTCCTCGAGCCAGCTCGTAAGTCCTGACCACGCCCCTCTCCCAGAGCCACGCCCCTTGGGCCTGAGCTGAGCCGCCCACTCTGACCGCACCCTTCAGCCCAAGCCCTGCACACCCACCGCAGAACTGCTCCCTTATACAATGGCCTTGTCACACCCACTCCTTAATATCCAGACCCTTCTCCAGCGGCTGGCCAAACCCCACGACTGAAAGTTACATCTCGGCGGGGCTCTAGGCAGGGCTGCTCAGCTATTTGCTGAGCACGGTCCTGGAGATGGGCTTCGCTTTGCTCTTTCTTTGGTCCTTTACAGATCAGGTCCCCACGATGAGCCCCCAGTGGCACCACTGCCAGACTCCAGTGGTCCATGGTCCCTTGGTTCTGTCCATTCTTCGTCCTTTCTTCCTCCTCCTGTGAGTTCACGAATTGGCCAGAGGGCGGATTCAGATGTTCTCCACTGCCACTTTCCGACCTTATTCCTTTGGACAGGGTATCTCTGAACCTGGAGCTCATGTTTTTCAGCTGAATTGGTAGCCAGCAAGCCCCAGTCATCCTCCTGTCTCCACCCACTTCAATGCTGGGGTTACAGACAGGTGTGGGATCACAATGGTCGCCTGAGAACCCTTTGGGTATGTTTTATTTTGTGTGCATAGGTACGGGGAGGGGCATGCTTGTGTCACGTCACAGGTGTGAGGTCAGAAGACAGCTTTGCAGGAGTTGGTTCTCTCCTTCCACAACGTGAGTCCCAGGGACTGAGTTCAGGTGGTCAGGTTGGGCAGTGGGAGCCTTTACTGACTGAACTCTCTTGCAGGCCTCCCGAACATTTTCTTTCCTCTCTCTCTCTCTCTCTCTCTCTCTCTCTCTCTCTCTCTCAGACTTATTTAAAGTCTTTAAGGTTTAAAGTTTGAGGCCACCACTTCTTCATAGTGGGTTCCTGGCTAGCCAGGGCTACACAGTGAGATCTTGACTAAAAAAAAAAAAAAAAAAAAGCAATTTGACAGGAAATGAAAGAATACACACTAGCTCCTTTATTGAAGAAAGCATAGACACATTTAGATGTACTGAACACACACACACACACACACACACACACACACACACACACACACGGGTGATAAAAACTGTATACTGGCCCTTGACCTTTTCAAATATTTTACTCAAAATATCCATAGTGGTAAGCGTTAAGGGCATGGTGCAAGAAGTCATAGTAGATACCCCCAAAGCTAAAGCCACCATGAAGAAGGTCTCCTATCCCAGAATTATGAAAACTCACCACTCTGACACATAGTGTATTGCTTGACATAGGAGAAGTAAGGGTGAGTGGCATGGACCAAGTGCAATTTTAAATCCTCTTTTTCAAAGGGTCATATCCACGCAGAGAAATACACGTATTTTGAGGACAAGGTGCAGAGCACACTGGGGAATTCAGCACTAGACTTCGAAACAGGCAGCAGCAGGAACCAGATACGCGCTCCCTGTGAGCCCCAGCTAAGACTAGCAGGTGTGCTGATTGAGCGTGTGGACGACGTTTTGCCTGTCTTTATTCTGCACATAGAATCACATCATGTGCAAGGTGTCTTCATTCAGTCCCGGGACCGCTCGGACTTCACAATCGTCCTCTCCCGCTGTGCAACAGGACTCTTCAGTGGAAATAGACCCCACCGGTTGCTTCATTCTACGACATGGGTGAGCCTTGAGAGTTCTGGTTTTTGTCTTGTTTTAAAGTTTCACACTGCATCTATTTCAAGCGCATGAGTGTGTGCCTCTGTGTATCTCTGTCCGGTTTGAGTAAAAAGGTATATACATGTTTAACTTAAAGAGCCATTTTTTTTTCCAAAGTGGTTTATCAGTTGTCCACTAATGCAAAGCTTCCTGTCACACTGAGGGAGAGATGGACAATTCATAGCATTTGGAGAGGAATAAAGTTTGGTTCTCAGCACCCATGTGAGAAGGCTCACAGCTGCCTGTAAAGCAGTCCCAGGGGATCCAATACCCATTTCCAGCCCCCAAAACACCTGCACATTCATAGCACACCACACACACACACACACACACACACACACACACACACACGGCACACTGGCAGTCCCAGGGGATCCAATAGCCATTCTGGCCCCCAAAACACCTGCACATTCATGGCACACACACACACACACACACACACACACAGACACACTTAAAAATATATGTATTTTATGAAGTTCTTGCTGGGTACCTTCTTGCAAATATCTGCTGCTTTTTGTGCCTTCCATTTTAACTATTTCAGTGAATGGGTTTTAAAAATTGTGTATGACGTGTGAGTGTGTGCACTGTAGAGACCTTTTGAGAGTTCGTCTTCTTCCTTACAGCATAGGTTCAGGTCACAGGACTTACGCAGCCCTCAGTGGTTGTTTTTTGTTTTGTTTTGTTTTGCAGGCAGGGTTTCTCTGTGTATCCCTGGCTGTCCTTGAACTCAGAGATTCGCCTGCCTCTGCCTCTAAGTTCTGCCACCAAAGGTGTGTGCCACCACTGCTCCGCGGTGATTGGGTTTTTAATCTACATTTCCCTGATTACTACTGGACTAAAAGCTCTTTTCACATAGGTATTGCTAAATAGGCATTTTTCCGTCTTTAGTGATGTGGATGGCTAAGAGCTCATATGCTCCTCTGACTGACTTGGAGGTGTTGTTTATATGTTCCAGACAAAATACCAGAAAATCAGGAGCCCCAGGTCAGATTATGACTGCCCTTCTGCTTGTGAACAAAGCTCAATGGGAGAGAGCCATGCACAGCTGTGTGTGTGCTATATGGGGTTGCCCGCATATTACAAGAGGAAAGTTAGGCAGCTGTGCTGGATCAGAAGCTACCATATTTACTAACTGGCTCCTTACTGAAAGAGCTTACCAGTACCTTTTCCTTACATGAACTGCAAACATATTCATCCTGTTTTCCTAATCACGAAAAAAGATGTATTCTTGATTTTAAGTGTTATGCACACATGAGTACCGGTGCCCATGGAGGCCAGAAGAGGGTGTCAGATCCCTTGAAGGTAGAGTTAAAGGGGGTTGTGAGCCACCCACCGTGGGTAGTGGGGATTGAACTCTTCTTACAGAAGAGCAGCAAGTGTTCTTAACTGCTGAGCAGTATTTCCAGTCCTTTCTACTCACTTAAAAATTATTTATGCTGGGCAGTGGTGACGTCTTTAATCCCAGTACTCAAGAGGCAGAGGCAGGCGGATCTCTGAGTTCGACACTAGACTGGTCTACAGAGTAGGTTCCAGGACAGCCAGAGCTACAACAGAGAAACCCTGTCTCAAAAACAAAACAAAACAAAACAAAAAAACAAAAAACCAACAAAAAAACCTCAAAACCAATCAAACAAAAATCATTTAAACTTGTATCTCTATGTATGTGCAGAGATCAGAAGAGTCCCTGGAACTGGAATTGCACGTGGTTGTGAGATGCCCAGATCAAGTCCCCTGTAAAAGCAGTAAGAACTCTTATGTAGCCGGGAGGTGGTCACACACATCTTTAATCCCAGCAACAGGGAGGCAGAGGCAGGCAGATCTCTGTGAGTTCGAGACCAGCCTAATCCACAGAGTGAGTTCCAGGACAGCCAGGGATAAACAGAGAAACCCTGTCTTGAAAAAAAAAAAAAAAAGGGTGGGAGGAATCTTAAGGAATGAGCAAGCCTTCCAGTCCCACCCCACTTGCTCTAATGCCTTTTCAATCTTGCTTAGAAGAGCATGGCCTACACGGAAGGTAGGGTTTCCTAAATGTTTGTCTCATTATGTAGTCCTGGCTGTCCCTGAACTTGCTCTGTGGACCAGGCCGACCTCCGCTGCCCTCTGCCCCCACGTGCTGGATCAGTGGCCACCACACACGCCTTCTTTTGTTTTCATAAAATGTTATTTTACATTTCGTAAGCAACGCGTCTTAATTTGATTTTCCTTTTTTTTTTTTTTGTATATTACACACTACGACTGGCAAAGCATCAATGGAAGTGGTGTCTTTCCTATTTCACTTGAGTGTCACTTGTTAAGTAAAAAAACAAAATTTTTTTTTTGTATCTTGAAGATGTATTTTTCCTTAGGCACTTGAGAACTTTAGTAGAACAATCTATGCTTTTTCATTTTTGGTTGTTCTTTTTGGCATCGTGAAAACTCGTGTTATAAAATGACCCCGTAAGCAAGAACCTTGTTCGGTTTCCTCATTAACTCTAATTATCTGAATATTGCCTGGGGTGTGCTACTGGCAAGGTCACACCATTGACAGATTAAAGCTGTACTCCTTTACGCCTTTCTTGTTTTTTCCCGAATTTCTCTGGCCAAGTCCTTCTGTACAATGTTGCATACTGGCAGTAGACCCTATAGTATTTGGGGAGAAAACTGCCAATACTGCATGATGCTTGTGGGAGCTGAAGTTACCCTTTGTCTAGTTGAGGAGGTTCTTCTCCATAGTTTGTTAATAAGCATTTTTTCACATGAATTTTCTTCATGTGACTGTTAGCTTTTGGAATATATTCAACTACCTCTGTGTTCTCAGAGTAGGGGGATCTGATCATCATTTACAGAACAAGTATCTCCAGGATCGGGCCACACAACCACTATAATCAAGTTATGGTAGTGTATCTTCTCAACTTTTGACTTTCTGTGGTCTTATCTGTGGGGTGGGCTGACAACCAGTCCAAAGACACTCAATGGAACATTTCATAAACGAATTGTCATCTTGGGGGGCGGTACTGGAAGTTAAACACAGGGCTTCATGGATGCTAGGCAAGTGCTTTTCTACTGAATTATATCCTGAGCCCTTAATTCCCAAGGTTTAAATTGCATATCCTTCTATGTCGTGCTGAAAAAAATCTCACTGGGGTGTTAATCATCCTTCTGTCTAGTGATTCCACAGATTCACTACATGCCCATTTACTAAGGGCTTAGTGACCACACCAGTTTTGCAGGACCACAGTATTTATGGTTGGGGACTACCTTGTTTCAGGTATCGACTAGGGGTCTTGAGACAGATCTACTGTGAGCAACAAGAGGCTACTGTATGGACAAATCAAAAGAAGCATGATTTAAACTGATTGTTAACTGACTTAAACTCCTTGCTCAGGATTCTAAGGTAGAAAAATGGTAGCTAGTCAAACTCTCTTAGGAAGGAACGAGGGCGAAAAATATTAATCAGAAAACATCTGCTAGAATCACACTTTGTTTTAAAACCCTGGGAATAGGGGGGCATAAACAAAAATGACACCTTACTTATACTGTGTAAGTCTTTCAGTGACATGGTCATAAGCGACCCAGATTATGTCTGTGTACATGGTGGTTTGAACAGGAATGCCTCCCAGCTCATATATTTGCATGATTGGTCATTAGGGAGTGGCACCGGAAGTGTGGCCTTGTTGGAGGAAGTCGGGGTGGGCTTTGGGGTTTCAGATGCCCAAGCCAGGCCCAGTGTCTCTCTCTTCCTGCTGCCTGCTGATCTGGATGTAGAACTCTCAGCTACCTCTCCAGCACCATGTCTGCCTGTGAACCACCATGCTTCCTGCCGTGATGATAAATCTGATACATCTGAACTGTAAATGAGCCGCAATGAAATGTTCTCCTCTATGACTTGCCATGGTCAGGGTGTCTCTTCACAGCAACAGAAGATTAACTAACACAGCATAGTTTATCAAAATAGTATTTAAAAAAGATTTTTTTGCTCAATTCCAATTGAAAATTTTTAACAAAACCGTTCTACTGGTAAGCATTCACAAAAAGTCCACTTGTAAATTCTAAATAGAAAATTATGTACTTCCTATTATATATCATTTCACCAATATTTCCCATTATAACACTTTATCATTTTAATACTCAACACCATGTTTTCAGGAATTATTCAAAGCCAAGGTTGCAAAAAATTGCATAGGATTACTGTTACATAAGTTGCATTTCTAAAACATCAGTGATGTCACGCATTCAGTGTCAAAGCCTGGCTTTGTAACTTCATGTGTAAGCTTATTCAACACTGACAGCCTCTTGCATCTTTTCTGTAAGCACCTTTTTTTTTTCTTAACATCAGAAATATGGCTTTTAGCGTAAGTTTCCAAGGTGTGTTACACATTCACCTTATTAACATTTCTTAGCAAGATTCCCTGATACGTAAATACAATTTAAATAAAAAATAAATATTAACTAGTTTTAAAGTTTTACTCCTGTAAAAAATATCTAGTGTTCCATGATTCTTCTCTGAAGATTCAGGTTAAGATGTATTTTTTGTCTTGGGACTTCTCACTCAGAGCATGGGCGCTCACCATGTGAATCACTGGGGATTCGCAGCTCAGAGGAGCGGCCACAGCACGGAGAGGCCCTCTACTCAGTTCCCAGCACCTCGAATATAAAACTTGGGGGGAAAATCCACCCTTGACTCCTTAGTAGACTGTCAATATTCATTATAACTCATTTTTTAAGAAATTGAGCTGTCAGAGATTCCCCACATTGAGTACATTTGTGTCCCCTCTTTTATGAATTTTCTGGTGGCTATTGAAGGCTGATCTGTGATGGAATTTTTTCCCACACTCCTTACATTCATAAGGTTTCTCTCCGGAATGAGTCCGGTAGTGCACAGTGAGGTACGACTTCTGAGAAAACACTTTCCCACACTCGGTACATTCGTAGGGCTTCTCTCCCGAGTGGCTTCTGTAGTGCACGGTGAGGTTTGACATCCGAGAGAAGACTTTGCCACACTTGCTGCATTCATAGGGCTTCTCCCCCGAGTGGATCCGGTGATGAATAGTGAGATACGATTTCTGGGAGAAGCACTTCCCGCATTCGCAGCACTCGTAGGGCTTCTCGCCTGTGTGTACTCTTTGATGTCTGAAGAGGGACGAATTATGAGAGAAGGTTTTCCCGCACTCGTTGCACCCGAAGGGCTTCTCTTCTGAATGGCCTCTGTAATGGACAGTGTAGCAGGACAGGTCGGAGAACGACCTTCCACAGATGTTACACTCGTAAGTCTTCTCTCCCTCTGGGATGGACTGGTGCCCATTGAAGGCTGACTTTTCAAGGAAGGTTTTCCCACACTTGCTACATTCATAACGTCCCTCTCCTAAGTCACTGGTGTGATCAGGGAGATACAGCAGCTGAGAGAGCTTCCCACACTCGCTACACTCATGGAGTCTCTCTTCTGTGTGCACCTTGCGGTGCCTGATGAAAGCAGAGTTCAGGTTGAAGGTTTTCCCACATTCTGAACACTCGTACGGTTTCTCTTCTAAGTGGCTCCTGTAGTGGATGGTGAGGTACGACACCCGGGAGAAGAACTTCCCACACTCGCTACACCGATAGGGCTTCTCCCCAGTGTGTGTTCTCTGGTGCGTGATAAGAGTGGACTTCCGGTAGTAGGACTTACCACACTCGTTACACTTATAAAGTTTCTCTCCTGTGTGTGTTCTCTGATGGTCATTGAGGGCGGACTTTCGGGAGAAGGACTTCCCGCATTCATTACAGGGATAGGGCCTCTCCCCTGAGTGGTTTCTCTGGTGGAGAGTGAGGTGCGTCTTCTGGCAGAAAGTCTTCCCGCACTCACTACATTCGTAGGGCTTCTCTCCTGAGTGAGTTCTCAGGTGCTGTGTGAGGTGTAGCTTCTGACAGAAGGTTTTCCCGCATTCATCACACTTATAGGGCTTCTCCTGTAAGTGTGATCTCCGATGTACGGTGAGGGTTCCCTTCTGACTAAAGGACTTCCCGCACACGTTACACGCATACGGCTTCTCTCCTGTGTGAGCTCTCTGGTGTATGATGAATTTGGACTTTTTGCAGAAGGACTTACCACACTGCGCGCATTCGAAGGGCTTCATGTCCATTTGTGACCTCTGATAGGCACTGAAACCTGACACCTGCATGAAGTCTGGTCCGGAATCACTCCAGTCATAGGGCTTCTCCCCCACATAAGCTCTCTCATGAGCCAGGAAAGCATCTTCACTGTCTACGTCTTCCACACACTCATAATCAAAGGGTTTCTCCAAGATTTTCCGCAGGATACTTTCACCGTGTTGAGACGAGGTGTCCTCGTTTTGATCAAACTCGCACGGTCTCCCTCTGTAAGGGTTCCCACACTCAGCGCACTCGTCCGGCCTCTCTACCGCGTAGCTTCCATCGCTACTAATTAGTTCTGAAATGGATTCCAGAGTCTTCCCACAGGAGACACAGCTGTGAGCGCCTGTGCCTGAAGAGATGAGGTGCGGCTCCAGGCTGTAAGTTCCTGCGAACGCACCCCCTTTCTCTGCTCTTCGGCTGCTGGGATCAGCAGTGTGGCTCACATACTTGTCATCCTTTTCTGGGGTTTTCCCTGTGGAGTCGTCAACTTTACTGACTTCTGAAAAGGAGAAAGATTGAACAAATGTTGTCAACATGAATATAAAAGCTGCAGAAGGGGAACAGTACCTAAATGTCATATTTGTAGACAATCTATTGAGTAGAAATTATTATGAATATACTAAGCCTCTTTTTCCTATGCTTTACAAAGGGGGGAGGGGATATAAGAAGTGTGAAGAGTAAATTTACTCCAAAAACAAGCAGCTTAGTTACTTTACAAATATTACCTTCACATCTTTGAGAGGAAAAGTGAAAACTGCCTAAGAACAGTTTCTGAGAGCTGCCAGGCCGAGACAGGAGTGTGTGTGTGTGGGGGGGGGGGGACTTGTAGCAAAGGAAGCAGGGAAAATAATCCTCAGGCATATATGAAAGGAAATATTTTCATATGGCTATGTTTGGGAGAAACCAACTCCCATTTATATCAAATGGCAGCACGTCACCACAAGGAACACTGCCGCCTTAGACACTTCAGAATTACATCAATGGCGACACACTACCACAGCAGCGTACACCCAGATGCCTCTGAAATCTTTGTAGTGGGAAGTTTAGTAGCGCCATCGTTCCTGGCAGAAACACTGGAGTGATGGGTGACGCCTCAGCTTTGAGGACCTCTTTGTAACTATCCAGTGACTTTTTGGTGAGCGTTTCCTGAGATTTGTTTGCTGTGGGAGGGTTGGTGGAGCCACTGTACCTGGTGTAAACATTTGGTTGAAGTACTTCCTGTTAGAAGCACTTTGGATTGTGAAAAACTCTTTGTATTCAAACGTATTTGTTTTCAGAATTGTAAATGGAGGAATTCTATGGCCTTTGCAAGACCTCAGTCATAAGATGTGCTTGCCAAACCAGGAAGTCTTGGATTATTGAGAACTGTAAACAGTGCTCAATAAAAGGCTGAGACTGCAGAGGTAATAACATTTCTTCGGGAGACATAAGGATCAATTCAGGAGTGCTGGTGTGTAAATTTAAACAGCCTTTGTTGTGACAGCCAATAAAAGTGCTACTGAAAGGCAGCTCTGGGTCAGTCCTTTGGGACTGTGGCCCCTGCTCTTTTCAAAGCTTTACATCTTCGAATGTCTTCCATTCTTTGGTTGTTCACTTGAGTTGGATTACCAACAATCTTTTCTGTTGTATTTGTTTGAAATGGTGTCTTTTTATTTAGGCCTGGCTGGTCTTAAACTTTCAGCAATTCTCCTACAGACCTGAGCCACCATGACCAGTGCAATCTTTCCCTTTCTACCCAGCACGTAAGTGAAAACATTCTTAAAGTTCCACTTTCCTGCCATTTAAAGAGTCCCACAACCAGGACTTAAATAGTTTGTGACAGAGAAAATGCTTGCTAGGTTCAGCCTTTAACTTCCTTTCAATGTGATGATTTGAATTTTCCCATGCCCGCTGCCCCCAGCACCATTTTTTCCCCTTAATTCTGAATACAAAGAAATCCCTGTATTTCTGGATTTCATTTGATATAAAGCATCAGGTTTCAAAAGCTTCCCCTACAGCAATAATTATAGCGACCACTTTTTAAAGCTTCACACTCTATTTATTCACTTACCCACGTGACTCTGAGCATGGTGCTCCCCTTCTACTGTCCACGGTTCTTCTCCCTGCTCCAACTTAATAATCACGTTTGGTTTGGTAACACCACATCCTGTTAACAAGAAAGGGAGAAGAGTCTGGGCTAACTTTCCGGCTGCGGAAGCACCACGAGCACTGCATAATGCCCCTCTTGTTTTCACCAGTTACAAGCAGATCCTTTATTCAGTGCCACAAGGGAGAAGTAAAGAGACACTTTATACTTGCTGTCCACCCAAAAGGACTAAAGGAGCCTCAGCACTTGTTTCTTCAAACTCAACGAGAAATCATGGAATCCACGGTATTCCGAAAGCAATGGATCCTCACCCACGGAGACAAGGTTGCTGTAGTTCTCCAGCATTACATCCCTGTAAGTCGTCTTCTCCTTGGAGTCCAGCCGCTGCCACTCTTCCTGGGAGAAGTCCACAGCCACGTCCTTGAATGACACTGGCCCCTGCAATGGCATTGTGATCAGAATCAGGAGATATATGAAAGGCACAGGTTCAAGGCTGGCTGGGTGACAAGTGAGATTCTAGTCCACAAAACAAGAAAAAGGAGCTGGGCCTGATGGCACACACCTATGACATCAGCACTTGGGAAGCTGAGGCAGGAAGAGTAACAGTTCAAGGTCCAGCTGAGATACTTGGGAAGATTCTGTTTCAACTGGAGGTGGGGCTGGGGGCGGGGTTAGAGATGTGGGTCAATGCCTACCACAGTGAGGCTCTGGGGCTTAGGCTCCAGTACCAGCTGGCAATTACCTGGAGGGCAATAATCCTGCCAGATTGTAAAAGGAGATTCTTATGATTTAAGCCACTTGGCAGGGCCGCAGTGTAAGCCAGCAGATGTGTGCTCAGCCTATCTGAGGCCTCAGGTTCAATATCCAGATCAAAGATTTAAAAAGTTTGGTACTGATACGTGAGTAAAGAGAAGTAAAAAAGAAAACGTACTAGTTTGCATCTCTGCTCTGTGACAAAGCATGCAGGGAAAGCAACTCGAAGGGTTTATGTAGTTTAGGGTTGTAGCTGCATACAGCTCATCAGAGAGAAGCCAAGGCAGCAATGGAGGCAGGAATCGGAAGGCAGGAATCGGAAGGCAGGAACTCAAACAGGCTGCGGAGAAACACTGCATACCAGCTTGTTTGTTCTTCGAGGCTTGCTCAGCCTGCTTTCTTACACAAGCCAGGCCCACCTGCCCAAGGGCAGTCCTGTCTACAGTGGGTGGACCTTTCTACATCAATTCTTAATCTAGAAAATATCTCCACAGACATGCCCACAGGTCACTTTGATGGAGGTAGTACCCAGGTTGACTCTGGTTTGTATCGAGTTAACAAGAATGAACCAGCACTGAATACAAAATCTGGAAGTGGAGCTCCATTATGATACAATGAGGGTGTCCTTGGTGTGTTCTAAGTGGTTTCCAACATGCCATCCCTGGCTGGGATCATGGACTGCTGAAACAGGGAGCTGTGCAGAGTAAGCTTTCCCCTTTTCTTTCCTTCCTGACTTAGACAAGCCATTATCAACTCCCTTATACTAAGCTCTGGCTGCCTTCCCAACCATGATGGACTGTACTCTAGGACCGTGAGCCAAAATAAACCCTCCTTCTCAAGTTGCTTTTGTTGAGGTAAATTTTATCATGCAAACAGAAAAGTAAGACAACAAACAACCTTGCAAAAAGAATGGACAAGCCAGGTACGGTGGGGCTGCACATCTGTAACCCCAGCACTTAGACGTGGGGGCAGGAGGATCAGGAGCTCAAGGTCATTCTCAAGCTACAATAGCATTCAGGAGGCCAGCCTGAGCTACATGTGACCGTCTCAAACAGCAACAACAATGAATTGATATAATCTGATTCATCTTTCTGGGCAGCTAACAATTTCACAAGGCATGCAAGAAATTTTTAAAACTACTGTAAATGTAAAACAATGGCAATAGATTCCAAACCGGGAAATGAAGAATAAACACCCCGGCTTCTGGAAAAAAGGAAAAAAGAAAAGGAAAAACAAACAAACAAAAAACAACCTAAGAGACACACTAGGGGAGCCATTATTAAGACTCTGATCAAACAATTACAACATAGAGTCAGGATTTTACTCCTGGATTTAAAAAGTAAAGATGGAATATATTACATTGGCTTATGACATTCTGGTCCCTGGAAAGATGTTATACAACAAATTTTTGGGCAGATGAGGCTCTGCTTACAGACCCAACAAGAACCCAGAACTCAAGGGTTATTATTGGAACGCTATCCATAATCATACTAACTTGAACAAGGAAAAATTCCCAAGTCCTAGGAAATCTTTAATAGCCATAAGTAACAAAAATGGCATCTTCCAGTAGTAGTTGCAGGTGATATAACGGGTATTATTTTAAGTAACTTCATTAGCCTAAAATCATCACACCGCCTACACGCTAGACCACGACAATCTGACACTCAGACTTTATTTTATATTATAATCTGCTTTATTTAATCCTCCACAACCATTCTAAACAACAGGTCTTTGTAAGTCTCCCAATACATTACCAAGGAGCGAGAGGAACTATTTACAGAAGGCAAAAACTCACCTTGGATCTGCTCATTTTCTGCTGCTCTTGGGAACGTGTAGACACTGTCGGTCGCAGACCTGAGAGAGGAGAAAGTCACTAAAATCGGACATTCACTGGTCTACACAGGGACACATCTCTTGCCTGGGAACCACCAAAGGAAATCATAGCCTACAAACACTTTGAACAGGTAATATAGGTGACAGGGAAGAAACACACACCTAATTCTAACAGTTGGCAGTTCGATGAGCTACACTTCCCGTACGCGGGCATTAGAAGTAAGGGTGCAGTAAAGGTTACTTATTTTCTTATATCCTATTCAAATTGTTCAAACTATGTGACACGAAGAATATGAGGTCTATATATTTAGGATTAATGTTTCATGAGGTGATATATACGTAATTCTAGCCCCCTAGAGGCTGAGACAGGAGGATCACAGAGGACCAGAACCCCATGGGTAACACAGCAAGTCCATGTCTCAAAAATAAAAACAAAATAAAGGAAAATGGTCCAGGGTGTGGGGAGATGGGCAGACGTTAGACTAGCAGGAATAAAAGCGTGGTTTGTTTTCAAGCTATGCAACTAAACTTGGTTACTGCTGCACATTTAAAAAGGACTATAAGGAAAGGGAGAAGCCGGAAAACAACGTCCTGGGACCTTTGAGTCTTAGCACTCCCACCAACGAACCCCTGCAGGACCTTAGGTTAAGACACCCACCAGCGCAGCCTCAGTCTCCCTCCACCAGCAGAGGGAAAAGCAGGGTTTCCCTGCACTAGATGGTTATCACGCTACAAGGGCAGACTCGGGGGAACCAGCAGACAGAGCTCCAGTGCCCGCACGCCTCGTCCTCGGACGGTCCATGCAGCCCAAAGCGGCTGCCCTGCTGTCAGCCCGACCATCGCGACCCTGCCGGGCCGGCACGCTGAGGACAGCAGGGAGCCCGGGTTGACACAGATCGGTCGGACCCTGGCAAGCGACTGGCCGGGCCCAGCCTTCCTTCCGCGGCCCCGATCTGCGCCCTCGGGCCTCACCGAGCAGGCGGTCCCGCCGCCCTTGTCAGCCCGGCCCTCGGCCTCCGCGCCGCTCTCCCGCTAGGCCTCCCAGGCCCGTACAGCCGCGCCTTCCCGCTGCCGACTCCGGAAGCTCCGGCCTCGGCCCGGCAGGCCCCGCAGGCCCCGCAGGCTCCGGCTTAGGGAACGCAAAAACCTGCGGGAAGGACGGTAGCCTCAACCCGGGTCCTACAGGAAGTCGGGGCGGCGCAGAGGCCGAGACGCGCATGTGCAGCCGTCCTACCGGAAGTCCCAGTTCCAAGGCGCTCCTTTCTCTCCAGGAGTTGCGCAGAAACTCTGTCTCCCAGAAGTCTTCGCGCCGCGGCATCTAGGGACCGTCGCGCAAGAGACTACCTCCTCCCAGCAGCGTGGAGGCGGCGCTCTGACAGCAATGGCCGCCCCATCCCTGCTCTTACCTTCGCGTGTTTGCCCTCACTCCCTTTGATCCTGGAGAAACGGCCTGATGGATTGTGTCTCAAATCCTCTCCAGGCCTGGGACTCTTAAAATTGAAGGCAGAGTCTGACAGAAGGAGAGGAAATTGTGTGTCATTCTCAGTTAACCAAACTTTTTTGAAATACTAGGCACAAGGAATGCCCAGCAATGCTTTACCAAGAAGGAAGACAAAACAGAAATGGTGGGTTTTCTAGATCTCACGACTAATGCATAAAAACTCTAAAAACAGAACCAGAAAGAACACACAGAAAGAAAACAGCTATCTTTGATGTGAGACCTCTGAAAGATGGTATCTGGGGGTCAGGAGACAATGACAGTTTTCAAAAATGGTACAATATGATGAACAACTCATCAATTTCTTGCTGAAATAATGCAATAGTTCTCGGCCTAATTCTTCATAAAGACATTGGGAGTGAAAAAATAACAAAATCTGTCATCCTAGAAAGTTCTCTGTGCTGATGCAGAAAGTAAAAGAGTTTCACCATAGAAGAAGCACAGAGCCACCTTGAAGTGCCAATCTTAGGTAAACTATTGAAGAACCAGCAGGAGACAGAAGCATCAATAATACCCCTCAGATGCTACAGGGTGCACTTGGTCTCAGGAGAAAGGGTGACTTCTCTCCTTGGAAGGACTGTACTGCCAGGCTGGCTGTACCATCTAGGTTCACCCTGACTTCACCTGGCAATTGAGCTGCCCATCTGAACTGGTTCTTATCTCCTGAAGCAAAAGCCCCCACAGCCCCGTGACAAGCAGGTAGTTACGTCTCTGAATGAGGTTCCTGGACAAAGTACCCCAGGTGACAGGAAGATAGGGACACGGTCTTCCTTGAGGTCTACATGACACAGAGGGGACTCAGGTGTTTCAGAAAAGGAATCTCTTGCTTGCAATAAGGACATTTCAAACGTATATAATTTTTGCATTAAGAAAAGATTTCGATGTATACAGACAGAGCAAGGGTTACCAGTCCGCAGGCTGAGATCTTCTACTCTGCTCAGATAGGATTTGAGTAGGCACTGGGAAGCTCAACCAGTGCTGGCCATCCCAGGCCCTTGTGTGCCCAAGATCTAGAAGCTGGACCAGCAGGCATAGAGGCTTTCAGCTGCAAGTCCTGGCCTAGGGGGTTTATGGATTCGGGCTTTAGAAAGTAGAGATGTAATGTCCTATAACCTTCCAGTGGCCCTGGCACTTGGGAGTTATTGTAATATATGGCCTTCAGCAGCAGCAACAGGCAGCAGCAGGTAGAGCCTGCTAGTGCTATTGAACCTGGATGCACTTCAGGGGTCATGACCCTAGGCTACTACAGCCGTGAGTGTACCAGATCTCGAGTCCAAGGTAGACTCATAGCTTGGATTAAATGCCCAGGTGACTTGGAAGTAGGAACACATTCTTCCTTGAGGTTTACATTACATAGAGGGGACTCTCAGGTCTTTCAGAAAAGGAATTCCTTACTTGAAATGAGGGCAGGAATCTTACATAATTAAAAAAGAAAGACTTAGATATGTAGCCAAGAGACAATATGTATCTCTACTGTGATGGGAAAGGTGAAGGAGAGAAGGTCTCTTTACATGTAGCAACAAGCAAAATTTAATCTTTTATACCTCGTTACTCGGGATGGAACACTGGGCTTCTGTATGTTAGGCAGCTGCTCTACCACTGAGCCACACCCCAGCCCCTCACTGGGGGATTCTAGGCAGGTGCTCTACCACTGAGCCACACTCCAGCCCCTTCACTGGGGTTCTAGGCAGGTACTCTACCACTGAGCCATGAGCCACACCCCAGCCCCTCACTGGGGGATTCTAGGCAGATGCTCTACCACTGAGTCACACCTCCAGCCCCTCACTGGGGGATCCTAGGCAGGTGCTCTACCACTGAGCCACACCCCAGCCCCTCACTGGGGGATTCTAGGCAGCTGCTCTACCACTGAACTGCATCTCCAGTCCAGTCTTTTTTTCAAACCATATAATGCAAATCAGAATTTCCAAGATGATAAAAATATGGAAATAAAAGTTATAATGTAGAAGGAATGATGGCTATAATATACCTTGATGGAAACATGTTTTCTTGGGGCTGGAGAGATCGCTCAGTGGTTGAGAGCACTGACTGTGCTCCCTAGATTGGATTATCAACACCCACATAGTGGCTCACAACTGGCTAGAACTGCAGCCCTAGGGGATCTGCGCCCCCTTCTGGCCACCAGGGGCACTGCATGCTCATGTTGCCGGAATAAACACAGTCAAAACATCCATAAACATAATATGTTTTAAACAGAAAAAAAAGTACTGTTGCAAGAGTACATGGGCTATAAATCCACTTATACATAAATATTTAATACCCACACAAAAATTTTAAAAGAAAATTATGAAGTCAAACAATATACTAACAAACTCAAGTGTTCTTAAAGATAAGGTCAACATCAAAGCCCCTATTAGGTTAACAGTACATTTTTCATGGGGATGGATATAAAACTATCAGGTGGCTGGGCGGTGGTGGCACACGCCTTTAATCCCAGCACTTGGGAGGCGGAGGCAGGTAGATCAATGTGAGTTCAAGTCCATCCTAGTCTACAGAGTGAGTTCCAGGACAGGCAGAGTTACAACAGAGAAACCCTGTCTCGAAAAACCAACCAACCAACCAACCAAACCAAACCAAACCAAACCAAAATACAACTAGCAGGTATATTCTGAGAGCATGTGCAATATTATGCAAGTTAGCTAAACTTCCTGCAAGACAATTTCCTTGTCTGGTCTTAAAGATCCATAATTCTAGGTTATGAGTAACCAAATGTAACACCAGCCACCATCCCCTATCTGGGTGGGTCAGACACCTGACTACTCTCCAGGACCTCCCTGAGCGAACAGAGAATTCCATGACGCCCCCATCCCAGAAGTTCAATACCGGCAGACATTCATGCAGTCTGCTGTGGAAACATCAGACCTTGTTCAGAAAAGGGACCCGGTTGGGACCCGTGAACTGTGAACCAGGATGGAGTTATGGGCCAGGGAGAGGAGGGGCCTGGAATGAAGGGTTCCAGTGTGTGCCCTCACCTTGGAGGGGGTTCAGGGAGGAGGCCATAGGAAGGATGCTTCATAGTGGGGTGACACTGTGGTCCATCAGGAGACCCAGGTTTCAGTTGTCAGTTAACACCAAGAGACTGGGTCAGTCTTCTGGCTTTCAGTTTCCTTAATTAAAGGAGGGGCACTGAGAATTAGTTGTCTCATCTCACACAGCATCTCCTATCCACAAGGACCGACATTGTTATGACCTGAAAATGGGATTTACAAGAACCGACACTATGGTCCTGAAGCAAGCAAAGAGGGTGCATTTTGAGCTGAGAGGCAATAAGGGAAGTGTGTGTTATGTATGTACACACCTCGTGTGTATGTGTACCATGTGCATCAAACTTTCATTCATTTTACATTTTATTCTTCTGTGTATGAGTGTGCATACACATGCCATGATGCATACGTGGTCAAAAGAAAAACTTTTGGGGGTCAGTTCTTGTGATCAACCGTGTTTCAGAGGTTAGGGTTAGAGTTGTCACTGTGTTGGGTACCAGGTTAACTGGCCCGCAGGCTGGGTACCAGGTTAGCTGTCCCGCAGGCTGGGTACCGGGTTGGCTGTCCCTCGGGCTGGGTACCGGGTTGGCTGACCCACAGGCTGGGTACCGGGTTGGCTGGCCCTCAGGCTGGGTACCAGGTTAGCTGGCCCGCAGACTCCTGAGAGCATATCCCAGCTGTGAGCTTCTGGCAGTCTCCTCTCTCCACCTCCCATCTTGCTATAGCAGTTCTGGGATTGCAGCTGAGCTACCACATCTGTTTTTTGCTTTTTTGTTTTTTCCCACATGGATTCTGGGGGTGTGTAGTGATATGTTTTGAAGTAGTTTGTGACCTCAGTTTCCCTAAAAACACAATGGCTTTTGGAATATGTTTTTGTGCCCATCCCAAGGGTAGTGGATGACAGTGAGTTTGATTTAGACTATTCATTACCGGTGGCGGTGATTTGTTTACATGCTGCTACGAGAAGCATAATTTTGCCATGTGCTGCTGGTCCTTGTGATTGAGTGCAGTTTAGACATCTGGGAACTTTGCTCAGAGAATATATTGGTTGAGACCCGGAGAGCCGGAGAATTAGGATCTGGGATATTGTGCTGAGACGTTAGTCCAGCTCGCTATCAGCTCCTGTTCTCCCAAGTTCAGGCTGCCAACAAGGGCGGTACATATTTCTTTCTTCCTTCCTATTTTTCTTTTTCCTTTGCTGAGCCAGAGGGTAAACAAGCGCAGAAGCAACCTGCTACAGGGGCGTGACTCAGGTTACCAGGCTTTCAATGCAAGTGCTTTGAGCTCCTGAGCCCTCTCCCCAGCCCTTCATCTGCTGTTAAAGCTCAGCAGTTGTGCGGATTACGTTTAGTTTATGTGCTCAGTGTTTCCGCCTTCTGCCTGTGGTGAGCAGGTTACTATGAACACCTGTGTTCAAGTCCCTGCGTGGGTCCCTCCGTAGACATCTGTTGGGTAAATATCCAGGAGTGGAACTGATTGATGCTGGTCATCTAGCTGGTAATCCTGGGTTCGAATCTGCAAGGAGCCATCAACTCATCTTGCACACTGGCCGTACCATGTCACGATCCCACCAGCGATCTAGAATGCTCACTACATACTTGCCAACACTTGTCATTCTCCAATCTGTTCATGACAGCCATCGTTACGGGTGTGTGTGGTCTTTCATGGGTGCAGGGTTCATCAAGGTGGCAAGGGGCTCGGAGTCACTACCCCAAGAAACAGACTCTGGGGAAATGCCTTGATGGTGCAAATCCAGTTTATTGTGAAAGGAGTGGGCTTTTATGGAGGAAATGGGGCGGTGCACAAGAGAGAGATCCAACAGCTTTGGTCTGTGCTTACAGACGCTTCAGTCAGCCCACCTAGAGCTTGCTGACCAGAGAGGGATGGGTAAGGTCGGGAAAGGCCCAATCATCTACAGGCTTGTCGTAAAGGCTCTTAGCCTATCTGCACTGCTGGTGTTGGTGAACAAGGTTTCCGCAAAGGAGGAGAAAGGGGGCGCCACCTTGGCAGGGCTTTCCCACCACTGGGGCTTGACCGGTGTGCCAGGAACCGCCGTTTTAAAGGGCCACGCAATTTGCCCGGGGCCAGGGTACTCACCTCTGCACGAGTGCTGATGTCAGTCTCTCTCCTCCCTCCTCACTGAGACCACTTCGCCAGGTGTGAAGTGGCATCTCATAGGGACTTTCACTGGCATCTCGCTTGTAAAGAACACGTCCACTGCGTGACGGATCAGTGGTTAAGAGCACTGGCTACTCTTCCAGAAGTCCTGAGTTCAATTCCCAGCACTCACATGGTGGCTCACAACCATCTCGAACTGTACTCTCATGGGATCTGATGGCCTCTTCCGGTGTGCAGACAAAACAGCCATACACTTAACAAACAAATGACCGTTCCAAGATTCCCCATCAATTCATTACTGACTTTGCCCTGTTTCCCTCCCTCCCTCTCTCTCTCTCTCTCTCTCTCTCCCTGCATGTGTGTGATGTGAATGTGTTTGTGTATGCATGGGAGCGTGTGTATGTGTGAGTCCCCATGCACACGTGTGTGCTTGTTCATGCATGTGGTTGATGTCCTCAATCGTTCTTGCATCTTACTCAGTGAGACACGGCCTCTCAATCAAACCCAGAGCTCATCAATATGATTGGTCTCACTAGCTGACTTGTTCTGGGCATCCGTTCTGGGCATCCCTTGTCTCCACCTTCGGAGGCCGGAATTCAGGATGGGCCACCACTCCCATGCAGATCCAAACTGAATCTGCTCGCTGGTGATCTGAACTCAGATCCTCACACTTGCGTGGGGAGCACTTTGTGTGTGTGTGTGTGTGTGTGTGTGTGTGTGTGCGCGCGCGCAGACCAGAGGCCAATGTCAGATGTCTTTCTCGTCGTCTCCACCTTACTTTTTAATTAAGGGTTTCTCTTAAAGTTAGAACTTGCCGATTCTGCTAGACCGGCAGCCGATGAGCCCATGAATCTTCATGTCTTTGTTCCCCCAGTTCAGGGATTACAGGCAAACACTATGTGCCTGGCTTTTTCTCTTTCAAATGTGGGTGCTGACGACTGAACTCAGGTTCTTTTGTTTGTGCAATGAACACTTTACCAATGTAGCAACCCACCTTGGGCCCCCATATGGTTTGTTTGTTTCTGAAACCTGTCTCACTATGTAGCCCAGGCTGGCCCAGAACTTGCAGCAACCCTCCTGCCTCAGCCTCTCGAGTGTTGGGGTTGCAGGTGTGTGCCATCATGGTCAGCTGGATTCTGACTCGTGTTTAGGTGGCCCTCGTAGGCTAGCGATGTGTGGACTCTCTTCCCCCAGCCACAGGCCTGTGTGGGATGTCGTCGTACCAGTCCCTGACCCTCTTCCACCTGCCTCCCCCCCCCACTGCTCGACCTCTAGAATAATTACAATGCCATGAGCTAAACTGTTATCCCATTGCAGGTAACTACATGGATGCTTGGGTCCCGGAGTCCGCCTCTCTGCGCCATGCCATCTAAATTCCCTTTCCTCGACCGTAAGTACCTCTCTGAGCGCACAGCCTCTCCACTCCTCTCCGTCCCTCAGTCTGCCCACTGTGAGACATCATCTTGGCCATGACTGGGGCTTCTCTGTGTGGCTGCTAGGAGGGGTTGACCCTTATTCTCCCAGTGGAGGGAAAACGACAACTGGGGGCCGGAACGACAGCTCAGCGCTCATCACACAAACGTGTGGATCTGAGTTCAAGTCCTCAGAGCCTACGTTAAAAAAAGAAAAGAAAAAAGCAAGGTCGGAAGGCTTAGGCCTGTAATCTGAGCTGGGAAGACGGAGACAGAAGGGTCCCCTGTGCCTGCTGGCCAGTGAGTCTAGATGAGTCACCAGGCTCCAGGCTCCGTGGGAAGCCCTGTCTCAAAACGCAAGGCAGAGACAGCTGAATGGGTACCTGTTGCCAAACTTGACCCTTAGAGAGTTGATCCCTGCAACCCATGTGGCACCACTAGAGAGACGACTCTGCCCTCTGACTTCTGTACCTGCCCAATCCCACCCCGAGTAAAATAAATTTAAAGCGTTTAATAAGGTGGAGAGTAATTGAGGAAGATCTGATGCCAACCTCTGCACGCACGTATACATGTATACACACACCCACACACGTGGGCTATGGTGGCGCACGCCTTTAATCCCAGCACTCGGAGGCAGAGGCAGGGATCTCTGTGAGTTCAAGGCCAGCCTGGTCTACAGAGTGAGTTCCAGGACAGGACAGCCAGGGTTGCAACAGAGAAACCCTGTCTTGAAAAACAAAACAAAAAGGTCACCAAGAGTCTCCCCACCGTGTGGATCAGACTCAGGCCAACGGGCTTGGTGGAAAGTTCCCTGGCATACTTAGCCGTCTCCGAGCCCGTGGTTTGCTTTTCTTTTTTGATTTTTTCTGTCTCTTTCTTTCCTTCTCTCCCTCTCTCTCTCTCTCTCTCTCTCTCTCTCTCTCTCTCTCTCTCTCTCTCTCTCTAGTATCCCTGTTGCATTCTTCAATCAGTAATTTCTAAATCTGTATGTGTGTCAGTCAGTGGTTAAGCCAGGGTTCTTCTTTCGGCTATTAGAATCAGAGAGGCATCACCCAAATATCTACATGTCTGGGGAAGCCACAAGTCAACATCATGTGTCTTCCTCTATTTCTTTCCGTGTGTGTGTGTGTGTGTGTGTGTGTGTGTGTGTGTGTGTACACCTATACAGACCTGTCAGAATGCTAGAAGCCAAAGGAAGGCATAGGGTGTACTATCACTCTGTGCCTTGTTTCTCAGCTAGGTTGGCAGCCAATGAAACCAGGGATCGTCCTGTTGCATCTTGACACACACACACACATCCCACATATCCCACATACACACTACATACACCACACACACACACACACATACACACACTACATACACCACACACATACACACACACACGCTACATACACACACACACACACATCCCACACATCCCACATACACACTACATACACCACACCCACACTCACACATACACACACTACATACACCACACACACACACACACACACACACACACACACACTCACTACATATACACACAGAGCCAGGCTTATAGGTACCAGAGAAACTGTGTCTGGCTTGTTCTGCGGTTGCTGGGATTTGAATTCAGGTCCCCATGGTTGCACACCCAACACTATTAACCAATGAGGAATTTCTTCAGCCTCAACCCTCACCCAATACACAAAGGGGAAAGCAGGAGCCAGACATGAAAGGTGGTTTTGTTGATAGAACAATCCTAGGTCAATGGCAGGAGACATGTAGCCCCAGATCCTCAGACACAGGACATATCAATCCAGAAGTTACACAGGCTTTTCTTTCAAGCTTGTTTCCAGGTTGAAAAACTAATGACACCACAGGCGTCTGCCCCTTCGTACAAAGGATCACACTCCGTGGGGCTAGGCATCCCAATGGACAGCAGTGTCTTCTCAGAGCTCCATGCTTGAGATCTTCTCAGACTGGGGAAGAGACAGCAGGCATGGATTTAGCCAGAGTCCAGGAGGAGGGTGGGACAGATCAGAGTCTGGGATCCGGGGAAGAGAGGAGTCAGGTTGGGGGAATCATGGCTGCTGGTCAACTGTCATTGTGTTCTGAGGAACAGAGTCCCCCGCCTGGCATCGTCAGGCCCTCACCTGGGGTGGTGGTGGATGGGGAGATCTCAGGACCATCAGGTGAGGGGGCTGGGTGACCTGTGGGAGGTGGCGGTGAGGAGGAAGAGCCCACAAGGAAGGAGGGAGGGCCCAGGACACAGGGCCGGAGGCAGGGGGACAGGAGGTCAGACACAGATGTCACATGGACTGAAATCCTGCAGAACAAGGAAGGGCTTGGGCGCCAAGAGTCAAAGATGGGACAGAGAAGAGGGGACACAAGAAGAGACTTCCTTTTTGTGGGGACAGTGTGTCTCTAGTGAGGAAGAGTCTTGAGGAACAGGGAGAGGGGACAGGACAAGGTGAAGGGGCAGGCGGGTACCAGCGCAGGGGAAATGGCGCGATGGTTCAGGGAGAGGCAGCAGTTGAAGAGGTTTGGGGGTGTTTGGGGTTCCTAGGGTGGGGTTGAGATCATCAAAGCCTGGTGGGGTTTCTTCACTTAGAACCCAGGGTGGAGGCCAGCCCCCAGGCTCCACCCACCAACCCAAAGAGGAAGAGGGACTTGTCATCGGATTCTGAGGATGACCTGGCAGAGCTGCGGGCCCCCGAGCCCCAGCCGCTGTGGTCTGTGGAGACACTGTGCGGGCTCAGGATGAAGCTGAAGAGGAGGCGAGTGTCTACAGTGAGGCCTGAGCACCATGAGGTCTTCACCAAGCTGCTGGGTAGGAGACACCTGCGCAGCTCCCTCCTCAGGCAAAAGAGCGAACTTGCAGTCCACCCCCTTCCCCATGGAAAAGCTGCCTCCACAGCCCAGGGCTCTGCCAGCCTGGGTGGCTTAAGCTCAGCTGATTCCCAGGGACACATAGGTGCCAGGGGCTTAGGCTAGAACTGACAAAGGTTCACGTGGGGTCAAGGAAGGTTGATCCTTTGCCATCCTGCTGCGACTCAGCTCTGACTTTGCTGAGTCGGGGTGTCTTCACCCACATCAGGGCAGCACAGCCATGTTCCTACTCTCCTGACACGTCAAGTGGGAACCACTGAAGCATCTTGGTCCTTGGCTGTGGATGTAGCTCAGTGGGGTCTGGTCCAGCATATGCAAGACCTTGGCTTGATCCCAGAACTACATTCACATAGCAGCACATAGCATCTAAGTATGTATATATGTCACTGTACCCTAACCCTCTCTTAATGCCTTCTCCCAAGAGGCCCAGAAGGGGTCCCGGCCAGTGTACCCAGTCTTGGGTGCTAATCCGAACCCTCCCTCAGAGAGGCGGTTCCCCTGGTCCTCTCCCCACGCTGTTCCCTCACACACTGTAACACACGTGCTCTCTTCACAGAGGATCCCGTGGTGAAAAAATTCCTGGCCTGGGACAAGGCGCTGAAGGTGTCTGACAAGGTGCGCTGCGCTGGGCTCCGGCTCCGGCTCCTGCCCTGCCTGGGGAGGGACCTCACTGACCCACGGTCGGGCCCTCGGTGGCTCCTCCTGACACCAACACAGTCCTGGCCCTGGATGCCCTGCCAGTGTCTCCCCCAGGGCCCGTCCTCACGGGGTCCTCTGGGATCCGAGCCCAAGGTCGCCATCTTACCCTGGGAACTGCCTCTTCTCTCCCCACAGCTCTCTGGGACCCTTTGCTCCAGCTGGGACCTCCGTGTCCCTGCTGTCCTAAGCCCTCCCCCAGAACTGACCTAGAGCCAGCCAGGCTGGAGCAACAGGGGCCTCCTCCCTCTGACCCGGCTTACCTGCCAGCACCCTGCCACCCTCTGTCCCCCACACCACCAGGCACCCAAAACTTCAGGCTCCTCTCTGAGCCTCAGACCACCCCAGCCCTCCCTTCATCTGTCCTCCGTCCTCCCCTCCAGGCTATGACTCTCCCTTCCTGTTTCCTCCCCATCAGTACCTCCTGTCTATGGTCGTAGCTTATTTCAGCCGCGCTGGCCTCTTCTGCTGGCAGTACAGGCCAATCCACTTCTTCCTGGCTCTGTGAGTATTTTGCCTCCTCCCCCTGTTGGTCACTGTCCCCTGCCCTGGGCATGGGGTCATGAGAAGGGGGCCAACCTCCGGCCTTTTTCTTCTCCTGTAATCCTGGTTTTGCAACTTTAAGAGGGAATACAAGCTAATGCCCATTTAAAATCTGATCAAGGGACTGGAAAAATGGCTCAGTCGGCAAAGCACTTGCCGAACATCTATAAAGACCCGATTTCAGATCCCTAGAGCCCAAAGGAAAAGCCAGGTGTAGTAACACTTGGTTGTCATCCTAGTGCTGGGGAGGGGGGAGACAGCAGGATTCCTGGGGGGCTCGCTCAGCAGCCAGCCTAGACTCACTTGTGTCCCAGGGAGAGGCCCTATGTCCAAAACCAAGGTATATGGCTCCCAAGAATCAACACGTGATGTCCACTTCCGTCCTCCATGCATACATACATGCAGAAACATGGACCTACACACCCATAAGTACATACACATATACCTGAACAACACACACTCACACACGCACACACACACACACACCATGAAAAGCTGAACTAGGGCTGGAGAGACGGCTCAACAGCGAAGGACACTGGCTACTTTTCCAGAGGACTTGGGTTTGCTTCCCAGCATTCACATGGCGGACTCACAACCATCTGTAACTCTAGTTCCGGGGCGAGGAAGGGGGATGTGATGCCCTCTTCTGGGCTCTTTGGAACACCAGGCACATGCCCCACAGACTACATGTAGGGAAAACACCCATGTACAGAAAAAGTAATGAAATAAAATAACAAAACAAGAAGAACGTAGTGAAATGTCTGGGATTTGGGGCACAAAGGGGACACTGAGGCAGAGTCTGTCTTCCGAGTAAGAAGTTTATTAGAAGATTTACTAACTCCATGGGCAGATAGAAAATAGCGTGTGTGTGGGGGGAGGGGGGCTCTGAGGATTTAGGACCCGGGACTAGAGGTAGATAGCATGGCGGATTCTCTAGGACAATTAGGCCTACAAGGTAAAACGAGACTTGCTCTTTTAGGGTCTCACAGGAGGCTGCTGCCAGGCCATTTCTGATTCCACAGACAGAGGCCTGAGGACTGGGGGTGGGTGGGGGGGGGGAGAAAGAGAAGCACCCTGCCAGTATTGTGTCCATCAACTCTCTTGGAGAACTGTGATGTCTGGGTGCCCGAGACCGAGAGCTAGAGATTCGGGCGGTGTCCGTGAGAGCGGGAAGAGAGGGCCTGCCTCTGTGCGGCTGCATTCTAACACACAGAGCCCTCCAGAGGAGAGGCGGGTGGAGCACACAACCCTGTCCCCAGTACCGAGGTGTCTCCCTCCACGCTGAGTATGCCAAACCCCACCGCGCCTTCTCCCCTGGGTGCTCTTGGCAAGTGTCTGCCTCCGGCCTCCTGACCCAGCACCAATCCTGCCTAAAATACTTCCTGCTGGTTCTCCTTGCCAGCCTGCCCCCATCCGGTGGCTCTGTTCAGTGTGAAAACGCAGGCAGTTCCCTCCCAAGGACTGCACCAGGAATCACTGACTCCGAGGCTGAGCGTGCAGTGTGAACTCCGCCCTGTGTCCAGGTGTTCTGCCCCCCCCCCACTCACCCACCGCCCTGCCCCTCCCTCTTTCCCTTCTTGCCTCCTTCCCGATGATCTGCCCACCCCCCCTTCATCCCGTGTTTTCTGTGCAAGTGCCTCACACGCGTGTGCCTGGAGACAGTCAGCTCCCCTTAGAGTCAGTCCAAAGTCTGAAACCAATCAGCCTGAGATGGAGCCTTCTGCAGCCTGCCCCATCTCCTGGCTGCTCATGCTCCCAGCTGAGGTGAAGGGACCTCTTGAGCTCAGGTATTTGAGGACAGCTTAGGCAATATACAGGGCATTTCAAATCAAATGAGAAATGGGCAAATCCCCCCCAGGTTGCCTAGGAACTCCCATTACGCTAGGATATTTAGGATTATAGTCTCTGCTGTAACTCTGGCTGTCCTGGAACTCACCCTGTCGACCAGGCTGGCCTCGAACTCACAGCGATCCGCCCGCCTCTGCCTCCCGAGTGCTGGGACTAAAGGCATGGGCCACCACCCCCTGTCTTAGTCTCTGGTCCTACCCCCTCCCTCTCCTAAGTCCTATTCCAGTGCACACCTGTTGAAGGCAGGGTCTTGTCAAATATCTAGTCATCCTTGGGACACCTTAATTCTGCTTATTTCCTGATGGTTAGGTTAGACTACCGCCTCAGTGAAGTTACCAGGGTGATATTTTGCCTCACCTATCACTTTCATCTGTTCACTCCTTCATTCATTTACTGATTCACTCAACAAACCCTACAAAGTGTACTCTCTATACCAGGGAACACGAGGCAATGGAAAGAGAGAACCCATAAATGTTGGGTGAATCCATGTCCCGTACAAACCAAGAGCCCTGACAGCCTTTGATAGGAGAGGGCGACCGACAAGCAGGTTCCGACCCTTAGGTGCTGATGCTGAGCTGACACTGGTGTGCACGTGCAACACAGCTCAGGGAAGAGGGAAAGGGTGGGGAGGGGTGGGGAGGGGAGCCCTGAGGTCATCCCACGCTGAGAACCAGGACGACGTTGGGCTCTGTCAGTGCTTTTCTTCAGCGGCTCCGTGCGACTGATGCCTTCAGACGGCCTCTGTCCACAGTGGGCTGGTCCCCCGTCACGCTGGGCGTGTCGATGCCATACCAAGATGAAATGCCCCCAGTCTCCCTCCTCCTGGGTCCTCCTGGGTTGAGCCTCTCACAACACCCCGATTTCTTCACCAGGTACCTGGCCAGTGACATGGAGGAGGAGGACAACCAGGCCCCCAAACAGGACATTTTTTACTTCCTCTACGGGAAGAGCTGTGCCCAGCGTCCCATGTTCCACAAACTGCGGTTCCAGTTCATCCGGTCCATGGGCTGGAAGACCTGGGTGTCCCGGGAGGAGTGTGAAGAGGTGATGGGTGTGGGGCGCGTGGGGTCGGAGGGGCGGGCTGGACAGGCGGAGAGAGGAACGAGGCTGAACGCGGGAGGGTGGGATTGGGGAATGGAAGGGCTGGGATGGACCCAGTGGACCCAGAAGACGCAGCGTCTACTGGGAGAGCCAACATCTACTCATGGAACGGTTTTGTTCTGTTTTTCTTTTTTTCTTCCAGATCCAGGCTTACAACCCAGACCTCTGGGTGTGGGCACGAGATCGCATCAGCCTAACTTAGAACCCTAGGTCCATGGAGGCCTGAGGTCATCGGCCTGAGATGGGTATGTCCTCGGTGTCCTTTAAAGCGCGGACATCTGTCTGTGGTCTGGTTAGGAAAGCCCCCCCCCGACACACCCACATCCCTCCCTCCGCACTGTGAGAAAGCCCAGCCACACTCAGCCAGACTCCCCTTCACGGGACACACAGAAATGACAACCGGGGAGGCAGACCTTGGTGGGCAGGCTGTGCACTCAGAGGCCACACAGCCGGCCTTGGAAGTGGACATTTTTGTCACAAAGACTCGAACTGGGTAGAAATCCTTCTACTTCGAGCTAACTGAGCCCACACGTGTTTGAGGAAATATGGATTCCTGTCCACTGTGAATATTCTCCAGCTTTACAATTCCATGTCCACGTAATGTACATTTGGTCTTCGAGTTCATGTTTTCTGAGTGTGTATATGTGTGGTGTGCATAGGTGTACACACGTGTGTTCGCATGTATGTGGACATGTTCGGTGCACACCTTGGGAGGCAGAGGTTAACGCTGAGTGTCTTCCCTGATGGCTGTCTGCTTTATGTTGCAGCGTGTGGTTGAAACCACAGCTCGCCAGCTGCAGCCAGTTTGGTTAGCCCGTGCTCTCCAGGGATCTGTCTGTGCCCGTGTGCGTCAGGATTATGGGGTGGGGGCTGCTGGGCCTACCTGGCTCTTAAGTGGGTTCTTCAGTCCCAAACCCCAGTCCTTGTACTTGTGCAGCAACTTTGTCCCCTGAGCCATCACCCAGCCACCAAGCACACCTTTGCACCCAGGCTTCCGCAGGTTTTCAGGACGAGCTGTTAGTCGCTTGTGGGACACTTCGACCTCTGGTCATACTAATGGAAAGAACTTAAGAGAAGGCTTGTTTTGTCCCAAGGTTTCAGACCGCCATGATGAGTTGAGGTATGGCCCGGAGGCTCTGTTGGTAGTGCTGGGCTGTACATCTGAGAGTTGAGCAGGACGCAGCATGAATGGAGCCAGCTGTGAGTACAGACTTCAAAGGCGCAGGAGTAGAGCTAGATCAGGCAGTACAGCATCTGCTTTGCAAGCATGAGGACCTGATGCCCGGAACCCATGTGGGAAGCACCCAAGCACTCTGGCGTGTGCTTGTAATCCCAGCACTCGGGGTGGGGAAGAGACAGGCAGATCCTGGGCCTGGCCGGATAGCCAGGCTAAATGAATGGGCGGAGGGCCAGAACAGTGAGAGACAGTCTCAAAAAAATCAGGTAGGGGGCTGGAGAGATGACTCAGCCCTGGCTGCTGAGCACTGGCTGCTCTTCCAGAGGACCCAAGTTTGATTCCCAGCACCCACATGGTGGCTCATAACTGCAAATAACTCCAATTCCAGGGGAACTGACACCCTCTTCTGGTCTCCATGGACACTGCACACACATGGTGCACAGACATACGTGAGGGCAAAACACTCACACACATAAAATAAAAAATGAATAATCTTTTTAAAAAAACACACCTTAGGACCTCTGACTCACACACCACACACACACACGATTTTAAAAAATCTTCCAAACAATGACAACAACCAAGAGCGAAGGGTCAAGAGCCAGGGTAGCTCTGCCCACCACCCAGAAGCCCCAGGTCTGATCCCCAGCACCACAGAACAAATAAACAAGAGAAAGACAGGTTAGAGATAAATTTGCCTTTGTCCAGGGCTCTGACCTCTAGTGAGGACTGACCTCAGACACAGCTCCTATTCACGCTTGGAGCATCGCATGTGTGAAGACTGACCCGGCCCCCCTCTTCCTTCCAGACCCCTGTGCCTGAGGGAGACACGCACTCAGCAGGAAAGCCATGCCAACGCTAAGGACCGCCAGGGGGGAAGGAGGAGAGAGGACTACCTTGCACAGGGAACCTAGCAGAACCCAGACTCTTCTAGAAGGACTGGAATGCAGTCTCCACACTGTGCTCCTGGGAGCCGGGACACACGTGGGGCGCTCTGGAGGGGTGACGGGAAAGCAGGACTCGTCCAGGGTCTGCCCTTTCCAGAGGCGCTACCTCAACGTTAGCCCAAATGTCCTCATCTCCCCAGAGTGTCAGCCGAAGGCCCCGTGGTTTCCTGTAATTGCTGCACAGTCTGGTGCCACGAATATGAGAGTCAAGCCATGTATCTGTAACAAGTAGTTTTAATATATTTTACTGGGGTCTACAAATGTTTATCACAGACTTATTTATTTTGGATGGTTTTTTTTAAATATTGTGGATTTGAAATGTGCAGTTCTCGTGGTTCCGTGACGGATGTTGTAACTTTTACATATGCAAGTATTCTCAGTTTAAGAGAAGATTTGGGGTTTTATCGATTTGTTTTGAGACAGGGCCTTACTATGTAGCCCTGCTTGGCCTCAAGCTTGCTTCATGGACTAGGCTGGCCTCAAACTCACGGAGATCCGCCTGCCTCTGCCACCCCAGTGCTGGGATTAAAAGTGTGTGCCACCACACTGTGGATTTTTTTAAAAAACCGATTATAACCACACATCGATGCTTATACTTGTTTCATGTAAATATAAATATTTGTTTGAAGTTTACTCTTTATTACTGAGTTGTGACTATGAAGTGATCATTATTCAACTTCCTTTGATTTAAAGAAAATATGTATTTTGGAAGAGCACATATTTCTAATAAATATTCCTTTGTCAGTAGCCTACTCTCTCATCTTTTTATAGAGTCTGAGTTTGTTTGTTTGTTTGTCTGCTTTCATTTTTTTTCTTTTTTCTTTCATGCACACGAATGCTTTGCCTGCATGGATACCTGTGAGCCACATGCATGCATACATTGGCCAGAGGGGGGCGGTGAATGCCCAGGTACCAGAGACACAGATCCTTGTGAACCACCACGAGGCTGCTGGGAATCCGACCCAGGTCATCTGGTTTTAATCCCTAGTAACACACACACACACACACACACACACACAAATAAATAATTATAGTTGTTTTAAAATTTTATTTTAGATTTATTTTATGTGTAAGCAGTTTGGCTGCATGTAAATCTGTACACCATGTGTCTGCCTGGTATCTGTGAAGGCCAGAAGAGGGCTCCGGATCCCCTAGAACTGGAGTTACAGGTGGTTGTGAACTGCCAAGTGGTCTTCTAAAAGAGCAGCCAGTGCACTTAACCTCAGAGCATTTCTCTAGTCTCTAAAGTTGTGCTGGGCTAAAACAAAGCAAACAAACAAAAACCCAACTCAGCTCATAGCGTCTCATCCTGAAACACCTTTTCTCCACCAAAGCTAAGGATACGGCTTTATCTCACTTCAAGTTCCCTGAAGGTTAAAGAAACCCTCAGGCTGCTGTGGGCGACTGTGGAGCTATGACCTTGTCCCAGCCACTGACGACAGGTCCATATTGGAATATATTATCTGGAGAAACATGAACCCATGTTTCTGGGCCTTGGTCACTCTGTTTGACTCAAGAATGAACTCTCTTGGGACTAAAGAGATGGTTCAAGGGGACAGCAGCATTTGCCTCGCAAGATGACCTGAGTTCAAACTCCTGGCACCCATATAAGTCCAGGCACAGTTATGCGAGTCTGCAACCCCAGTGTCAAGGAACAGAGACAGGCAGACCCCAGGATCTCGCTGATCAGCCAGCCTAGCAAAAACAGCTTCAGATTCAGTGAGAAACCCTGCCTCAAGATCTGAGGTAGAAAGTTATAGGAGACACCCAGTGTTCACGTGTAGGCTCTGCATGCATACACCTGGGTGCTGCACATACGCATGCACCCAGTGGGTACCTCTTATCTCCTTGGAGGCAAGAGCTGTGTCTTAAGTCACTTCGTAAGATGTCATAACTGAGGATTTGGGTGAATGGCACATGAAACCTGTATGTACTGTCTTCGCAGCTCTCTTAAAATCTGTAATTATCTTTAAATAAAAAATAAATAAATAAAAATCTGAACAAAGCACATAGGTGGACCAAAAACGTACAGGCTTAAGAGAGTGCTACGTAATTCTGATTTTAGGAAGATTAGTGGCTTCCTAGAGTGTGGGTTTGGGTTGGATTGCTTGGGAAAAGCCCCCAAAATTTAGTTCCCTGTCACGATCAGAGTGGTGACTACATGCTCGTCCTAGTTTTCTGTTGCGGTGATAAACTACCCTGGCAAAAAGTAACTTATGTGAGAAAGGGTTTATTTTAGTTCACAATTCCAGGCTATGGTCCCAGACGCCAGGCAAGTCAAAACAACAGGAACTTCAAATGGCTACGGTCAACAGCACAGTCAAGACAAAATTAATGCATGCATGCTCACTTGCTTGCTTGCTTGTGCTCAGCTGTTTTCCCATTATCATATAACTCAGAAAGCCCTGCCTAGGGAATGCTGCCTCCCAAGTGAGCTGGGGCTTCCCACATCCGTCAGCGTAATGAAGACAGTCTCCCACAGACGTGCTCACAGGCTAACCCAATGTGAAGAATCCCTCATTGAGACTCAGTTCCCAGGTGATTCTAAGTTGGGTCGATTTGACAATTAACGACAATTAATTTGTATGACCATCACAATGATCATACACATTTTCCAAACATTATCAAAATAAAGGGAATGCTTTTTGGTATGGAGGATACTTAAACTTTAGTCAAGTTGATTTTTAAATATTTGTGCATGTGATGTGTGTGTGTGTGTGTGTGTGTGTGCGTGCAGGTTCATGTTCACAAGGTCAGGTGCATGCACATGAAGGTCAGAGGACAATCTCTTATAGCAACTCTTGCCCCCCACCTTGTTAAAGACAGGTTTTCTTTGTTACTCCCCACCTATTACTCCAGGCCTGTGAACTTTTGGGAATTCTCCTGTCTCCCAAAAGTAGCTATGGAGCCACAAACATGTGCTACTGTGCCCAGCTTTCCATGGGTTCTGGGGGTTTGAACTGAAGTCCTTATACTTGTCTGGCAAGTACGTTAGCTTTGGAGCCTGTGGTGGTTTGAATGGGCCTATAGGCCCGTATGTTTGAGTACATGGTCCCCAGCTAGTCTAGCTGCATCAATGAGCTCTATGAGAGACCTTGTCTCAAAATATAGGGTGGAGAGGTGGTTCAGCAGTTAAGAGCGCTTCCTGATCTTGCAGAACACCCTGGTTTGGTTCCTAGCACCCACGTGGCAGCTCACAACTATCCCTAACTCCTGGTGATCCAGTGACTTCTTCTGACTTCTGTGGGCACTGCTCAACACGGTGCTGAGGAAAGGCATGATGTCAGCTTCTAACCTCTATATGCACATGTGTACACAGCTACATAAACATATACACGCAACACACACAGATGTACAAACAAAATCTTTCATCCGCTGACATGTCTGTGTCTATAGGTGGGTAATCATGACTGGTAGTCTCTTGTATACACTGTCCTCTCCCCCCTTGCAGGAAAGCTCAATGTGTTTTTATTTTTTTTGCGTTGACTTCAGTGGTATGACACACCATCACTTCAGACAAATGGTTCACAAGACAAAGGCACCTGAGAAGTCACAGTAGCAGGGATCAGGACCATGGCTCATTGGCTAAAGCACTTTCCATGCAAGCAACAAGCTTAAAGACCAGAGTTTGAAACCCCACGCCATGTAATTGCCGGGCGGGCATGGTGGCTCTCCTGTGATTCTGGCTATTGGAAAGCAGAGGCCGGGGTGGAGTGGCTTCAGAGAAGCGGAAGACGAGGTATGTTAGGGAGCTCTGGGTTCAAGGGAGAAACTGCCTTAATAATAAGGTAGTGAGCCATTCAGGGAGACAGCAGAAATCAATCTCAGACCTCCACCCTTCCGCAAACACCCTCATATATACACGGACCCATACACAGTGAACATGAACACACACACACCCACACCCACACACACACACACGGGGGGGGTGGGGAGGAGAAAACACAAAGAGGTCATAGTAACATACGCACAAAGAACATGAAACACATTTCATCTTTATTATCTGTCTCCACGGAAAGGACCTTGTAACATGGGTGCTCTTTTAAACGCATGCCTTCTTAAAAGTCGTGTACAAACACATCCAGGCAAGTTAAAGTATTACAGCTCAATGCTCACACTCAACAACGGAGACTAAATATCAAATAGAAGCTTATGCTCACAAAGGTCTGGGGTCCTGTCACCTAGATAGAGTACAAATAGAGCAAGTGCAACAGATCAAAAAGTAAAACTCCGTCGTGTGGACATAGTTCTGTGTATATAAACGTAGGAGTCATCAAAATATACAGGGGCAGCGTGTTCTCAAAACTGGAACTATCATAAAACTACTTAATATGCTAATCATTCTGTGAGTGAACACATAATAATAAAATGAAGTTTATATTAATATAATGTAATAAAACTTATGTATACTATTAATAAAACACAGTAAAATAAAATAACAAAATACTAATAATACAATAAAAACTTCTTATGTACACTAATAATACGATACTACAATAAAAATATTGGGGAAAAGTGTTAAAGCCATAAAGGTATGACAATCAAATGGGTCAAATGTCACATCGGTCCCTCCACATCTGAGTCCTGAAGGGCCTCCTTCAAGCCGCCCCAGACTGTGCAGACCAATTACAGGAAACCACGGGGCCTTCGGCTGACACTCTGGGGAGATGAGGACATTTGGGCTAACGTTGAGGTAGCGCCTCTGGAAAGGGCAGACCCTGGACAAGTCCTGCTTTCCCGTCACCCCTCCAGAGCGCCCCACGTGTGTCCCGGCTCCCAGGAGCACAGTGTGGAGACTGCATTCCAGTCCTTCTAGAAGAGTCTGGGTTCTGCTAGGTTCCCTGTGCAAGGTAGTCCTCTCTCCTCCTTCCCCCCTGGCGGTCCTTAGCGTTGGCATGGCTTTCCTGCTGAGTGCGTGTCTCCCTCAGGCACAGGGGTCTGGAAGGAAGAGGGGGGCCGGGTCAGTCTTCACACATGCGATGCTCCAAGCGTGAATAGGAGCTGTGTCTGAGGTCAGTCCTCACTAGAGGTCAGAGCCCTGGACAAAGGCAAATTTATCTCTAACCTGTCTTTCTCTTGTTTATTTTGTGTAATTATTCGGATGCTGGGGCCTACATATGGAGGCTCTAACATGGAGCAACCCCGGCTCCTAACTCTTGATTCTAAAAGAGAAAAAAAAAAAGTGTGTGTGTGTGTGTTCACACGCGTGTGCAGCGATGGGGCAGATGTAGCTAGGATAAAGACTGGGCTATTTCAAAAGACAGGATTTTGTGGGATGATGGTGGTTGAGTGAGGGGTTAGTAGCTTTCCTAATTAGACCACAGACAGGGGTGCTCGCCTGGGAAAACACCGACATACCTTCCTCAGGCCGATGATCTCAGGCCTCCATGGTTCTAGGGCTCTAGGTCAGGTTGGTGCGATCTCGTGCCCACACCCAGAGGTCTGGGTTGTAAGCCTGGATCTGGAGAGAGAATCGGCTCCCTGAGCAATGCCCTGCCTCCTCCCCCTCCTACAGGAACACCCTGTACCTTACTTGTCTAGGCTTAAGGTTTCCCACTCCCCAATCCCACCCTCTCGAGTTCAACCCCGTTCCTCTCTCCGCCTGTCCAGCCCGCCCCTCCGAGCCCCACGCGCCCCACACCCATCACCTCTTCACACTCTTCCCGGGACACCCAGGTCTTCCAGCCCATGGACCGGATGAACTGGAACCGCAGTTTGTGGAACATGGGACGCTGGGCATAGCTCTTCCCGTAGAGGAAGTAAAAAATGTCCTGTTTGGGGGCCTGGTTGTCCTCCTCCATGTCACTGGCCAGGTACCTGGGGAAGGAATCGGGGTGTTGTGAGAGGCTCAACCCAGGAGGACCCAGGAGGAGGGCCAGGGGAGCAATCAGTCGACCTGGCCACCATGAGCCGACCTTTTTTAACCCCTCCCTTCCCTGGACTTGCGCTGTGTTGCACACACCTGTGTCCTGCCTCAGGATAAGCGCCCAGAGTCTGGCCTGACCCTGCCTCTACTCCTTGTCTCCCTGTGAGACGTCTCTCACCATTACCTCAGATTCTGTGACACTAAGGATCCTCAGATTTGCTGAAATCGCTGAATGAGAGGATGAACGAGCGGCAGTGATAGATAAGGCATACGCAATGCTGATTGGCTGAGTACCGTAACAGAAACACCCCCCACACTCCCTGCGCCCTCATGACTGGCCGCATTCCTCTGTCTGTCCAGCCTGTCCCTCTGCACCCCATGTGCCCCACACCCACTGCCTCTTCACACTTGGAGTTGGGGTGCTCCAAGCATGACTGGGGATCTGACAAGACGCTGCCTTTAACGAGTCTCCGCTGTAATGGGCCTGCGGGAAGGGAGAGGAGACCAAAGGCTACACCCTCTCTCCTACACTTAAGTTTTAGTATTACACACACACACACGGGGTGGGTGTCACTGGAGGCCAGAAGAGGGCATCAGATACCCCTGGACTCTGTTCTTCTAGAACAGTGTACTCTTATCTCCTGAGCTGTCTCTCCAGTCCCGTAAATGTTATGGGTACGTGCATCTGTAGGTGTGTACACATGAGTGCAGGTGCTGAGGGCTCGGTTCCTGGAGTACTGTGAGCAGCCGGATACGGGTGTTGTGGACTCAGTCCTTTGCAGGAGTGCTGTAAGCTCTCAGCCACCGAGCCATCTCTCCAGTCCCCAAACCACCTTGACAGAATCTCAGCACAGTTCTGCTAGTGGCAAAAGCTGGCAGATCAAACAGAGCACACAGAAGGTTTTCAGGTTGATTTGAGGTGCTCTGCTGTGTTGCTATGGTGCCCTCTCTTTGGCTCACGAGATCCTCCTGTCTCAGCTTCCTGAGTATTTTGGCTATAGGGACCCTCCACCTTGTCTGTTAAGATTTCAGAGTATGAACTAATTTTTTTTTTTTTGAGACAAGGTTTCTCTATGTAACACCTGGAACTCACTCTGTAGACCAGGCTGGCCTTGAACTCACAGAGACCGACCTTCCTCTGCCTCCCAAGTGCTGGGATGAAAGGTGTGGGTAAATTTTAAGGAGAGCTGAATGTGTCCAGGCACGTGTGTGAACCATCTGGACAGGGTTAGTATAGAGGGCATAGCCAGGGAAGAGGCCAGGAAGGGAGGGAGTGTCGGGTAGTGAGCGTGTTTGGTTGGAGGGTACCGAGAAAGGTAGCTGAGTTCACACTGGGGCGCCAGTCTCCAGAAACCGGCTGGTTAGCTCTAACCGTCAAGTTTCCATGAACTAGAATTACCACGGAAGACAGCCTCAGAGGGAGACAGTCAAGGAGTGGGCACAGCCGCACCTTAGGGCTCGGGCCAGGCCTGAGTCATCCCAGCTGCTCTATAAGGCTCTGTCTCTAGGTGTCCTTGAGTGTGTGAGTGTGTGTGAGTGCCTGTGTGTGTGTGAGTGCCTGTGTGTGTGTGAGTGCCTGTGTGAGTGTGTGTGTGAGTGTGTGTGAGTGTGTGTGTGAGGGTACCTTGTGTGTGAATGTGTGTGTGTGTGAGTGCCTCTGTGTGTGTGTGAGTGAGCGTGTAAGTGTGTGTGAGAGTGTGTGTGTATGTGAGTGTGTGAGTGCCTGAGTGTGTGAGTGCCTGTGTGTGTGTGAGTGTGTAAATGTGTGTGAGTGAGTGCCTATGTGTGAGTGTGTATGTGAGTGTGTGTGTGTGTGTGAGTGCCTGTGTGTGTGTGTGTGAGTGCCTGTGTGTATGTGTGAGCATGTGAGTGTGAGCATGTGAGTGTGTGTGTGTAAGTGTGTGTGTGTGAGTGCCTGTGTGTGTGTGTGAGTGTGAGTGCCTGTGTGTGTGAGTGTGTGTGTGTGAGTGCCTGTGTGTGTATGTGTGTGTGTGTGAGAATGTGTAAGTGTGTGTGAGTGAGTGCCTGAGTGTGTGTGAGTGTGTGTGTGAGTGTGTGTGTGTGTGGTGTGAGAGAATGTGTAAGTGTGTGTGAGTGAGTGCCTGTGTGTGTGAGTGCCTGTGTGTGTGTGAGTGTGTGAGTGCCTGAGTGTGTGTGAGTGTGTGTGAGTGAGTGCCTATGAGTGAGTGTGTGTGTGAGTGTGTGAGTGTGTGAGTGCCTGTGTGTGTGTGTGTGTGAGTGCCTGTGTGTGTGTGAGTGAGTGTGTGTGTGGGTGTGTGTGCCTCTGTGTGCACAGGTGCACAATTGGGCATGTAAACATAGAGACCAGAAGTCAACCCCGAGTTTTTCCTTGGAGCTGTCTACTGTGTTTCATGAGACAGTCTGTCACTAGACCCTCAGGCTCACCCAGGTAGGCTAGGCAGGCTGCTCTCAACCCCAAGCCATCTTCTGATTGGGTTACTTGACTCCCTAGCCCTGGGATCACAAGCACCTGGCCCACCTTCTTCATGTGGGTGCTAAAAATCTGAACTCATTTCTTCATGCCTGTATGGTAAGCACTTTAACAAAGGAACCATCTCTCCTTGATAGGTGTCTAGCTTGTATTAGCCAGTTTTCTTTAATTAAAAACAAAACAAGACAAAACAACAACAGATTAAGAACATTTATGTTACAAGGACAGGCCGGAGGTCGGCCCCCTTCTCATGACCCCATGCCCAGGGCAGGGGACAGTGACCAACAGGGGGAGGAGGCAAAATACTCACAGAGCCAGGAAGAAGTGGATTGGCCTGTACTGCCAGCAGAAGAGGCCAGCGCGGCTGAAATAAGCTACGACCATAGACAGGAGGTACTGATGGGGAGGAAACAGGAAGGGAGAGTCATAGCCTGGAGGGGAGGACGGAGGACAGATGAAGGGAGGGCTGGGGTGATCTGAGGCTCAGAGAGGAGCCTGAAGTTTTGGGTGCCTGGTGGTGTGGGGGACGGAGGGTGGCAGGGTGCTGGCAGGTAAGCCGGGTCAGAGGGAGGAGGCCCCTGTTGCTCCAGCCTGGCTGGCTCTAGGTCAGTTCTGGGGGAGGGCTTAGGACAGCAGGGACACGGAGGTCCCAGCTGGAGCAAAGGGTCCCAGAGAGCTGCGGGGAGAGAAGAGGCAGTTCCCAGGGTAAGATGGCGACCTTGGGCTCGGATCCCAGAGGACCCCGTGAGGACGGGCCCTGGGGGAGACACTGGCAGGGCATCCAGGGCCAGGACTGTGTTGGTGTCAGGAGGAGCCACGGAGGGCCCGACCGTGGGTCAGTGAGGTCCCTCCCCAGGCAGGGCAGGAGCCGGAGCCCAGCGCAGCGCACCTTGTCAGACACCTTCAGCGCCTTGTCCCAGGCCAGGAATTTTTTCACCACGGGATCCTCTGTGAAGAGAGCACGTGTGTTACAGTGTGTGAGGGAACAGCGTGGGGAGAGGACCAGGGAAACCGCCTCCCTGCGGGAGAGTTCAAGTCAGTACCAGTGTGAGACCGACATTGCTGAGCTTTCCACACTATACCCTGTAAGCCGATCTAATAAATACCATGTAGCGTTATCTGTTTGTGTGTGTTTGTAAATCTGTGAGTGTGTATATGTGTGTGTAAATCTGCGAGAGTGTGTATATAAATCTTGAGTGTGTTTATGTGTGTGCAAATCTGTGAGTGTGTGTGTATGTGTGTGTAAAATTTTCATTCTATTATTTGTATTTCTGTAGGTGATCCTGACTCATGCCAGGAGTGGTGCTGTTGCTATGATGAACTTGACCATGTTGTTTTGGGGAGGACTGTGAAAGAATCTGGGGGCTTTGGGCTGGAAAAACCACTTAGTATTCAGAGTTTAATGGGCTCTTCTGTTGGGAGCTTGTGGAATAGGAATGCTGAGCGTATCAGACATTGGAGACCCGGCTTGTGAAACGCCAGACTCTTTCACGTGGTATATTTTAAGAATCTGTGGTTTCTGGTTAGCTAGGGCTGCAGAATCAGCTTTGATGAATAAAAGATCAACAGCCTTGTGCCATTGTCTTCTGGGAAGTGTGTTCTCAGGGTCAGCACCCAGGAGCCGTGGACCAGGAGAAGGAAGGCTGTATCTCAAGCTGAACGTGGGAATGTGTAGGAATCTCCCGCATGGTACTAGTTCCGATGACATGAAAGCTGAAGGGCTCTGGGGGAGATGCTGAGACTTGGTGCCATGATCCAGGGTCAGAACCCTGAAGAGAGCCCAGGAGTGGCCATTGGCGAGGTTGCAGAACCAGCTGCAGTAGAGACCCCAAGACACTGGAGATGCTAGGGCGGTACGATGACCACCAAGGACAGTGGCAGGTGCAGACCTGAGCCTGTGAGACAGGCTATGTGTGGTGCAGAGGGCTGATCTGACAAAGTGGGTCTGCTCAAGCCCTCTGGAGCCGTTGAGATTATGAATGAATCCCAAATGTCAGGCATTGGGCTACAGGATTTGATTTATACTGCTGGATTTGGTTTTCCTTAAGTGTGATTGGTTGTTATGCCCTATTTCTTCCCTTTGGGGGTAAGAAAATATTTAGCTTGTTTTTCATTTTACAAAAGTCCACAGTTGAGAGGCTTTGGTTATTTTAAAGTCATTTACCTTTTCAAGAATTAGAATTTTTAAAAAACTGTGAGACTTTTAAAAGTTGTATACCATTTATGTTATGTGAACACGAGATATTGGGGACAAACCAGAAAGGAAAGGTTATGCTTTAAAGTGATATGTTTAAGTACCATGTTGACAAGAAGAGGAGTCTTCTAGTTTGCATCCGCTCTCAACAGCACAGTCCAGAGGTACCTGAGGGAGTCTCAATTTGGAGACTGCCTCAATCAGATTGACCTGTGGACATGTCTTTGGGGAGATTTTGCTAATTTGCAAGGGGGGACCCAGCCACAATGGGCGGTACCATCTCTGAATAGGTGGTCTTGCTAGCTGAGCAGAAGGCAGGAGCAAGCCAATACACAGTGTTCCTCCGTGGTTTTGGCTTCAGTTCCTGCTTGAGCTCCTGTCCAACGGACCTCAGTGATGGACTGTGATCAAGAAGTGTAAGCCAAAACAAATGCTTTCCTGCCTGAGTTGTTTTTTCACACGGGGTTTATCACAAGAGAAAGGAAACCAGGATGGTACAACGGCCTCATTTGAGACTGTGGCGAGGAGGCATTGAGGGGAGTTTAGAATATCAGTGACAGCAGTACACACTTAAGATGTATTTTATGTGTCTGTGGCTCTGGGATAAGTCCAGGGTCCTGAATATGCTAAACAAGACTCTGCAGCTGCACTACCTCCCACCCCAGGACCAAGATGCTTCAACAAAACTGTGATGTTCTCTCATTGCACCAAACGCACCACTTCACAGGTCAGAAGCACTTATGCCAACGGTCCAACTTGACGTGTCAGGAGAGTAGGAACATGGCTGTGCTGCCCTGATGTGGGTGAAGACACCCCGACTCAGCAAAGTCAGAGCTGAGTCGCAGCAGGATGGCAAAGGATCAACCTTCCTTGACCCCACGTGAACCTTTGTCAGTTCTAGCCTAAGCCCCTGGCACCTATGTGTCCCTGGGAATCAGCTGAGCTTAAGCCACCCAGGCTGGCAGAGCCCTGGGCTGTGGAGGCAGCTTTTCCATGGGGAAGGGGGTGGACTGCAAGTTCGCTCTTTTGCCTGAGGAGGGAGCTGCGCAGGTGTCTCCTACCCAGCAGCTTGGCGAAGACCTCATGGTGCTCAGGCCTCACTGTAGACACTCGCCTCCTCTTCAGCTTCATCCTGAGCCCGCACAGTGTCTCCACAGACCACAGCGGCTGGGGCTCGGGGGCCCGCAGCTCTGCCAGGTCATCCTCAGAATCCGATGACAAGTCCCTCTTCCTCTTTGGGCTGGTGGGTGAAGCCTGGGGGCTGGCCTCCACCCTGGGTTCTAAGTGAAGAAACCCCACCAGGCTTTGATGATCTCAACCCCACCCTAGGAACCCCAAACACCCCCAAACCTCTTCAACTGCTGCCTCTCCCTGAACCATCGCGCCATTTCCCCTGCGCTGGTACCCGCCTGCCTCTTCACCTTGTCCTGTCCCCTCTCCCTGTTCCTCAAGACTCTTCCTCACTAGAGACACACTGTCCCCACAAAAAGGAAGTCTCTTCTTGTGTCCCCTCTTCTCTGTCCCATCTTTGACTCTTGGCGCCCAAGCCCTTCCTTGTTCTGCAGGATTTCAGTCCATGTGACATCTGTGTCTGACCTCCTGTCCCCCCTGCCTCCGGCCCTGTGTCCTGGGCCCTCCCTCCTTCCTTGTGAGCTCTTCCTCCTCACCGCCACCTTCCACAGGTCACCCAGCCCCCTCACCTGATGGTCCTGAGATCTCCCCATCCACCACCACCCCAGGTGAGGGCCTGACGATGCCAGGCGGGGGACTCTGTTCCTCAGAACACAATGACAGTTGACCAGCAGCCACGATTCCCCTAACCTGATTCCCCTCTTCCCCGGATCCCAGACTCTGATCTGTCCCACCCTCCTCCTGGACTCTGGCTGAATCCACGCCTGATGTCCCTTCTCCCATCTAGGGAGAAGCCAGGAGTGGAGGAAAGCTCCAAGAAGACACTGTTGCCCGCCGAGCTGCCTGCCACCATGGAGTGTGTCTCCTCCAATCAGGAAGGGCAGATGCCTGTGATGTCATCAGCCTTCCAATCTGGCAACCAGTTTGAAATAAAACATGTGTAACTGACGGATTAATATGTTTACTTGTTCTGAGGATTCGGGGTCCTGCCACTGACCTAGACTTATCCCATCACCAAAAACACCCTCCATATTCGCTCTTCCTTCCTAATGTATGGACTGGGGGCTGTGTCCCCTTCCCCGCTCACTGAAAACCATTAAGAGTCTCCTTCCCTCTGCGTACTCCCATTGGAAACCTCAGTCTCTTCCCTGTTATACACTCCTTCTCTATTTGGTGGAAATAAATAAATGTAGAATTGTTCCTATAGTATCCATGTATCTATTTGTTGAGACAGGGTATCTCTGTGTAGCCTTGACTATCCTGGAACTTGCTCCGTAGACCAGGCTGGCCTCGAACTCAAGAGATGTGCCTGCTTCTGCCTCCCAAGGGGATTTTCTTTTATAACCCTTCCTTCCCCTTCCTTGCTCTGTAGGTTTTCAGTCCATGTGACATCCATGTCCCACCTCTTCCCAGCCCCACTCCAATCTCTGGCATCCAGCAACCCCCACACACACACTTCCACACTTCTATGCCCTTCCTCCTTACTGCCACCCACTTAGATCTCTTCTCACCACGTAGCCTCACCTGACAGACCTGGGATCTCTTCATCCACCACCGGTGAAGCTCTGGTGGTGCTAAGCTCAGGACACTGTTCCTCTGAGGGTAAGGCTGCTTTCCCAGCAGCCATAACCCTCTGAAACTCTTTTGTCTCTCCCACAAATCCTAGACTCCTGTCCTATCCCACCCTCCTCCTGGACTCTGGCCGGATCCACTCCTGGCCCCCCCCCCTTCTATAGTCTGAGGAGAAGTCAGGTGTGGAGGAGAGCCTTGAGAAGGTGAGTTGGTCCACTCCGCTGCCTAGCTCCACTGAGTTTGACTCTTCCAATCAGAAGAGGCGGAAGCCTATGAGGTCATCGGCCTTCCAACCTGGCAACCGGTTTGAAAGAAAACATGTGTAACTGATGAATTGATGTGTCTGCTTGTTCTGAGGATACATGTGCACGTTTGGAAACCGATAGCTGAGGAATGCAACGGGGGGTGGGGTTCCAAAGAAAGCAAGATCACTAGAGATGAGTATAACAAGATAGAGTCTTTGAGGGGCCCGTGATGTGACAGAGGTCTGATAGAGCAGGGTGGTACCCTGAGCTCTTCATGCAGAGGTTCCTGCCTGAGGGCATCTTTGAACCAGTGCTCCTGGCCAGTGAGTGTTACACATAGTTGTAGTGTCCGTATGATCGTGAAGACCCCAGAGGAAAGTTGAGCGTGGGTTCTAGCCCTAGCATGTGCATGCCTCGATGGGCCTGCCCCTATCACCCTTCCATTGAGTCCTCTGGTGAATAATGGCCTTTAACCCTTGAGGAAATCTTCCAATTCTATGACTTCTAAAATCCAGTGAGACCCTTGAGCTCGGAGGATGGCTTGCTAGAGATAGGTTTTTGCTGCTTGTGCCCATGATGGAGTCTCAGGATTCAAACTGACTCTTTCAGCTGATCAAGTTTATAAAGAGGGGGAAGTACAATGACAATCTCTGGATTCAGACCCCGTGGGATAGGGGCCAGTCCTGAAGCTTCACTGCCAACTGGAATGCTTCTAAGCCTGGACAGAAAGATGGCATCCCTTAACAGAAGAGTTGAGGTTCAGCATCTATCCTACTTTATTTCTGTTCCTGTGAGTTTTTTAAAAGAAAAGCAACTAGGTGGAGAAAGGGGTTTATTTCAGCTGATAAATTCCAGTTGCAGCTACATCATTGTGGAGAAGTCAAGGCAGCTTCAAATAGCCAGTCGTATTACATCTGCAGAGAGAGACAAATTCACCTGTGCTCACCCATCCACTTGGGCTCATCTTGAGTCCTTTACTCTTAAACAGTTCTGAACCCCCTTTCTAGGGAACGGTGTCACCCACAGTGGACTGGTTCTTCCCGCATCAATTAACTCAAGGTGATCTCCAACAGACATGCCCACTCACAGGACAATCCATTCACTGGAACTCTCTTCTTAAGTGATTCTAGATTGTGTTGAGTTGACAATCAAAGTATCCAAGAAGGCAACCTACTATAGGGCGCAGATAGAGGACCAGAAAGAATCAAGGTGCAAAGGACACCCGGTCATGGATTGAGTACAGTCATTGCACAGTGCAAGGTATGAGTACTAGTAGCCAGGGATCCAGACAATGCCATCTTATCTGTCTTTACAAGTGGCTTCCAAGCTACCCAGTCATAGCTCCCACCCATCCTCTTTCCTGATATAGAAACACATGAGAATAAATGTCCTTGATGTTTGGTGGTTTGAGCATGACACCGGGGTAGGGGATGATGGTATTGTCCCTTTCGCTCCACTGTTGAGAATTCAAGTACAGGACACGCTGGACAGCAGCAAGGGATGTCCCCAGCCACACCATTGTCTTTTCAGAGACCACCTCTGCCGCAGCCTCAACTTTAAATGCTTTTCTGACCATGCTGTGAACTTTCCCCCAAGTCTTCCTGCTCTGCTTTGCTCTCACTTTTTACTTCTAAACCTGACTAAAAGCAGCCTACAATAACCATGCCATCGCCCACATGATATGCTGTCTCAAAACTCCTTTACCTCATTAATCAATACATTATTGTCTTAGTTTTTTTTTTATGTTGTTGTGATAAAGATGCCTTGAAGAGAGCAACTTAAGGGAGAAAGGACCGATTCTGGCTCACAGTTCAAGGGTATCAAGTCCATTGTGGTGGGGAAGTTTGGCAGCAGTAGCTTAAAGTGAGTGGCTGGTCACAGTGTAGCCACAGTCAGGAAGCAGAGAGAGGATGAAACACAATACTGTTCAGTCCCCCTTTCTCCATTTTATATTGCCCAATATCTCCTGTCTAGGGAATGGACCTGCCCATAATTGAGATGGGTTTTCTGACATCAATTAATGTAAGATAATTCTAGATTCAATCACGTTGACAGTTAACTCTAAGCATCAGAGCCCGTAAGTCCCGGAGCCGCTGGGCACGGCGGCTCATGTCTGTAATCTAGCACTCAAGAGGCAAAGGCAGGAGGATCTTCTGCAGGCTGCAGACCCAGCTTGGTCTACATAGTGAGTCTCAAGCCAGACAAAGACACATGAGGGCCTGTGAAAAATACAAAAACAAACAAACAAACAAACAAACAAACAAACGGAAAATAAAGTCTGAGGGCACAGACAAAATATTTATAAATTCTTAGACGGAATGTAATACAAGTGCCCTCTAGGGCAATTCCAATAAATGTCTCATTCCCACTCAAAACCTGAGTGCGGTCTACAGTGTTTGAGTGTCTGCTGGATTTTAATCTTTTGAGCTCACTTTAGGGTCTCTCACGAAGCTGGGCTTCCGCCACCCTAAAACTTGTCTATCGCAAAGCTCCAGACTGTCTTCATACTTTCCTTCCAAGCCAGCTGCAAAGGCTTAGAAACCACAAGGTCGGTTTTATCCCAGCAGTGGCCCGGCTTCCCCGGAACCAGGGTTCTCAATGAGTCGCCTTTTACATTCCTGTGCCGACGTGCCTGGCACGGACACCTGAGAGAGGAACGCTTTATTTGGCCTCATCGTTTCAGGGGGCTCAGCCTACGGGCTCTTGGCTTTGTGGTTCTGGGTGTGTTGTGAGGCGGGACATCACAGCGGCGGGAATGTGTGATCGTCGCATGGTAGACAGGAAATGGAAAGATTAGACTCATGCTAGCGTGTCCAGCCTTTCATGGGCTCTAAGGATTTGAACTCAGGTTGTTGTACTTGCATGATGAATGCTTTTGTTTTTGTTTTTTGAGACAGGGTTTCTCTGTTGTAACTCTGGCTGTCCTGGAACTCACTCTGCAGACCAGGCTGGCCTCGAACTCACAGAGATCCTGCCTGCTTCTGCCTCCCGAGTGCTGGGACTAAAGGTGTGCACCACCACCACCTGGCTACAGAAAGATTTTTTTTAAGTGGTTGTGTAACACAGACACAGATTGAGAAAAATCTGCTGGAGTATGTGAGGTACACAGTTCCCCCATCTTTAAGACCGCGTGGCTTTCAGATGTGCTTGTTTATACTGGTTTCCATGGTAGTTTTATTTTTAAAATTTATTTATTATTGTTTGTTTTAGATGAGTACGCACAGGGTACACATGGGAACTTTCGAGTATCAGTTCTTTCTTTCCACTGTAGGTTCTGGGAACTGAACTAAAGTTTTCAAGTTTACATAGCATCTAGATATCCATCTGTGGCAATTTTTTGAAGATTTTAAAAAGATTATGTGGCCTCTGTGTGTGTATACCTTTGGAGACCACAGGCATCAGATACCCTGAGCTGGAGTTACAGTTGCGGTAATCTGACAGACATTGGTGCTGGGAGCCAAATTCAGGTTCTCTGGAAGAGCACCAGGAAGAGCAATGCGTGCTCTTAACTGCTGAGCCACCTCTCCAGGCCTGCTCCTTGTTATTGTTTGTTAAAAATTCCTTAGGGAGCTGGGTGGCAGTGGTGCACTACTTTAGTCCCAGCACTTGGGAGGCAGAGGCAGGCGGATCTCTGTGAGTTCGAGGCCAGCCTAGTCTATGGAGTGAGTTCCAGGACAGCCAGAGTTACAACAGAGAAACCATGTCTCGGAAAAACAGGGGGAAAAAAATCCTTAGGAAGTCGGACCTGCTAGTGTGGGACTGTCTTTGCGGATACTCAGGAGGGTTGCAGCTTCTAGGCCTGCCTTTCTCCAGAGTAGGCTCAAGCCAGCTTGGGTGATTTAGTGATACACTTCAAAATAGAAAGAAAACAAACAAACAAACAAAAGGCCACATGTAGCTTAGTGGCAAAGAGCTTGCCTAGCATGTGCGAGACCCTAAGTTCAATCCCTAGTAACGCTTGCTCACACACGCATGTGCGCGCTCACACGCACAAGTTTTAGATCAGATGGAATGACCCAACTCTCCTAAGAGTATTCAGCTGCGTATAGAACACTATTAAATCACTATTGATGTTATTTAATAAGTTTTTATTATAAGCATCAATTTTAATGTTTCCTTTCCCTTTAAATAAGCTTAAGTATTTGCTTCCCTAATTGAGAGCCCCTAGTCTCTTCCCTGGTGTGCTAAGCAGAAGACTATCAGCCAATCAGTCTAGCGGACTGCCCTCCCGGCAGTCAGAATGCTTTCTTAGAAACTTGGCTACTTTGAACATTCCATGAACCCCTTAAGGAAGCTGCACAGCGTTCACAGATGCTTGCTGTTAAAGGGCATTTCCACTTCCAAAAGCCACTATCCCGGGCAACGCTGCTTCAAACGGCTTCTGTTTCCTTTCCTCTTTCCCTCCCTTCTTCTCCCTTCCTCCCTCTCTCCTCCCCTCCCTCCCTCCTTCTCTCCCTCCTTGTTTCCCTCTGTTCTTTCTTCCTCCTCTCCCTCCAGAATTTCAGTGTGTTGCCCAGGCTGGCCTCAAACTCACAATCCTATTGCTCATTCTCTCCAATATATCATCAAACCCTTCCCTTTTCTAAAGGAAATTTTTGCAATTACACGGTCGGTGGGCTGAAGCAGCCCTTTTAACCCACATCTACCTTGGACTGGAGATCTGGTACACTCACGGCTGTAGTAGCCGAGGGTCATGACCCTGAAGTGCATCCAGGTTCAATAGCACTAGCAGGCTCTACCTGCTGCTGCCTGTTGCTGCTGCTGCCTGTTGCTGCTGCTGAAGGCCACAATAACTCCAATATTACAATAACTCCCAAGTGCCAGGGCCACTGGAAGGTTATAGGACATTACATCTCTACTTTCTAAAGCCCGAATCCATAAACCCCCTAGGCCAGGACTTGCAGTTGAAAGCCTCTATGCCTGCTGGTCCAGCTTCCAGACCTTGGGCACACAAGGGCCTGGGATGGCCAGCACTGGTTGAGCTTCCCAGTGCCTACTCAAATCCTATCTGAGCAGAGTAGAAGATCTCAGCCTGCGGACTGGTAACCCTTGCTCTGTCTGTACACATCAAAATCTTTTCTTAATGCAAAAATTATATACATTTGAAATGTCCTTATTGCAAGCAAGAGATTCCTTTTCTGAAACACCTGAGTCCCCTCTGTGTCATGTAGACCTCAAGGAAGACCATGTCCCTATCTTCCTGTCACCTGGGGTACTTTGTCCAGGAACCTCATTCAGAGACGTAACTACCTGCTTGTCACGGGGCTGTGGGGGCTTTTGCTTCAGGAGATAAGAACCAGTTCAGATGGGCAGTTCAATTGCCAGGTGAAGTCAGGGTGAACCTAGACAGTACAGCCAGCTTGGCAGTACAGTCCTTAATGAGAGAAGTCACCCTTTCTCCTGAGACCCTGTGCACCCTGCAGCATCTGAGGGTCGCCTGCTCGCTATTCAGTGATACAGGTCGACTGGGGTGCTTCGTTCATGGTGAAACTTATTTTTCACAAATGTGTAGAGAATCTTTTGCACTGGCAGCTTCTGTTCGGTCTCCATCACCTTAGGATAGAACTCTGCTGTATTATTTGGGAGGGTGGGAGGAATTGGAGAGCTCATCGACCCTATGGTACCATATCTGAACATTGATGTCGTCTGACTTCAAACATCAGGTCTGAGAAGTCGTGTTTCAGGCACCTGTTTTCTGTGTTGTTCTGGTTGTCTTTGGGATTTTAATGCATTCGATGTATGTTCCAGAAAATCCACTATTTTTGGCCCCTCTTCCTTCTTTGGAAAGAATTGCTGGGCATTTCTTGTACTTAGTGTTTGATGGAAACTTCTGGCACTTCAGTTAACGGAACAGGGCACACAGTTCCCTTTTTGCTTTCATCTGTCAGAATCTGCCTGGTACCTAAAAGCCTCAGGCCAGGAGAAGACTGGGTACCTACATCTTTCCCCTTAGCCATTTCTGGAGGCTCAAAGGGAGTGAGGATAAACATGGTGGTGACCGCAGGGCTCCCGGTTACTGTGGCTTTCAGCCCTGCGCCGAGGAGCTGCTAAGACAAGGACATGACTTGCGCGACTGTCCCTATTAGCAGGGGCGCGAAGACTTCTGGGAGTCTACCTTATGCCAGCGACCACCAGGACCATGCCTTTCTGGGACGCTGCTGCGCATGCGCACCTCGGCCTGCGTGCGTGCGTCCTCGCGCATGCGCGTCAACGCTGCGCCGCCCTGGCTGCCTGCAGTACCGTGTCTCTACAGTCGTCGCTCCCGCAGCTTTGGCTCGCGCGGCGTGCAGTCGGGAGCCTGCGGGGCCGAGGCCGGAGCTTCCGGAGCGGCGGCGGGCGGGCGCGGCTATTCAGGCCCCGGGCTGACTGGGACGGAGGGACCCCGGCCGGCGCGGCCTACTAGGTGAGGCCCGAAGGCGCAGATCGGGGCCTCGGGCAGGACGCCGGCGTCCGGCCGATTGCGTGTCGGGGCCGGAGCGATCGGCGCCTGCGCGAAGCCTCGGCTCACCGCCGTCCTCGGCGCGCGGGGGCCCGGGAGGGGTTGCTATGGGTGCACCGGCGGCCGAGCGGCTGCAAGGCTTTGGGCTGCGTGGACTGTCCGGGGACCAGGCGAGCGCGCGCAGGAGGCGCTGTCCACTCTCCTTCCTCGCTCCCTTCCTCTCCCCGCTCCGGATTCCCACGGTGTCACCCTTGTGTCTGTCCCTGCAGCACCGTGGGGTCTAGCTCAGGAAAAGTCTGCTTTTGCCTTTGTTCATGGGGGAGGTTGTGGGTCTGGGACGGTGGTGACTCTGTTAGTGGGAATGCTCAGTCCTTGACCGGCTTCCGTTCTGCAGTATTCAAGTCGCAGTCACAGCATGACTGTTTTATACCAATAACAGTTCCCTACCAGGTTAACTGTATTGTTTTCAGAGCAGCCAGTGACTATTCTTTCGTATCCCATCTTAAACAATATAATGTATTTAACTAGCATTTCGTGTTCACCTTGACAGTTACACCCGTGTGCTCCCCACGTAGCTATGCATGGTTACAAAAGAATTCTACTTCTGATTATTCTCAGTCCTTTTTGAAAGCCAATGAGACCGTCCGCCCATAAAGTTTCCTTCTTGAAACGTTCTGATAGGTTTTTATGCAGGAGATGCCTCTTGCCACACCACTCATAATGACTTTGTTTCCCCTTCCGCAGACCCAACTCTCCTTTCGTACTTCTCTAGATTTCCCTACAGCAGCGGAAGATGACTACGTCCTTGGTAAGTTTGGTTTTGTTTCTGTTCACGGCTTTATTGTCTAATTTGGTTTACTACTCTCGAAGAGGCAGAGAACAGTTCAGACTTTAAAAAGGAAAATAGATATAATAGAAATAGATAAAAGTCGGAATCGGACAAAACAGTAGGGACAATAGCAAGTGTTTTTGCTGTGCTTTTCTCTGTCGGTAACATGGTCCTTAAAGGAGTCCTTATGATGGTGGTGGTGTCGCCTTGGCCAGATTTAGAAATGTGTGGAAGGTGGGCCTTGGCGCATGGCCTGCGGGATTATCGTGATCACATTCATTGACGTGGGAAAGCCAATTTTCTTGTGGGCCAGACCATTCCCCGGGCATCCCAGACTGGATCAGGTGAAGAAAGTGACCTGAGTCCTAGCAAGCGTCCCTTCCTGCCCTGTTTCCTGATGTGGGCTCCGTCTGGCTAACTGCTTCAAGCTCTCGATGCCTTGGCTTACTCTCCACAATGAATTGGTTTGGTTTGGTTCGGTTTGGTTTTTCGAGACAGGGTTTCTCTGTTGCCTGTAGTGACAGCCTTGGAAGGAGGAGACAAGGCGCTCTGAAGAACAAGTTGGCTAGGAAGACTCGCCATATCGCCAGGTTCTGGGTTTGATGTAGAGACTCCGTCATGCAGAATGTTGGCTTGAAGAATGGGGCGTCTGTGTCTAAAGTGTAGGAGAGACTTGGACTAGTGACAGTCATTTGGGAAGTGTTGGCACATAGAGGGCAGTTTCGCTATCCATGAATCCAGGTGGGGTCTCCATCAAAGCAGCCAGCGCTCTGGGAACCGGGAGGAGAGCGAGCAAAGGGCTGAGGAAGCGCCAGGAAGGTAAGGGTGAGTTCGTATGCTGGAGAAGACGTGATGGCAAGTGCCCCAAAGAGTAGGGTGCACCTTGGGGGTGAGCTCTTCAGCAGTGGGAACTGTTCCTGATGGTTTTGTGTCCCCAGCAGCCAGGATTGTTCCCAGCCTGCGGTTCAAGCCCAGTACTTTCTTAATGTACAAATGGGCCCCACAGCAGTGGGTTTGTTTGTTTTTCTTTCTATTTGTCTTATGTGTAGTACACACATGCATTTGTGTATCTACATGGCTCCACATGTGTGTGAGTGCAAGTGGAGACCCAGGGTTGGTGCTGGGAATCATCAACCACCCTTCTGCTTCATTCATTGAGGAAAGATCTCTTGGTCCAGGGGTTCTCAACCTTCCTAGCACGACGGCCCTTTAATACAGTTCCTCATGTTGTTGGCCCTCAACCATCGATTATTTTCACGGCTACTTCATCACTGTAAACTTCTGCTGCTATGAACAGTAGTGTAAATACTGATAGGCAGGATGGTCTTAGGTGACCTCTGTGAAAGGGTTGTTCCACACTTATCCCCCAAGGGATCGTGACCCACAGGTCTCCTGTATGATTAGTCTTGCTCACCAGTTTCCTCTGGAGAGCCCCTGCCTTTACTTCTAAGACTGGAACTACAGATGGGCTGCCTGCCCTGCTGGCAGGAAATGGGTTTCTGGGAATCCAGACTGTGGTGCTCACACGTGTACTGCACGCGCTTTAGCCACTGAGCCATTTCTGTAGCCCCAAGGCAGTGTTTTTATAGGCGTGCTTTCCTTCCACGGTCTGTAATATACAATAAGGTGTGCAGTGTTCTTGGTTAACGGTTTTGCCTGTTGTCTGTGATCTCATTCTGATCATGTCATTGCAGGGGCCACTGTCATTCAAGGACGTGGCTGTGGCCTTCACCCAGGAGGAGTGGCAGCGGCTGGACTCCGAGGAGAAGACGACTTACAAGGATGTGATGCTGGAGAACTACAGCAACCTCGTGTCCGTGGGTGAGGACCAGCTGCTCAGCTGCTCAGATACAGGGCATCTGTCAGAGTTGGCGGCTGTAACTCTGAATTCTGTGGGGCGATAACCCGAAGGTCTTGACCTTCCTGTGAAAATAAAGCACCAGGGCTCCTGCGCTGCACGGTAGAGACCTTGAAGCCATGCAGGTAGGCTCAAGTTGGTTTTCATTTCTCATTAACAGGGTATCACATTATCAAACCGGATGTGATCGTCAAGTTGGAGCAAGGAGAAGAGCCATGGATACTAGAAGGAGCGTCCTCACCTCAGAGCTGTCCAGGTGTGTTAGTGGAAGCAGAGAGGAGACGGTAACTGGGGGGTTTCTCCAGGAACATGTGATCATCCCAAACTTTAGAAGTTACTGAAGGTAGTCACTCCTAAAGGTTTCTTCCCTCCCTATGAAAATCTTCAACTGTAAACAGAGATCTGTGGAGAGCTCAGCAGGGCTAGCACAAGGGTGTGAATAGGAAGCAAGTCCTGCACCTGCAAGGCATCCGGCTTCACAGCTACAAGGCATCAAAGCCCTTTTTCAAAACAAAACAGCACACAGGAGTAAAATATCCCACAACATGTGTGTGTGTGTGTGTGTGTGTGTGTGTGTATTTTCTATAGAGAGTTTGCCTATGGTTACCACTAAGAATCAGAGGTTTCTACATGGCTGTGGGGGGTACGCACCTTTAATCCCAGGATGCAGAGGCAGGTGGGTCTCTGAGTTCTAGGCCAGCCTGGTCTGCAGAGTGAGTTCTAGGACGGTCAGGACTACACAGAGAGACCCTGTTTTGAAAACCAAGAAAAGAGAAGTCAGTTCCTTCTTCCTCCATGCATCGGATCTTAGCATTTTGAGTCTCCCATTATCATACTTTTCTTTTCTAATGTGTTCCTAAGTGTTTGGCCAAAAGCAGCCTCCTTGAGCTCTCAGGCTGCAGCCTTCCTGAGCTTTGTTGTCCTCCTCTCTGGCTGAAATGCCATGGCTCCTGTGTTAGTCACTCTCTGGCTGCTGTGCTGAAACACCCTCCTGAAAGGAGCTTATGGGAGGGAGTTTATTCTGCTCCCTGCCTTAGGGTACCGACAGTCTGTCACAGCGACGGTGCTCCCTAGCAGCCGCTCACATTGCATCCGTAGTCGGGAGGCAGAGAGTGATGCCTGCTGGTGCACAGCTCGCCTGTTGACAGTATTAACATCACAGGCTCTTCTTTCTGTTCTTTACCTTTATTTTTATCTTACACGTATGTTTTGTCTGCACGTGTGTCTGTACCCTGTGCAAGCCGTACCTGTAGAGGACAGAGAGGGCGTCGGATGTGGTCAGACCGGAGTCACAGGAGGCTGTGAGCCTGGGTGCTAGGAATCTAACCCGGGTCCTCTGGAAGAGCAACCAATAACTGATTAGCCGTCTCTCCAGCTCCTTCAACAGCATACATCTGAGGTGACCGGACCTCTTTGTGGTGTGATCTCTCCTACTGTTCTGTGGCATCTAGAGACTGAATTTAGGTTGCTGGGCTTGTGCAGTAGGCAGGAGCCATTTTACTTCCCACTTCTTTGACCTTCTCAGTTTCTCTGTTGGCACTTTTTTCCTCGTTGAGTGGCAGTGCCAGTCATTGCTGAAGTCCAGTCCTGTGATGCTTAGCTCCCGCAGACCTGCGTCTCCATCTCTCTTCCAGAAATACTTGTTTTTCTCTTAGCTCATGCTTACTGTTTCATTCCCAAGGCCCTGAATGATGTTCTGTTGCATTGTGTACGTAAATGACATTTGGTTTATTAGTATTTCCGCCTTCTCCTGAAGTATCCATGAAGGGTTTTCTTCCACCTGTGTTCCCTGGCTTCATGATTCCTCATAGGGCTCCCCCTCTCAAATCTGTTGCGTTTTTGTTTGCCTGTTGTTTCTCTGCAGACTCACACTGGGGTTGCAGCCACTGCACAGCACCTACCGAATTTTCTCTGTCTCTCATGTTGTGTGTGAAACTTGGTTATGAACAGTATCAAGATGTTTTGGAGGAGTTTTGTGACCTTGGTTTCTCTAAAAACACAGAATGGTTTTTGGAATATGTTTTTGTGCCCATCCCAGGGGTAGTGGATGAGAGTGAGTTTCATTTAGACTATTCATTGCAGGTGGCTGTGATTTGTTCATGTGTTGCTATGAAAAACATAATTTTGCCATGTGCAGCTTGTCCTTGTGATTGCGTGCAGCTTAGACTTCTGGGAACTTTGCTCAGAGTATATATTGGCCTGGAGAGCAGAGGAAGAAATTAGGTTTGGGGATATTGTGTTGAGACGTTAGTCCAGCTCACTATCAGCTCCTGCTCGCCCAGGTTCAGGCTGCCAGTAAGGGCGGTACGTATTTCTTTTTTTCTTTTCTGTTGCTGTGGTAAAACACCATGACCAAGGCAACTTGGAGAAGAAAAAGTTTATTTGGGGGCTTATGATTCCAAAAGGAGGATAGGCTATCTCTGTCACAGCAGGGAACATGGCCCAAGGCAGGCAGGCTGGCAGGCTGGCAGGGTGGCAGGGTGGCAGGCAGATAGGCAGGGTGGCAGGCAGATAGGCAGGCAGGGTGGCAGGGTGGCAGGCAGATAGGGTGGCAGGCAGGCAGACAGGCAGGCTGGCAGGGTGGCAGGGTGGCAGGCAGATAGGCAGGGTGGCAAGCAGGCAGGCAGGCAGGCAGGCTGGCAGATAGGCAGGGTAGCAGGCAGGCAGGCAGGGTGGCAGGCAGGCAGGCAGATAGGCAGGCAGGCAGGCAGATAGGCAGGCAGGAGCAGCAGCAGCAGCAGCAGCAGCAGCAGCAGCAGCAGCAGCTGCTGCTGCTGCTGCTGAGTGCTCACATCTCAGTCACAGACAGGAATCAAGAGAACTAACACAAAATGGCCAGAGTCTTTTGAAACCTGAAAGTTTCCCCTGGTGACATACTTCCTTCAGTAAGGCCATGCCTCTTAATCCTCCCTAAAGAGCCACCAACTGGGGGCCAAGTATTTAATTGTTCATGACTATGGGGGACATCTCATTCAAACCAACACAGTTGACTAAAGAAATTATCCACAGATTGAAAGTGCGAGAAATCATTGCTCAAGTAATCTTGAATGTGTGTTTTGTGCCACGTGCTGCTCCGAGCACTCTGACTCCTATAATCCCACAATACCCCTGTGAGATACAGCCCATCATTCCTGCTGATGTGGGATACTGACTGTAGAGGCTGTTAAGCAGCTGTCCCTGGGTACCACGTCAGTTCATATGCTTCAGGTCCAAATAGGAACAGTAGGAAACTTCATGCTCAAAACGAGTTCCGTCTTAAACCGTGGCATTGGCAGAATTTTTTTTTTTTTTTAAATCAAAGCTTTTAGAGGATGACGTCTTTTCTGTGCCATTTGATACTTCCTGTTTCGTTGACATAGGTGTCCCAGAGCTTTCCTCCCAAGTGAAGCTTAGAAGGGAAGCCTGGGTCATCGATGCTAAACATAAGAAAAAGTCAGGTGTAAAACTTACATGGTGCTACTGTGTAGGATAGAAAAACAGAACTGTAAGGAAGGATGCAGAGCAGAAGCAGGCGCGAGTGTCTCCATGTGGTCAGCCATGCCCCAGAGCTGCGCTTCTCCGCCTTCCTGACAGCGACCCTTTAACACATCCTCGTGTTGTGGTGACCCCAACCACGAGATTATTTTCACTGACGTTTCATAACTGTAATTTTGCTGCTGATATAAGCCCTAAATATCTGGTATGTAAGTGGTCTTTGGTGGCCCCTGTGAAAGGGTTGTTCGGCCCCCCAAAGGGGTCATGACCACAGGTTGAGAACCACTGCCTTAGCTTGTAACCTCTCCTTCCCGGTCACCAAACTGAGTGCTTGTTTCCACATCCTGCTCTTTCTTGTGCAGTGGTGCCCCTCGCTGTCCTGGAGGGTAGCCCTGTTCACTGTGATTCTTTCCTCAGCCTTTTATCCAACATCTTTTTTTTTTAAACTAGTCATTGCTCTGGGTCTGTGAATAAAATATTGCAAAGTAACCCAGATCAGAGGTGCTGCGTCTCACCTGTGTACGCCCCTCCCCCACCTGGAGATCTGTCTGCTGCGCCAGAAGGGTGAGCAGGGGCAGCACTCACAGTACTGCGAAGCTGGCCTCAAAACGAGAGGCCGTGTCAGTCGCGAACCATGCCGTACGTAGGGAAATGTGCAGCGTTGGTTCATTGTGCTTCTTTTCAGATGGAATCCGGCAAGTGAAAGACATGATGGCGAGAGTCCGGGGAGAGGAAAAGAAGGAGTCGAGGTCAGCTGTGTCCAGCTACGAAAGCCTGCCTGAAAAGGCAGGTGCCCTTTCTAGTAAAGCCAGTAATGCAGAAGCAAAACTTGTTCCTCTACGAAAAGCTGCACCTAGGTGTGGCTCCTGTGGGAAGGGCTGGACGCGTGTCTCCGGATTCATCGGTAGCGACGGAAGCTACACAAAGATGCAGCCCAATGTGTGTGCGGGGTGTGGGGCCGCCCTCCCTGACATTCAGTTTGAGGAAGCACATCCAGGAGATGACTTGTATGAATTTAGTCAAAATGACGATGATTTCACTGTATGTGAAGAGAATATTTATCCAAAAATTCACATTTTGGAGAAGCCCTTTGAATATGCTGAGTGCCAGGAAACCTTCCCAAAGAACACTGTTTTTGTCCATCACATGGAAGAGAAGCCCTATGCCTGGAATGAGTCTGAAATAGCTTTTCTCCAGATGGCAGACCTCAGTGTCCACCAGAGCTCTCACATGGAAATGAAACCCTACGAATGCCGGGAATGTGGGAAGTCCTTCTGTAAAAAGTCAAAATTCATTATACACCAGAGAACTCACACAGGGGAGAAGCCCTTTAAGTGTAATCAGTGTGGGAAGTCCTTCTGCCAGAAGGGGACCCTCACCGTGCACCAGAGAACCCACACGGGGGAGAAGCCCTACGAATGTAAGGAGTGTGGGAAGAACTTCTACCAGAAGCTGCACCTCATTCAGCACCAGAGAACCCACTCAGGAGAAAAGCCCTACGAGTGCAGTTACTGCGGAAAGGCCTTTTGCCAGAAGACGCACCTCACGCAGCACCAGAGGACGCACTCGGGAGAGAGGCCCTACGTCTGCCACGACTGCGGGAAGACCTTCTCGCAGAAGTCGGCCCTTAACGACCACCAGAAGATCCACACGGGCGTGAAGCTGTACAAGTGCAGCGAGTGCGGGAAGTGCTTCTGCCGCAAGTCCACCCTCACGACCCACATGCGCACGCACACCGGGGAGAAGCCCTACGAGTGCAGCGAGTGCGGGAAGTTCTTCTCGCGGCTGTCGTACCTCACCGTGCACCGCAGGACCCACTCAGGGGAGAAGCCCTACGGGTGCGCCGAGTGCGGGAAGACCTTCTACCTGAACTCGGCCCTCATGAGGCACCAGAGGGTGCACACCGGGGAGAAGCCCTACGAGTGCAGCGAGTGCGGGAAGCTGTTCTCCCAGCTGTCCTACCTCACCGTGCACCACAGAACCCACTCAGGAGTGAAGCCCTACGGGTGCAGCGAGTGCGGGAAGACCTTCTACCAGAACTCCGCCCTCTGCAGGCACCGGAGAATCCACAGAGGGGAGAAGCCCTACGAGTGCTACATATGTGGGAAGTTCTTCTCTCAGATGTCCTACCTCACCATACATCACCGGATCCACTCGGGGGAGAAGCCCTACGGGTGCAGCGAGTGCGGGAAGACCTTCTGCCAGAACTCCGCCCTTAACAGGCACCAGCGGACACACACCGGAGAAAAGGCCTACGAGTGCTGCGAATGCGGGAAGTGCTTCTCCCAGATGTCGTATCTCACTATTCATCACCGGATCCACTCGGGGGAGAAGCCCTTCGAGTGTACCGAGTGTGGGAAAGCCTTCTCTCGGATGTCGTACCTCACCGTGCACTACAGGACCCATTCAGGAGAGAAGCCCTACGAGTGCGCCGAGTGTGGGAAGAAGTTCTACCACAAGTCAGCGTTCAACAGCCATCAGAGAGTTCACAGGAGAGGGAGTGTGGGCGTAGCTGATGTGGGAAGGCTCCTGTAAAGTCAGACTTCAAAGACCTCAGTGAACTAGGAACTCCTGTCTGGAGTCAGCACTGTCGTACAGTTGGCCCTCAGCACCCGGAGGTTCCATATCCAAGGATTCAGCCAACCAAAACTACTTAGGAAAAAGTGTTTATCTGTACTGAATATGTACAGAGTTTCTGTCTTGCTATTTCCTAAGCAGTATGATATAAAGACTGTTTATATTGGACTTACATGGTGTTAAGCATTACAGATAATCTAGAGCTGAGTTAAAGTACGTGAGAAGATGATGTAGGCCATACACAAATACCCCTCTACACTGGGACTTAACCTGCAGACTTGGGTGTCCAGGTGGTCCTAGAACGACGCTCCCACATCCCAAAGGACACCTATCAGTTCACACAAATGAGCAGGGACACATCCATGTGAGTTAGACTCATCTGGAAATTCACAGGGCAGAAACCACAATTGTGAAAAGACCACATAGCAGACTATACAGGAGTAGAAATGTGTTTCAACATGATTTCAAACTGCTTATCAGGGAATTGGACCAACTAAGAATGTGGGAAGCACGCGCCTTTGGAAACTGCTAATACAGAAGATGTTTTATAAAAAAATCAAGATATTCTGCTAGAAATAAATACTATCTAACTATAGGATATAAAATTGACAGTCTAGTTAGCCAGGTTTGCTGTATTAATCCGGTAAGCAATTCCCTCGGAATACAGGACTGTGGTCTCTTGTTCCTATTTTTAGTACCCATCACAGAAATATCAGTTTTAATCAAGTTTGGAAAAACAGTGTATCTTTAGTTTGTAACATGGTAAGATTAACCGTTCTAAGTTCACCATCATGTTAATATCTTAATATGTACTATCACTGAAGTAGTATTTGAAAGTTATGAATTATTCTTTTTCTTGTATCCTTCCTTGGATTTTAAAATGCATTTGGTCATTGTTACAGGATTATACCATCTGTAAAGAAGCCAATTTTTGTTTTCAACTATAGCAAAGAAGACAGAACTACATCTATAAATTAGAAAACTCTGAATAGATCGTTTTTAAATTAAGCCAGAAGTCTCCAAGCGTGAGAAATAGGGTTAACACTCACTGTACTCTGTACAACTAAGAACTATACTTAAAATAATCTCATTTCTGCCTGCTGTTTGTCCACTTTGTCCTTACGTGGATGCATACGTGAGTGTGTGGCGCACAGGCTGGGTAGCACTCTGCTGGTGTTTGTGACCAGTCTCTGCCCTTCCATCGCTAGGAAGGGAGGACACATAAATAAGGGTTTGTGGCAGACGTAGTCCATTGTCTTCCTGCCACTCCTTACTGCTCTTTGCCAGCAGTATCCATTCCTCCTGGAAAGATGGGCGATGACTCCTGGTAAGCTTTAATTGGCAGTAGTAATCTTTTCTCTTAGCCTTGGACCCATGTCTGAAGAGTTAGAGAGGTATCAACAATGATTTCTTGAAAGGCTTTCCCTCAGAGAAGCAGAGCCTTGGTGAGCATCACCTGGTCTGGATGTGGTGCCTGATAGTGACTCCCAGCCATGGATAGTGTAGTCATGGCCATTACAAGAAAGCAGAACAGCCTGGGACCTGAATGACGTCACAGAGCCACCAAACAGCTTGACCTGCAGCCACTCCATGTCTGGACTGCGTTTTTCCTAAGGAACGATTTGCTAAGCCAGTTGACATAGAAACATTTTATTAGTGACAAGACAGTCCAGCTGGGGTAGCATCACACTTTGCGGGAGTTACGCAGTTCAGAAGTGGACTTCAGGTAATCATTTATTTTGGTGTGTTAATGGAGAGATTTATTGTCTGTGAATTTGTAAATAATACACACATTGAAAATGAACTTGAAACAAGTGTGCACGCTTCCTTGAGCTGTTCTGTCATTGGCCTGTTACCTTCCTGTGTGTTGACGTGTGCACGTGTGTGGCGGCCCAAGTACAACCGCAAGTGCTATCTCCCTTGTCCGCTGAGGCAGGGTCTCCCTAACTGGTCTGGGGTTTTACCAAGTAAGCTAGGCTGGCCCCAGCATGTCTCAGGGTCCGTGTGTCCCCAGCTGCCCACCGCTGGGATTCCAAGTGCCCCGCCTTTGTACGTGGACTCTGGGTATGGAGCTCGAGTCCTCTGGACTCCAGCCCAGGCCCTCAGGATCGTGAGGCCTTGTTTTGCCCTGTTTGAGCTCTGAGTGTTGCACTGTAGCCCTGACAGGCCTTGAACTCAAGGTATCCTCCTGCCTGAATCTCCCAAGTATGGGAGTACAGAGGTGAGTCCAGTGCCTAGCTTGACCCAAGGAATCAACGCCTGAAAACTGACATCAGAGCCTCTCCTGTTGTCTAATACCTTAAATCTTGCTTGAGGTAGTTTGACTTGGGCATGGATTATTGCTTACATTACTTGGCAAATGCAGTAAGAGGTAAGGATCTGATTCTGTTCGCTTTCAGATAATTATCCTGGTGGCGTATATCTTTTGAGCAATTTATCCATTATACAAAATGCCACACACCAGGCGGTGGTGGTGCACACCTTTGATCCCAGCACTCAGCAGGCAGAGACAGGCGGATCTTTTGAGTTCGAGGCCAGCCTGGTCTACAGAATGAGTTTCGGGACAGCTAGAGTTACAACAGAGAAACCCTGTCTGGAAAAACCAAAACAAGGGGGAAAAATACCACTTTACTCCTGTATGAGACTCACGCGGTTTCTGTTGTTGCTCAGCCCAGCCCCCACCCCATGTCCTTGTGTAATTGTGAGTGTGCTACATAACAAAACGTAAAAAGTCGGGTAGGTAGTTTAATTTGGGATTGGAGCAAAACGTTTATAGTGTATTCGTTGAAATGATAATCTACAGGAAGGCATGGTGGTGTACACTTGTAATCCCAGCACTTGGAAGATGGGGGCAGGACAATTTAGAGGTGGGCCAGCCTGGAGTAGAGGGAGACACACACAAAGGTGGATACCAGGTGTCTCTCTCCTTCATCACTTTATTTTTTGAGTCAAGGTCTCACTGAACCACAGCTTATAGATCCAGAGCTGAATTGGCTGGCCAGTGTGCTTCAAGGATCCACCGTCTCTAGTCTGAGCCCCACGACTTTGGGTTACAGGCATGTATCACCATAACCAGCTTTCTACATGGGTTTTTAAGATTGGAACTGAGGTCCTCCCACTTGTACAAGAAGCATTTTACTAACTGGGCCATGTGTTCAGCCCATAACATACATTTAAAGAAAAAGTAAAGATAACACCACCACCAGGACCACATTGTATTAGAGCCCCGGATTTGCCCTTCACTCCTGCCATCTCTCACAGCACCCAGTTATGATCCAGCTCTAGCCAGGAAGTCACATGACTGTCTCCCAAGTTATGCCAAGCTTTATAGAACACCTCTACTTAAAATGAAGCCTACAAGGACGTTTTTCTTACTGCACAGATAACTATGAAGAATACATTGAGCTGAAGAGATATCACAGTGGCTAAGGCACTTTACCTGCAAGCAGACAAGAGTTCAGGTCCCTAGAACCTATATAAATGCAAGGAGCATGTGACGGTCCACCTGTCATTCTAGCCTCAGAAGGCAAGAGATGAAATCCACAGAACAGTCTTAGCTCTGGGTTCAGCTGAGAGAACCTGCTTCAAACAATGTACAAGAGTGACTGTCGATGATTAGACATCAGTTTTGGGCTTACACATACGTACAAACCCAAGCATCAGCCCATATACATGCAAACATGCACACACATGAAAACGAAAAAAACCTTCCATTGGAATTTCTAAAATACATTTATTTCATCTGTGTGTGCATGCCTGAGTGTGTGTATGTGCACCACGTGTACAGAAGCCTGTGGTAATCAGAGGATATCCGGTCCGGTGGAACCAGAGCTACACGTGGTTGTAAGCCACCACGAGGTTGCTGGGAACTGAACCTGGCTTCTCTGAAGTGCTGTTAACAGTCTAGCCGTCTCTCCAGCCACCTCCTCTGTTGAGTTTATGATACCTGTGAAAATAATGAGCTAGCACAGGCAACTGGCTTGTTGCTACCGTCTGAAGCTGGAGACGGCATAAAAGCGAGAACTGTGTGGTGGACACGGGGAACTGGAGACCAGTCGGATTACAGAGCAGGTGAAGCACTTTCGGAAGGAAGGTGCGGTAACAGACAGGCACTAAAGAACACCTGAGTTGGAATCACCCATGCAAGGCCTTTCCTCTCTATACGGCATTAGGGAAGCATATTCAAGGTGCTGGGGAGGTGGCTCAGTTGATGGACATGAAATCAGAGTTTGATCCCCAGTAGCTCCTGGAGCTGGGAAGACAGAGGATCCCTGGGGCTCACTAGCCTGCCCCCCACCGAATTGGTGAATTCTAATGAGAAAGGTGGAGGGTGACTGAGGAAGATACCTATCGTCAGCCTCAAACCTGCAAACACATGAGCGTGCAAACATGTTCATGTATGTACACTGTTTTTAAAGGTTTTTTATGTGTGTTTGAGTGTATGTCTGGGCACCGTAGACGCAGGAGTCCTTGGCAGTCAGAAGAGGGGTCAGATACCCTAAAGCCAGAGTTACAGATGATTGTGGGCCATGTGGGTGCTGGGAACTGAACCTGGGCCTTCTAAAAGAGTAACCAGTGCTCTTAACCACTGAGCCATCAATCCAGCCTCACGAATTTAAAAACAAGAGAGAGACACGAAATGATGAAAAATATGTTTGGAACGGGGAAAGTAGATAGGACTACGCGTGAAGCAAATTTAACACGTTCTTCTGTTGCTTTTATTTATGTGTATGAGTACTCTGTCTGCTGTCTGTGCACGACAAATATTCCACGTGCCTGCTGAGGCAAGGTGTCAGATCCTCTGGGCCTGGAGTCGCAGACGGTTGTGAGCTGCCATGTGGGTGCTGGGAATTGAACCCCGGACCTTCTAAAGAGCAATCAGTGCTCTTAACTGCTGAGCCACCTCCCCGGCCCCTGTTGTTTCTGAGACTGCAACTCACCCCGTACCCCAAGTCTGCTCTTAAGATAGAATTTGAGATTTTTCCTACCACTGCCTCCCAGATATTAGGATGTAGGCTTGTGTCACCATGCACAACTCTGCACCGTACACTTTGAGGTGGGAAAAAAGCTGAACGGTATCTAAAGTCCTAACGTGAACCATTTCCGTTTAAACCTGTGTATGTGCCCAGGAGCCCAGGAGCCCAGGTTCTGCGTGCGATGAGCCTTGACAGGAGATGAAGGTGGGAGTTTATACAATTCATATCTTTTATAATCTGGGGGGAAATAATGAACAAGGAAGATAAAACCTTATTTGATATAACTAAAAGTCTAAAACTGTTTCATTACATAAGCAGCCAATTAAAGGAGAAAGATTGAGAAGGCAGGGGTGTAAAGAGATCAAGTGAAATAAATTATAGAAAGGCTGAGAAAACAGGGACACGAGGAAAATAAAAGCAGAGGTAGGTAGATGTTGTGGACGTTTATCTTTGGTTATTATAAAATGTTTTATGCACTGTAGGGTGAGGCTAACCTAGGTCTTAGCATTCTGTATTGTTTGCAGGTGTTGGATTTATGTGGGGGCTGTTTAATTGCTACTGATCTGCACGTGGTATCAGAACACCTAAGGACTTCTGAATCAATAAAAACACCTGAGCTCAGATGCTCAGGGTCCACTGTCGATCGAGTATGGTGCTGGCCAGGACGGTGGTTCCCTCTGCTGAGGTCAGGCAGGGTTTGCAGTTACAATGTCTCTCGTGGAGCCCACACGGCAGAGTACCGCTACAGGTAGAGGGAGGGGCTATCCAGGCACAGTGGTCCTCCAAATGTCACCTTCAGTCACATTTCACAGGTCACTGGGGCTCCAATTCCTCCAGTCCCCATAGGATTGGGGATTCCCTACCCCACAGTTTAAAAAACTGGCCACACAACCAAAGGTGAGCTTTATCAAGGAATTGCATGGCCTTTCTCAGTAGAGTAAGATCTGAGTGGTCATCATCTTTATGCCTTGTGAAGCACCTGCCTAATTCTGAGGTATTTGTTTGAGGTAAGGTCTCTGTGTAGCCCAGGCTGGCCTCAGACTTATTACAGAGCTAAAAATGATGAACTCCTGCTTCTCTGGCTCCACCTGCCCAGTCTGTGGAGTTCTGGGGGTGAAATGTGGCAATACTGGACAAGCACCGCACCCACTGCCCAGCCTGCTTCTTGTTTTAATGGAGAGCTAGAGTCCTTTATTATGATGCCTCAAATCATATTTGTGTATTTTGCAAACTCATTGGGGAAAGACTGGAACTTGAGAGAATGAGTAACAAAGGCCAGTTTAAAGGAAGGTGTTTGGGAACTTGGGGTGATATTGCCTTCATGGGTTTGGAACAGGTAAACCCATGCAGCACTGGAGCCCCTCAGAAAAGGCCAAGGCATAGGTCCGCACTCCGAAAAAGGAGACCAGGCCCCTTTGTAAACCTGGAGAGTCATCAAAAAAACCCCAAACAGTCAAATCTCGTGTGTGTTGTTCCAAATTCATGGCAATGTGGTATCCCAGGGAGACATGGTGGGCACAGGCCAAGTTCATGCTGTGCTGTGCTAGAATCAACTGGTTTCTCAGAAGGGGAAAAAAAAAAAAAAACGTCAGAAAGGAGATGGGCTGTGCAGAGCAATTGTCTCTGATGGATACCAATTTGGGGCAAAAGCAGAGTCCAGTCCCAAAGCTCGTTCCTCCATCTTTATTAAAGCTAGGTCCTCCTGCCCTCAGCATTGGGGGCAGGGCAGAAACCACTGGGGACTAGGAAGGATGGGGTTGGTGCCCTTCCAGCCCATCTTGCCCTGGCTTTTTCTGAAGTTCATGTCCCGGAAGACACGGGAAGGAGAAAAATAGAACAGAGTGGTCACTGCTGAGCCGTCAAGACCTACGCCTTCCTCCCCACTCCGCCTCACCCAGCCGGGCTAAGTTCTGACCACCACCACCCAGGCTCTCCTCCCACCCATGGACCACCCACCCAGCACCTAGCAGCCTACCTGTTAGTGCTCAGGCCCTAAGTAAGTGCCTATACTACAACAAAGGATCTAGGTCTAAACAGAATGAGGTTGGGTGGGAATCTCACTTCTCTAGCCCCCAGTTACGCTGGCCAGGAACTCGTGGACGGTGGGAGGGGCTTGTGTGAGTCACACTTCAGATGCCAACAGTCTAGGCTGGAGAGTCAGTGATCCACCGAGCAAGGGGCCTTGCATAGTAAGGCACTGTGAGCCAGGTCCACAGAATGCCTATACCGACAACCACTGCGGAAGCCACCAACCCCTCTGTGAGCCACGGACTCACCCGTGGCAGAAACACTACCTGCTTCTAGTATAGGGTGATTGCAGAAGCAGAGTTAAGAGACTTGCAGAGGGTGTAGGACCCTTATTATAGGCTGAGGGAAGATGCCTGAACCCACCCCAGCGCTGTGGATGGCTGAGCACAGGGCTCCGTTAGGGAACTACGTCAAGACCAGGTCTGCAGGAGGCCACTTGCGGCCACTAGAGAACCAACAAGCTTAGAGGGGACACGGATACCAAAACCCACCTTGTAGCCAGTGCTTGACAGACCTGTGTATAGGGGTTGGAGTGAGGATTTCCGAAGCATAAGGCTGCCAACTCCCCGGAGACATTGGTATCTGGCTTTTCCAACCCCTCCCACACTCTTCAGGCCATATAAGGGATGGAAATAAATACCCACAGTCGACAAAACAAAAGCTTTCCCTGTTCGAACTGCCATCCCCCTGAAACCCATGTGAGGCTCCTGCCTGCCACGAACTAGGTTCTTAAAATTACTGGACACACTCAAGAGATCGGAAGACAGTCCCCCCGAATCTCCCAGGGAGAATGGGAAGAAGCCAAACGCACCAAGAAACCCAGACGCGGGGCAGAGCGGCCGGAGGCTCTCCCTCGACCTCCCCGCCATGCTAGGGCTCCCCGTCGCCCGTCAGAAGACCGGGTGACAGACTCCTAAGCCGCCGGCTCCACAGGCCACCTGAATCAGAATCCGAGAGGATCTGACTGGCCTCGCCCGCCATCCCTAGAGCACGGATCCGGGGATGGGGCGCTCTCGATCAGGGCGGCGGCGCGTGCGCGCCCAAGCCAGATCTGAAGCTCCGGGCGGGAGGGCCCCGGGGCACCCGAGACTGGGAATCCACGGCCCGCCCAGGAGCGGGGCGGGGGGCGCCGCGCGCTTCGACCGGCCTCACAGGCCGCTCTCCCCGTAGGCGCCCGAGGGCCCGGCGAACGCGGCGGCATCGGAACCGAAGCTGGTTCCTCCCGCGAACTCGAGCAGCTCTCCGGACCCGGAGCCGGAGTCCGGCGGCGGCGGCACGGCCTTGGCGGGCGCGGCGGCCTTGGCGGCGGGGCTTTGCGCCTGCGCGCCCGCCTGCCCGCGGTGCGTCTTCATGTGCGTGAGCAGGTGCGAGCTCTGCGAGAAGCGCCGGCCGCAGTTGGCGCAGGCGTACGGCCGCTCCCCCGTGTGCGTGCGCTGGTGCGTCACGAGCACCGAGCGCTGGGAGAAGCGCTTGCCGCACTCCGGACACGGGAAGGGCCGCTCGCCCGTGTGGCCGCGCCGGTGCTTGGCGAGGTTGGAGCGCTGCGCGAAGCCGCGGCCGCAGTCGGCGCAGCGGAACGGCTTCTCGCCCGTGTGCGTGCGGCGGTGCCGCTTGAAGTCCGAGCTGTGCCCGAAGCCCTTGCCGCAGTCGGGGCAGCGGTGCGGCTTCTCCTCGGCGTGCGCCCACTGGTGCCGGGTCAGCGCCGCGCTCTGGCCGAAGCGCCGGCCGCACTCGCCGCACGCGTAGGGCCGCTCGCCCGTGTGCGCGCGGCCGTGCGCCGTCAGGTGCGCGCGCCGGCTGAAGCCCGCGCCGCACACGCCGCACACGAACGGCTTCTCGCCCGTGTGGCCGCGCACGTGCGCCGCGAGGTGCGAGCCGCGGGCGAAGCGGGCGCCGCACTCCGGGCACGGGAAGGGCCGCTCGCCGGTGTGCGTGCGCCGGTGGCGCGCCAGGTGCGAGCCGTACACGAAGCTCTTGCCGCAGTCGGCGCAGCGGTGCGGCCGCTCGCCCGCGTGGTAGCGCTGGTGCTTGGCCAGCGCCGCGCGCCGCCCGAACGTCTTGCCGCAGTCGGAGCAGATCCACGGGCTCTCCTCCTCCGCCAGCGCGGCGGGCGCGGGCTCCGCCAGCAGCGACCCCACGGCGGGCGCGAACGCTCGCAGGCCCCCCTCCGCCCGGGCTCCGGGCCCCGCGCTGCGGAATGGGTCGCAAGCCAGCCCCGCGCCCTCCGGGGACAGCGGGGCGCCCAGGGGGCCGGAGAGACGGCGCCCGTCGGCCTGCAGCCGCTCGGAGAAGTCGGGGAACCCCAGCATGGGGAAACCGTCGGGATGCAGCCAGGACTTGGGGTGCATGGGGAAGTGGAAGCCGAGCGGGTGCGAGGAAGGGCCCTCGCCCAGGCCGTTGCCCATCTCGCGGAAGCGCCTGTCTGGCTCGGGGTCCTTCTTGCTGTCCGGGACAGTCGCCTCTGCCGCCGCCGCCCCGTCCGCTCTGGCTTCAGCCTCGGCGTCGCCATCCGCCACTCTAGCCCCAGGCTCTTCGGTCTCCTCCGGCCCGGCCTCCAGTTCCTCGGGCTCCGCCGTGGCTACAGCTGCGACTGCCATCTCCACCTCCTGGGGAGCCGTCCGCGCGCCGTCGCCACCGCCGACACCGCCGGGTTCCGTGCAGCCGCCGCCGCGCCGGTGACGCTGGAAGTCGGCGCGCAGGCGGAAAGCCTGGCCGCAGTCCGGGCAGCAGTGGGGACGGTCTGCCGTGTGCACGGCCTGGTGGCGGGCGAGCGCCGAGCTCTGGCTGAAGCTGCGGCCGCAGTGCAGGCACGGGTAGGGCCTCTCGCCGGTGTGCGTGCGCTGGTGGGTCACCAGGTAGGAGCGCCGCCCGAAACCCGCGCCGCAGAAGGCGCAGCGGTAGGGCCGCTCGCCGGTGTGGATGCGCCTGTGGGTGACCAGGTGCGACTTGTAGACGAAGCGCTTGCCGCAGTCCGGGCACGGGAAGGGCTTCTCGCCGGTGTGAGTGCGCTGGTGGATGGCTAGGTGCGAGCGGTACACGAAGCCTTTGCCGCACTCCTCGCAGCCGAAGGGTTTGACCGCCGCGTGGTAACGCTGGTGCTTGGCCAGGCGCGAACGGTGTGGAAACACCTTGCCGCACACGTCGCAAGTGGTCTCCGGACGCCCGATGGGGATAGTCATTGCAGAGAACGCCCAGGGAGCCAGAAAGTTCTCCCCTGGATCCCGGCCGGCCAGGAAAGGCTTAACTTCAACCTCCTGGGCCAGGATACCAAGACTGCTTGGGTTGGGCCCCCAGCCCTCTGGAGTCTGCACCGAATCTGAGTCGTCGGGGCCCCAAGTCCCAGGCACATCCCCCACGCCATAGGCTGCAGACCACAGACCCGGGGGCTCGTTCTCCTCCTCCGCCATATCTGCAAGGAAGTCCTCGTCATCTTCCTCCTCGTGGTCCTCTATGTCATCGTTCCAGAACCAAGCTCCTGAAGGCAAAAAGACAGAAGACGGTGGCACAAGCTCAGCAGGAAAATCAGCCTTCGTGGCAGCCAGGCCCTGAAATCCGTGCAACAGACCTGCTTCGGGAAAGTCAGCGGCTGTGCACGCCAACGCCGGTATTGGCCAGCAGGAAAGCCACTGGCCTCCCTCCCCCAGTTAGGGACACTATGAACTCCTGACCAAGAAAGCCAGGGTCTTCTAGGCCAGGCTTGCCACTCTGTGGAGGACGAGAGACTGCACAGTGGTAGTTTATCTGCAGGCCCTGGTGTGCAGAGAAGGGCTCTGGAGTGAGACCTAGAGCATTGCAGCCCTCAGGCACCCAGCAGGCACAGCAGCCCTGACTTAAGCCTGGAGGACCTACTCTGCAGCTTTTCTCCCCCTACTTGTCTTTACCGGTAGCCAGGAATGGCTAGCATGGGACGACCCCTGGGCTCTCACCTCCAAGAGGGCCAGAAGCCATGCATGTGGGGTCTTCAGTTCCTCCCCACAGAGAGAGCACCCCTGGGTTTCATTTTCCTGAACTGTGCATTTGGGAAACTCTAGAACAGTTGAGACTGTGGGCATGTTGTAAGCACCCCTGGGATTTTCTGCCACAGACCCCTCCTACCAAGCTGCACCCCTAATTCACCCTTCTGTCCTTCCAGGGGTCTTTGTGGGCTCTAGAATCATGTCTGTAGGGCCACCTTATTTGAGAAATGAGTGCTGACAGTCTGCCACCATGATACCCCCAGGAGACACAGGGACACTGTTCCCCCGACCCCCCAGTGTTGGGAGTACCCCCTAGGCAGGACTAGAGGACTCAGTTCCATCTAGGGCCTGGCTACCTGACTCCACCAAGCAACCCTCACAGCTGTGTGCCAGACTCTGCATGCCGGGGGTGTTTGTGCATTGCTCCTGGCCCAGAGACCTCTCTCTTCACGGTTACTCTCCCTTTCCTGAGCTTATTTCTGCTTAGCTCAGCCACTAGGTAAAAGAGTCGCTGGGTCTGCACAGATGGGGATACCAACTGTCCCCAGGCTACCAGTGTGCACTGTGAGGTCAGTTCTGCTTAAGAAGGGTCACGTGAGGGGCTGTAGACACCACCCCCCAAAAGCTGTGCTTACTTGCTAGTTTATGGATTCTCACTGCCTCTTAAACTACATGTGGATGTTTAAGCCACTTCAATCCTGGATGTTGTATTTCCTTTCTATCCTTTCTTCTCAGAAAAGAAAAGGGGCTAGGGAGATGGCTTCCTCAGCACTTGCCCAACAAGCACGATAAAACCCGAGTTCAATCCCCAGCACCCATGTGAAAAGCCTGATGTGGTAGTGGGTGCTTGTAATCCCAGAATAGGGAAAGCAGAAATGGATTAAATCCTGTGGCTTCTGGCCAGCGGGCCTCATCATCAACCCCAGGTCCAGGAAGAAACCCTGTCTCAACAAGGGGACGGTTCCTGTGTCGACTTCCAGCCTCCCTGCACACATGTACCAAGAAAGGAAAGGGGGCAGAGGCCTGCAGCAGAGGGAGTGGGTGTTACCCCCACAGGGCAGACCATGCTCTGGCCAGCACAGCCTCCGGATGCTGCTGGAAGATCAGATGCTAGGGAAGGAAGCGGGAGGATCTGTCTCAGAGCAAAAGGCCAGGCACACACAGTCTCCAGGACCACAGAGGCTGCAGCCACTCCGGGAGGGCCAGCTCCAGCTGCATTCCCTGCAGACTGGAGGCAGGAAATGGGTGAGTCAGAGACAGGGACCTCCTGCCTTCTCTGCTTTAAGGTGCTCACCCAGACCAGAATCTGAAGACCTGATTTCTTCCCAGAGTTACTTCGCAAGGTCCCACATAAAACAAAACACAAACCAGCACGGTGGCACATTGGAGGGTCAGAGATGAGCAGCTCCCTGGAGCTCACTGGCCAGCCAGCCCTGGTGAGGCTCCCACAGGAGTGAGACCCTGTGACTGGAATGGATGGGGGAAGGGCTAAGGTTTACTCATGCAGAAATGGCCAAATGGGTGGAGAAGCCAGAAAACTAGTTAGTCTGAGTGTAGAAAGCCACACTGCTGGTTAGGTAGGTATTGGGGAAGTTTATCTTAGTTATATTTGAAATGAAATTGTTTTATGCACTGTTGGGTGAGGGGCTGTCTAGGGCATTCTGTACTGTCTGCAGGAGTTGGATTTCTGTGGGAGTTGTTTGATTGCTAATGATCTGCACGTGCTATCAGTAGAAAACCTGAGGAGTTCTGAATAAACACACCTGCGCTCAGACACTTGGGATCCCACTGTTGATCGAGTATGGTGCTGGCCATGACGGTGGGTCCCTCTGCTAAGGTCTGGCAGAGTTTCTACCTAAGAAATGGCTCTATGTCTTCCCTGGTGACCCGCCCAGTAGATGTACTACTACAGGTAGGTTTCTGTGCCAGCTTGACAACGCCCTTGATTTATGGAGAACAAGCAAAACAAAAACAAAACTTCACAGGCTCCAAGATGGCAACAACAACAGCAAAAGCCAATCAAGGCTCTCCAAAGACTTACCAGCCCTTAGACCGCTGTGAATCTGCACCGTGAGGACTCAGGAGGTGAAGGCAGGGCATCAAACCTGCCCTGGCTTCGTCAGCACTTCCCTAACAAGCACAGAGCAGCCTCCCTGTCTCCTCAGAGTCACTCTGCACACCAAAACATCAGCATTAACAGCATCAGGAAGGCAGAGGCACCGGGTACAGGTCTGCAGAGCTCTTGCCTTGGTAAAGGCTGAAGTCTGACTCAGTCCTGTGCAACTGTCCAAGCGGAAACCCTTCGAGACTCGTACTCACCCGTGTAGACACCAGTGACAATGTCTCCCTCCTCAGGATGGGGACTGTCTGGGACCCAAGGCTCTTCTCCTTGTTCCAGGCGGAAGATCAGATCCGGTTTGGGGATTGGGTATCCTGCCCAGGAGAGGGACAGATGGCAGTTGCAGGGGTGGCTGTCCCAATGGGCTTCAAGCTATCCCTGACCACGCTCAAATTCTCTGCCCTCCACCCTTCCAGGACCAGCCCTCCCCACTTCTGAGCTGAGAGATCCTATCCATCCCTGGAAGCCTTGCCTTCCATACCCAGCTATCTTCCTGAGAGGCCCCAACACACCAGCGGTTCTCAACCTGTGGGTCGCAACCCCTTTGGAGGTGGAATGAGCCTTTCACAGGGGTCCACTAAGATCATCTGCATATCAGATATTTACATTACAATTCCTAACAGTAGCAAAATTACAGTTATGAAGTAGCAACAAAAATAACTGATGGTTGGGGGTCACCATGGCTTGAGCTGCATTGAAAGGTCCCAGCATTAGGGAAGTTGAGAACCACTGCCCTAGTCTCTCCAATCTAGAGACCTCTGGGGGCTGTACAGTTGAAAGACCAGATTGGACCAACAGCTGCATAGCTTCTCTACCTGGTTCCGACTCCCTTGGACAGCTAAAACACCAGAGCCGCAGGGCACACCGCCTTAGGGTCCCTCCTTACCCAAGGAGACCAGGATCCCATAGTTCTCCTGCATTACTTCCCGGTACAGGTCCCGCTGGTCCACATCCAGCCTCTCCCACTCCTCCAAAGAGAAGTACACAGCCACGTCTTCAAAAGTCACCAGGCCCTGAAGAACACAGAGCCCCAGGAGAGAGGCTGAGGGGGAAGCCCTGCCTCTAACACCCGTGCCAGATGAGGTCAGAAAACATAGTGGGGACACAGTCCAGTAACCCATTATTGAGGGGTCTACATGTGCCCAGATGGCACTGCAGCCTCTCGGACCTCGCACCCTGTGACAGGGAACCATCTCCAGCCGGAGATGGAAACTTCAGGTTCAGAGGACAGAGACCCTAGATACTACCCCACCCCCCTCCCATGTCACACACTCTGGTCCTAGCAAATACCTCAGCTACATCTGCAGGTTAAGGATGGACAGGTGGTACCGACTGAACTGAGTACCATCATGGCCCCTCCTGTGTCACACACTCTGGTCCCAGCAGATACCTTGGCTACATCGGCAGGTTAAAGATGGTGAACAGAGGGTGGGTCCTGATGCCTTAGCTAACAGCAGGGAAACAGACCCCAGGAAGGGAATAGTCATTTTAGAAGACTCCAACCTGACTTGGGGGTGGGGCAGGAACAGCCATGCCCAGTACAGTTGAGTGAGTGGGAGCCAGAGTACTCAGGACAACACAATGACCTGGGAAGGGTCAGGGACCTGGGAAGACAGAACCACAGAAACCCTGGGCCTGGAACCTGAAGCCCTGTCCTCACTCAAGAGCCACCACCCATAAAGGGTCCAGGACCGCGGGTGTAAGGACGCCAGGGAAAGGCTGTCCGGTATCCTGAGCTGCACGTGCAGAGGGCAGCTCACCTGAGTTAGGAAATGGTCGTCATCTTCCTCCTCCTCCTCCTCCTCGGGATCTTCATCCTGAGTAGTGGGAGACAACCGGGAGGCCTGCAGGGCTGAGAGAAAGATCCTTAGGGCCAGGGGTACCTGGCTGGCAAGCAGAGCGGGGCTCCTGGCTACTCCCACACTTCAGACACAGGTCCGGTCCTCACTTTATGACCTCAGCCTCTTGCTCCCCCCAGCAGTGGTGGGGACCCTGTTCTTACCTTTTCCTTGAAGAACTGGTGATTCGGCATCACCACCATTGCTAAGCCGCTCCTGGGTCCCTAAGCTCAGACTCTGCTCCTCCGCCAGCACCTCCTCCACATCGTCCCCGCCGCCACCACCATCATCATCATCATCGTCCTCTGAGTTGGTCTTCACATCCACCTCTGCCACCTCCTGTACCCGTGTGGCCACTTCGTCTTCTTCAACCCCTGCTTCCTCTCTCCCCGTCTCCTCCTCTTCCTCCTCTTCCTCCTCAGGGTCAGAGTCACATTCTGAGCCCTTTTCTGCTGGCCCTGGCTGGGTAGCCGAGGAGTCTGGAGTAGTGTGAAGGGCAGCCATAGTCCCTGGGAGAAAGTCTCCGTGTGGCCTGAAACACAGAGGTACTTGTGGCAGGGGAGGCCCCAAGGGCTGAGAGGGGGGACCCGGTTCCGCCTGCCATCTCAGGCTGCGCAGTGGCACGTGGCATGCTCAGAAAGGCTAACCGAAAGGGCTCCTCCCACCAGCCTCTGGGACACGGCTTCTGTTCTCTCACAGGCAGCCACTGTCTAGTAGTGTGAGCTGCAACCTGCTCGTGGGTGAGTCACCCATTATCCCAGCCCAGTCTATCCTCAAGGACCAGAGGCGTGGAGTGCAGCCAACAGAGCCTCAGGGATCCATGTTTACTGATGGGTGAGTGTGACCTACAAGGGGCAGCCTGGCCCACACACAAAACGAGAAGGGCAGCTTACCCAGCGCTCAGTGCACATGAACCAGGCCAGGCCCCAGCGCCTTCAGATCGCTGGCGCCTATGTGGCTCAGGCGGTGCAGGGCTGGAAGAGTATCTGGCTCCTCTCTTCAGGGGTGGGAGGAGAGTGCAAGACAACCAGCAAGCTCTTGGGTCCTCCTCCTGTGAGTCAAGGGAGAGACAGAACCATCAGCAGGCTGGGTTAGGGTCACTCGGCTGCCTTCTTTTCCTGACTCCAAGGGTGTTGTGAAAATCTCAGCCGGGCACAGGGATGCTCATCACTAGGCCAGCACAGATGACACAAAGGTGACACTCCTTCAAGTCTGAGGCTCACGGGGTCCTCTCCCCATAACCCCCAGTGATGCCACAGACTCAGTATGGCTGCATCTGGCCTGGAAACCAGAGCCATGCACTGAGGGGGAGGGGCAGTGGCTGTAGGACACAGCTACCAATCTGTCCCACATCCCAATGGCCTGGCGGTTATGGTTTTTAATAGTAGTGGTATTACGTTTATCTATGGAGGGGGGGTGTGCATGGCAAATGTGTGGGGGCCAGAGGACAGCTTGCAGAAGTCAGTTCTCTCTTTGTACTCCATGAGTCTCCGGGATCAAACGCAGGGCATCGGGCGTGGTGGCGGGTGCCATTAGCTGTTGAGCCAGCTCACAGACCAGTGTGGTTTTCACAAAGAGTCCTCTGACTCTTTCACCATCCCGCCACTCAGCGAGGGCCTTGTAAGTGTTTCCAATCCGAGTAGGACCATTCTGCCACCCCAGACGCTGGAGCCGCCTCAGTGGGCAGCATCCCCTAAAGGTGCCTAAAACCAGACGGTGGCAGGTGAAAATGCCCAGGGCCAGGAGAAAGCCAGACCACTGAGCCTGGTATTCCCATGGACACACCTGAGCGGCCTGCTGGCCTGTAGCCCTTCTGCTCTGACAGCTGCTTTAAAACCTACGCTGAGTGGGTTGGAGAGATGGCTCAGAGGTTATGAGCACTGATGCTCGTCCAGAGGACCTGGGGTAAGCTACATGGTAGCTTACAAGTATCTGTACCTCAGTGCCAAGGATCAAATGCCCTCTTTTGCCCTTTGTGGGTACCAGGCATGCAAGTGATGCTCAGATATATGTGGAGCCAAAAGAACATGTACACATAAAATAATTTTTTCAATTAAAATCTACAGTTTGGAACTGGGGAAGTGGCTCAGTCATAATGTGCTTGCTTTACAACATGAAGACCTGAGTTCACTCCCAAGAATGTAAAAGCTAGCCATGATGGTACATGCCTATAATCCCAGCCCTACAGAGATGGAGAGAGGAGGATCCATGGGAGGGAGAGAGGGAGACAGAGGGAGAGAGAGGGGGAGAGAGGGAGAGAAAGTGAGCTGAGCACTAGCACCCATTTCTCTCTGCTTCCTGACTGACTGTTAGCAGCTGCCTCAAGCACCTGCCTCTATATCTTTCCCACCATGATGAACTGTACCTTTAAACTGTGAGCCAAAATGAATGCTCCCTCCCCTTAGCTGCTTCTTGTCAGGACAGAGCAAGGAGAAAGAAACTATTTTTTAAAAGCCTCTAAGGTTAACAGTCCAAAAGGTTAACAGGGCAGAAGCCAAGAAAAGCCTGATGCTCTAGGTGCCCTGACCCAAGATTCAGAACAAGAGTTCTGAAAACCAGTCTGACCAGGGGTAGGTCAGTTCATATTCTTGCAACTCGTCCCGAGGGCCCCCTCCCCCTCCCCAGATAGTCCCCACCCACTCCCAGTCAATCAGTCCCTAGAAAGCCTTTCTGCTCACTTCCCCATGACCTACCATCCCAGATCAGAATGCAGAGTCAAGTTCATGGCTTCCTCATGAAAAACCCCTGGGCCACTCTAACCCCTTTCTACTAAGGTCCTGAGCCTTGGGGCATAGTGCTTCCGGCGTTCAGAATAGAGTCGGGCACTGACCAGAAGAAGGGATGCAAAGACACGATGGTCAAGTTTGAAAAGTTAGGAACTCCAAAGAGTCCCAAATCCAGGGGAACCCACGTGAACGAGCATGTCTGTGTGTGCCGGCGCAGACGCGTGCACACTTGTGTCTAGTTACCTCCATTCCCGAGCAGCGGCCCCCACTCCAAGGCCCTCCGGGAACTCTTGTCCAGGATGTCTTTCCCTGTTCACTACAATCCTCACCATCCTCCGAGTTTCCGGAGCCCTTACTCTTCAGGGTTGCTCCCGGAGGCCATCCAAGATCCCCAGATCAGGCTCCTCAACTGGCCAGCCAGCCGCTCCAAGATCGCCCAGTAGCTACTGAGCCAAAACAGAGTGCCAAATACCAACTCAGGCTGAGCAAGTGGGCTGATCCTTGCGGTTACCTGTCCCTCCTCTTTCCCTCCTAGTGTCCACAAGAAATTCCACCAACCCTAGGGATGAATCCTCCATCCACCTGGGGGGTGGGGGTTCGGGTGATGGTAATAGACTTAGCAGAGAGCATCCCAATCAGCCTCCATTTGCAGAGGAAGGGGACTGGGTCAAAGCCGCTGTAGAGCGGCAGGACAAGGTGCTTCCTGGTCTCCCTCCCTCAGGGACGGTTACCTAGCATCCACCTCAAGCCTGGGCAGGAGTGCTGACAGCCCTCCTTGGAAGGTGTCTCTCCCGGGGGCGGGGGAGGCGCGGGTCCGGCTCCCGCCCCTGACCTGGAGGAGGAGGCGCTGGCACCTTCCAAATGTGCAGTGCATGTCGTCCCAGGCCCGCCCCCTCCCACGCTGGGGTCTATGCCCCTCTAGGGGGGGTCAAGCCATCCGTGACCTGACACGCAGGCCCGGGCCGGCATGGGCGTGGGGGACCTAGGGGCCTGGAAGATCCAGCTCATGCAGCTGCAGCTCCGAACCCGCCTGGCACGGCCCCGGAACCCCACGATCGCCCCACGGCCACCCGAGGCCTCCGGCGCCCGCGCATCCAGGACGGCCGGTCTCGCCGCCACCGCCCCCAGCGCGCGCGTCCCGCCCGCGCGCACCTGCCGCGTCCGCGCGCCCCACTCACCGCGCGCGCGCGCCCGGGGCTGGCCAAGCCGGAGCGAGACACGGGCTCGGGGGTGGGGGGCAGGGAGGCTGTGACCACCGGGGACACCCCCCCGCACTACACAAAGTGACGGCCGCGAGCTGCGCGACGGCGGAGGCGGTGGCGCGTGGGCACCGGAAGTGCCGCCCGCCGGCCCCGCCTCGTCTGCGCCCACGGGGGGGCACTTCCGGTCACGGAACTCTGGGTGCAGGCTGGGGAGCTGTCGCGTACACTCTCCTGTCGTATGCGTGGAGGACGCTCGTGGCCACACCCGATGAGCATCCCTGGACTACCTGCTCCTCTGCGCTCCAGGAGACCCCTGTCCGCCCTTGGAGATGCCCACGACGTCCAGCCCCAGCGTGCATCCCTACCATCCAGACTACGGCCTGAGGCCACCGTGGTGCCTGCCAGGACGAGCCCTGGACCCGTCCTGATAGCCACAGGACCCTTCTTGGATCTCATGATGGTGAAGGGTGGTGACGCCCTGTGGGTATCCGGGCAGCTGGTGTCTGACCCTGACATGGGCAAGGGTGTGGCCAGGAGGTTGATCCCTCTTTGATGACCCGCAGCTTCACCACACTGCCTCCTGGCGTCAGTTGTTTGTGCAGGGACAGTACTGACAAGGGTAAGGCAGAGGGGCGCCGCCTATTCAAGGCATGAGGGGGTCCTGTGGGCTACAGCAGTCAAACGCAGGGCAGGTTGGCATTTGAGGCCAGACTAGACTCCTGTTCTTCAACCCCCTGCCCTGCCAGCTCCAGGCCTGGCATCAATATTGGGAGGTGGCTTTGCAATTGTCTCACACTGGTTGAACCTTGACGGTCCAATGGTATATTCATGGCCATTCTGGGCAGTGCCCTGCTGAGCCATCTATGTTCCGAAGTCCCTGGACCCTGAGTCTGCTGGCCACCTAAGTCAGAGATGAGTGTCCCAGGTATCTATGGGGACCAACCTGGGACATGACCTGGGGAGACCCAGGTTTTAGCCTCTACCTCCCCCTTCTTCGACCTCCCCTCCCTTCCCCTACACTGAGAAGTCTTTATGAAACACTTGTGCTTTTCATTTCATTTTATTTTAATTTTTGGTTTTTTGAGACAGAGTTTCTCTGTTGTAACTCTGGCTGGCCTGGAACTCACTCTGTAGAGCAGGCTGGCCTCGAACTCACAGAGATCCATCTACCTGCCTCTGCCTCCCAAGTGCTGGGGTTAAAGGTGTGTGCCTCCTCTGCCACCACCACCCAGCTGCTTGTGCTTTTCTTGATAGACCATGTAGCCTGGTCATGAACCTTCCGCATGTCAGGCAAGCCCTAACCCCTGGCTTTCTCTGGCTGCCTCTCCCTTGGGTTCTTTAGGAACCAAAACCTCACCCTTCACCCATGCAGGCACACACGGAAGGAAGCTTCTTGTCTTTTCATTTTCACTAGGATATGGTCCACACGTGTGCACGTGAGCTCTCTCCATGATGACATTTTTACACACCTGATTATTTTTACACACTTGATTTTTTTTAAAAAGTAGATTGATTACCTAACAAATCACCTGCCTCCCTAAAGTTGTCTGACAGTCTAGAAACCCGGGGAAAGGAAAAGGAGACAGTCTCACCCTGTGGGAAACCAAAAGATAATGAGGGGTGTGTCTATTCCTGCCACACTGTGCTCACTCTGAAACCCTGTTATCAAGTGGGCAGGGGAAAGGGAAAACATCTTCAGATAGGGACCATGTATTTATAAGAATCATGCAGCTGGACCATGGTGGGGCACGCCTTTAATCCCAGCACTTGGGAGACTGAGACAGGCAGCTCTTTGTGAGATCGAGGCCAGCCTAGCCTACAGAGTATGTTCCAGGACAGCCAGGGGCACATGAGAAACCCTGTCTCCAAAACAGTCATTCAGTCAGGCATGGTTTCGTGAGTGTGCGGGAGTTCAGAGTTACAAAAGGAGTTCAAAGCCAGCCCGAGCAGCTTAGTAAGACCCTATCTCGGAAAAAAAAACAAAAAACTAAAAGCTTAGAGGTAGCTTAGCAGTAAGGGCCTGAGTAGAATCCCCCAGTGAGAGGCTGGAGTTGTGTCTCAGTAGCAGACTGATTACCTAGAACTCACACTCATGAGGGGCTAGGGATTTGACTCAATGGTAGCGCACTTGTCTTAAAACCATTAGTGAGGATCTGGGGTGTGGCCCAGTGGTTCAGTGCTTACCCAGCCTGCTCAAGGCCTTTGATTCCATCCCCAACCCCTTCAAAAGCAAAGCGAAACAGATAAGAAGTTAGTATTCCCTACATTGGATGATTAGACTTAGAGTATTATTTGAGGTCACTTTTTTTTTTTGGTGGGGAGGGAGTGAAGGAAGCAGGTGTTCTTAGTTACCACTTTTGGAGACTGCAAGTTCAGATGGACAGCAGAGACTCTAGAGAGGGATCCTGGCTACGTCACACTGCCAGGGGAATGTGTGTGCGTCTGTGTGCTGATACCACTTTGTTGTGTTTGATTGACTCTAGAGATAGCATTGATGACTAATCTTGGTCATCAAGGTGAGGCACTTGGGAAGAGAGCCCTCAGCTGAAGAATTAACTCCATCAGAGAGTTAATTAACTCTCTGTTGGAGAATTAACTCCATCAGTCGTGATGGACAGAAGGATGTGCCGTCTGTGAGTACGGTAACCCCCAGTGAGATGCCAAGGCCTCCACACTCGCTCCCCTGTCCCCAACCCCAGTCTCCGTGTCCACCACAACCCGGTCTTTTTACTTCCTTGAGACAACCTCCCTGGCTTCCTAAGGGTGGGGAAGGGTGTTCCCTTTCCATCATCTCCTCCTCGGCTTTCAGACGTCTGTCACTGCTGAAAGGGATGGATGGTGCCTGTGCAGGCTTCCTAGATTGAACGCTGCCACTTGCCCTTGCTGGCTGAGTGACATCGGCATGCGCGCATGTGCAGCCTCGTCTCTTCGTTGGTGACTCCAAGTCCCTGGAGTCGCTTGAGAGTGCATCATAGACTGGCTGGCGTTCTTCATGCCAAAGTATTTCATCTGAGAGCAAAGGCTTCACCTTCACAACCTTCACCCGTGTAGCACGCCGCTGTTGCAGCTCAGCAAGGAAGACAAGGAGGAGTTCTCATACGTGCAAGCCCTTCCAGCCTCAGCAGAGGGAACCACCATCCTGGCCAGTGCCATACTCCATTGACAGTGGAACCCAGAGCATCTGAGCTCAGGGTTTTTTATTTAGCCAGAACTCCTCAGGTGCAGATCATAAGCAATCAAACATCCCCCACAGAAATCCAACACCTGCAGACATTACAAAAGGCCAAGACCTAGAGACCCCCTCACCCAACACTGCATGAAACAATTATTTTGTACATAGAAATTGTACTAGAAATAAACTTCCACAACATTTCCACTTTCTGTATAAAAAAAAAATGCTTTACCTTTACAGCACAATTTAAGACTACACCAGCAAAACTGTTTACAAGAGGAACAATCATGAGTTTTGCTAATGCACAGGACCAAATGAAACCAAACATCTATCAAGCTTTTCACAATATCTTTGAACAGCAGAAAAACATTATCAATGTCCAATTATCTGGAATTCACTCACTATCTTCTGGGCTCCTCCAAAGGGCTTGAGTCACTTCTCTGGCTCTGCCCTCTGCAGCACACACAGCTTGTCCTCCAGGCTCTGGCTGGCTTCACTCCACTGTTGCTGCTGTTCTTTTAGTCATCCCATGGTACTGGCATCTCAAAAACTGCTGGGGTCCCTTGCTGCAGCTGGGCTGCACTTTCATCAGTAGCCTCTCCTGGGCTCTCTTCATGGTGCCAAGCCTCAGTTTCTTTGTATGACCCCTTCAATCTGGGCCTTCCATTCCCACCAGGGCTGTACCCTGACCAATGGCCTCTACTGGCTTCTCACTGTGCCAAGCCTCAGCTGCTCTCCAGTGACCCCATTCATGCTTTCAAAACCAGTAACACCAGGGTGACTCTTACAGTACCAAGTTAGGCTGCCAGCAGGAGATATATCTAGGAGATACAGCCTAATTCTGGAAGACAGATTCTGTGTGCTGACCCTGAGGAGGCTATGAAGAGTTCTACCTATCTCTCATTCTATATTAAGGCCGCCTGCAAAAGTGGTGAAAATTTCTTTCTACCCTTCATTTCTCTTTCCCTAAATCGAGAGTAAAATATTATAGTTAATAACTACACACCAGGCTGTGGTCAAAGACAAATATGGGTTCATTGTGCCATCAAAGCATCATACATGCACACACACACATACACACGCATATACACACGCATATACACATGCACACACATACACACACATATATACTACACACATATACACATATGCACACCATCCTCATTTTATGACAGTCATCCCAAGAGAGCCCCCTAAAGCCCCCATTTCCAACACACAGGCAGAGTGTGTTCAGTTCTCATGTCTCTCCGACCCCACCCACCTTTTAAAAATACTTCTTATTTACATGAACAAGTGTTTACCCAAATGTATGTGTCATATGTGTGTAGTACCCACAGAGGCCAGAAGAGGGTGTCTGGTCCTCTGGAACTGGAGTTAGAGACAGTTTTGAGCCATTACCCAGTTGCTGGGAATAGAACCTGGGTCCTCTGATAGAGCAGACAGTGCACTAACCACTGACCCATCTCTCCAGTGCTGCTGTCTCACTCACCAGCCTGTCTTTCCAGACCATGATGTCATCCCTGTCTCGATAGCTCCTTCGGTGCAGGCCCAGGAACCAGCACCAGGCATGAATGAGCATTTCAGACTTATGTACACATATGTACACGCTCACATATGAACACACATCTTTGCACCTGGAGACGCACAGGCGCACCATGCTGATATTCATGAGCACGCATAGGCATGCACAGCTGCATACACTAGCCTTTGCATGTGCACTCCTGTGTACACAGTACACATCACTCACACACACATTCAGAACACTCACACTCTCGCATATTCATACACACCTTCTCACATGTTTGTGCACTCCTAGGTGTATACTTGCATATGGTACACACACATGCACATGACACCTGCACACCCGTGTCCGTGTGCCCACCTTGTACTCCATCTGAGCTGTGGGAGGGGAAGGATAGACAATGCCGCTGTAGTCCAGCGGGTGCTAAGGGTCACATCAAGGGGCGCTGAGGTCAGGTATCCTAAATGCCTAAAGCCTCGTGCTAGGGGCTGGGCCTCTTTAGGAAGCTGCTACTCGTTAAGCTGTGGGTCTTCTGATTGCATTCCACCACTCGTGATATTTGGGTCAGGCCTATAGGGCCTCCTGGCATCGAAGTGATGCTGTGCCTCCTTCTGACCACACACTGGCTGGAGAATTCAGCAGCGGTCAAGTTCTCCTGAGAAGCCTGGGGGAAGTTAGGGCTGTGTGCCGCAGGTTGCCAGAACAGCTGTGGCGACACCATGCTGTCTCTCAGAAGGCAAGACAAAGCCATGGCTGAGCCTGGAGTCTTGATGGGTAGCTGAGGGCTAGGGTGCTCTGATTCGACTTTCAGCAAGTTTCGTAACGCTCTCAAGCCTCTGTCTTCCTCTGCATGGTGATCCATGGTGCAGGGCTCATGACGAGCAAGCACAGGGTCCTAGGGGCCAGCGGCTATGTTGTTGTCCAAACACAGGATGCAGTGTGTGCCCCCCTGCCTGCTGCAGAGCCCAGCAAGCCTGCCTAGGTCTCAGGGTCTCCCTCTTTCAAGTTTTCCATCAAAACCCGGTTGCCCTCCTGCGACCCCAGCAGTCCACTGGGTTCTTCTGCCACACCAAGGTCATCTGACACCCCCATTCTCCCCCTCAGTGTGAAAGGAAAACAAAGCCAAAATCATCTTTGCCCCCAAAGTATGTCCTGGAGCTGCTCACCATGTATGCCTGCGAACAGGGTGGCCGCACGGATGCCTTGACACTGCTGAAGGCTTCCGGCCCTTCCTGGACCTGGTCATAAAATATCAGCAGACAGGCATCTTCTAGACAGTCAACTACAACTTGAAAGATTGAGGACGTTTCTACTGACCCAGATCCAGAAAACGAGGTGCCTGCACCCCTGCCCCCACCCTGTTCCGAATTAACCGGATTCCCTTCCATGCTAGTTCTTCCATGACCTGGATTCTTCTACCCTGGGGTCATGTTGGTTCCCAGTGGGAAACTCAGGGAGAAGCTGCTAAATGGGTGGTCCTCGGGAGTGGGAGGGGCGTAGGAGCCAGGAGGGGGTGCTGGGAGTGGGAGGGCCAGTGGGAGGGGCGTGCCAGCCAGCAGGGGTGCTCGGGAGTGGGAGGGGCATGGGAGCAAGGAGGCGGTGCTCAGGAGTGGGAGGGTCAGTGGGAGGGGCGTGGGAGCCAGGAGGTGGTGCTCAGGAGTGGGAGGGCCAGTGGGAGGGGCGTGGTAGCCAGGAGGCGGTGCTCAGGAGTGGGAGGGCCAGTGGGAGGGGCGTGCCAGCCAGGAGGGATGCAGGAGCAGGGGTCAGGCAGAGGGGGCTCACACTGCTTTCATCTTTCTGTCACAGGGAAATGTGTGTGCTCTGATTGCTGAGAGGGGTCCAGATGGTAGGCTGTCCCTGAGAAACAGCACTGCCATTCCCTGGCCAATTTGTTAGCTTTTTAAAAACATCTATTGTGTGTGCTCCACAGCAAGTGTGTCGAGGTCAGAGGACACTTTTGGAAGTCAGTTCTCTCCTCCTACCTTATGGGTCCACGGGATCGAACTCAGGTCATCAGACTAGGCAGCGAGCTCTTTTAGCCGTGTAGTCCCTGTTAATTAGCATCTTGTCAGATCCCGGTTTTCTCTTTCAGAACTAAAAGAATGAAAACGAAGCCAGACAGGGCGGTGCCTGCCACAGTCCCAGCTCTTTGGAGGCTGAAGCAGGAGGAGTTTTTTCCTTAGGTTTTTTTTTCTTAGTCGTGGTCTCTCTACATAGCCTTGCAGTTCTAGAACTCACTGTGTACACTGTGTACTGCCTCTGCCTTCTGAGTGCCCGGATTAGAGGTGTACCCCACAACACCTAGCCAGGAAGATCTTAGAGGATAGCCTTGTCTACTTACTGAGGTCTTCTCAAAAAAAATTTTTTTCTTTAAATAAGGAGGGGGTATCTCAGTGTGTACTCAATACTACGGGCAGGGAACAAAGGCCGTGGGAGAGGAGGAAGAGAGGGAGAGAAAACAAAAGAGCAAAGGGAAGAAACAGGAGCATTAAAGGCAGGTGCTCTGAGCTCCCCCCGCCCCCCAACCCCAACCCCAGCTCCCCGTCACTGTGTGACGCCTTGTAGCTGGGTGAGAGTCTCTTGAAAGAGGTGGTTGTTCCCTTTTCTGTGCATGATAAATAACAGCTTTCTGAAGGGTTTTTCTTTCAAAACAGCTCTAGGAAGTTACTTTGACTCCTTAGGAGATTCAAATTGTCGACTTCTCGGGATACATTGTGTCTTTGCATCTCGGCACGCCCCCTAACCTCTCCTTTAGGCCTGTGATCCTGGATCCAGCCTGCCCCATGGGGGACATGGGAGGAGGTGGCCCCTGGTGTTGGCGTCTTTTAGCCAAAGAAGCAAAGGAGTGGCTGCCCTCCTCCTGTTTCCAGCTGCCAAGTGGAGGCCCGGGGCAGGAGGCTCTGTTCAGCCGCCGAAAGCGACAGCTAAGAGTGGTCTGAAGAGAGCGGGTGGACCCGACACAGAGTCCAATCAAAGGCTTTCTTGCTGTAGTGATTTAGAATTGCTGAGCTCAGAAGAACTGAGAACTGAACTCCAGGGGTTCAGTCAGCCATCGCCCCTCCCAGGTACCCAGAGACCCAGAGTCAGGTCACATGGTGTGGACCTGTCTCTCCAGGAGGAATCTTGCGGCAATGCCAAGGCTTATCCTGTCCTGTCTTTTGTCTACGTGGTACTGTCAGGATGGCAGTGGTCAGATCCCTACATTATTATTATTATTAATTATTATTATTATTATTACTATTATTAATGGTGAGACTGTTTGGTACTTCACTGACAATTATCCTTAGGAGCTGAAACTTGCCAGGCGATGGTAGCACACACCTTTAATCCCAGCACTCGGGAGGCAGAGGCAGGTGGATCTCTGTGAGTTGCAGGCTAGCCTGGTCTACAGAGTAAGTTCAAGGCCAGCCTGGTTAATCGCACAAGATCGAATCCACTGAAGTCTCTCATGGAAGAGAAGGGGGGCTCACGGGGTCACACCCTTCATGGGCATTTATATGCAGTTAATGGTTGACGGGAGAGGGATTTTTATCAGTGACATAGACATTGGTAAGGTGCCCATGCTCCTGTAAGCAAACCCTCACCCACGTGCCTTTAAGCAACCCTAGTGAAACACGGAAGAGAGACAGATAGGGACACCCACACAAGCGCACAGGGGCACGCACAGAGATAGAGAGATAGAAGGGGAAGGAGCATGGGAGGTCCCTAAATGGAGCCCACAGAAGGGAAATGGCATTGTAAGTGGGAGTGAGAAGATGGGTTACTGGAAAATAAGCTCACTTTATATGACATTTAACTTATTTTACATTATGATGCAATTAGCATATTTTAGATTCTGTTCCAATTAATTAGCAACTCTTCAACAAGATTAAATCAGTATTCTCTTTTTTTTCCCACTAAAATTATATCCTTCACTTGAGACATTCCCCACATCTCTTAGGGCAGGGGGGACATTTGAATTCAGTCTCATCATGGTGGTCACTTTCTGGGGACAGCTTTTGCATCTTGTGGCCTTTCATTTCCTGAAGATACCACATGGAACACCGGGGACCCCCACCCAGACTCATGCGGGCATCACGCCAGGCTCCCTGCTCTGTGGGATCCCTAAGAGTGTCAAGAGGTCACACGGAGCATCAAGGACATGGTGCTCCTGATCCGTGGGACTGGCCTCCATCACGCCAGGCTCTGTGGGATCCCTAAGAATGTCAAGATGTCACAAGGAGCATCAAAGACATGGTGCTTCTGATCCATGGGTCACCACCATGTGGACATCCAGGTCTCACACCCGAGAAGCTGACCCCAGTTGTGGGAGGGAGTCAAACACTGCTAAAGCACCTTGGGGCATCTGGGATAGGAGGTAGGTAATTGGCTGCCAGAGTTCATGGGACTGAGGAACCGAGCTTGGGCCAGCCCCCAGTCTCTCCCAATGCCTCCCATTTGATGCTTCTCATTGCAGTACCCGGTCGCTGAGACTTCATCTGACCTCCTGTGTAGCTGGCCTGTCTCTGTACTGGGTCTCAGTGCTGAGCAGTGTGTGTGTGGGGGCCATCTGCTGGGATGGAGAAGGGGGTCAGGAAACTTGTATTTTCCTTGCAAAAGTGGCGACTTTGGCTGTCCTGCCCTGGCTGCTCTTGCTTGGCTGTGAGCACCTATATGGAGCTGGAGCTGAGATAGCAAAGATGAGGAAACAAACGTGACACTCAAAAGCCAGCACGCTGACCATGTGCAGCTGTCTGGTAACCCAAAACAGTCAGACCCTCAGTGGCACTATGAGTGATGGGCATGGCCAGGCCCGGGCTAGTGCCCACCAACCTGCATAATCTAAGTGCTTGAGGAAGCACACTTCTGCCTGGATATATGAGGTGGAGAGTGACTGAGGACCTGACATCTCTCTCCAGCTTCCACATGCTTATGTGCGCGCGCGCGCACACACACACACACACACACACTCCCACGAACAGATATACATAATCCATACCACGCACACATAAAATAACTAGGAATCACACATTTGAAGGGATAATATCGGCAGGAAGTAGAAGCCATAGAAAGTGACATGAAGGATTTGCCAGAAAAGGAAGCAGAAATCCAAAGACACAAATGAAGCCACAACCAGTGATCAGTGAATTAGACACAGCTGAAGAGGAAGTTAGCAGATTGGAAAGTGGATTAGAAAAAAATCAATTAGAACAAACATGGAGACTCCTCCTTCCACACAGGTCCCTTCCCTCCCCTTCCTTCTCCCTCCTACAGCATCATCCTTCCTCTCTACCCCCCCAGCAGCTTCTATATCATCCCTCCCTCTGCTTCCCTTACACCCACTTTTCTTCTTCCACTTTTTCTCACCCCTTATGCCGATTTGTGTGTGTGTGTGTGTGTGTGTGTGTGTGTGTGTGTGTGTGTGTCAACCTGACACAAGCTAGAGCCATTTAGGAAAAGGGAACCACAAATGAGAAAATGCTTCCATCATCTATCCTGTGGGGGCATTTTATTAATCAGTGGTTGATGTGGGAGGGCCCAGCCCACTGTAAGTGGTGCTACCCCTGGACAGGTGGCCCTGGGATCTATAAGAAATCAGACTGAGCAACCCATGGGGAGCAAGCCAGTAAGCGGCACCCCTCCATGGCCTCTGCTTCAGCGTCTGCCTCCAGGTTCCTGCCCTGACTTCCCTCAGTGAGTGTGATGTGGAGCTGTGAGCCGAAACAAACCCTTCCTCAAGTTGATTTTGGTTATGGTGTCTCTCACAGTGATAGAAACCCTGACTAATACAGCCCCAGATGAGGGGCCCCAGCCTGAAGGGTTTTTTGGCTCCCCACATCCTCACCAGATCACTTAGTCCTGCTTCCATCCAGCTCATCTGATTTTGGCCCAGCTTCAGTGCCTGCAAATTTTGACCCCAGGCTATATCCAGAACCATCACTTGCAGGCTCCTCGTGTTGGGCCACTGTGTATTGCCTTCCCAATCCTGCTTGGATTGTGGGCACAGCAGCTGTCTCCTCACCCCCCACCCACACCCAAGAACCATTTTCCCCAATCCAGCATACACCATCCCATGCTGGCCTCCAGCAGCCCAAGTCCAACCTAATGCTCATTTACAAACTGGGACCACTGGGGGCTTATGCAGAGAAGACAGCTCCACCTTCCCCAGATGCAGAACCCCAGGGGGCTGTGATGGAGGAGCCTGCCCACCTCCTTCATCCTGGAGCAGGCAGGAAGACAGCTGTATTGCACATGGTCTCCAGGGTTGCTCTGTTCCCCAGAGAATCCTTTTTTTCCATCTCATTATCTATTGAGGCTGCTGCCTTAACACTCTGGAACATTCAGACCCCAAAGTTCAGGGCCAGAAGAGAGCAAGGCAGCCTGGTAGACGGTAAGTGGCAGAATGTTCTCTCTTCAATAATGAAGTGTCTTTTCAAAGCTGGTTAACATTTACCAAGGTTATTGGCAACTGGGTAGTGTTCTAAGAACTCAACATTGATGAAATGGCTGAATCCTCACACCCTGTGCCTGTGAAGAAATATCAGTTAATAACATCCTGTTTTACTGATGAGAAAACAAGTCCAAAGTCACACACAGCAACTAAGACTGAAAGCCTTATTTAACTGGGACAGCAGGACCTTGGGGCCCACAGGCCCGTGTCTTGGCTCACAGTCTGAGAGGTCACAGTCCATCATGATGGGGAAAACATGGCTGAGTTCACGGTGGTGGCAGCAAGAAGCTGAGGTCCTTACCTCTAAGCAGATAACCCATGCTGGAAGTAGAGCCAGGTTACAGCCCTTGAAGGTCTACCTCCAGGGCTGGGGAGAGAGTGTCTCAGGTGGTAAAGTGCTTGCCTTGCAAGCATAAGGGCCTGAGTTTGATCCCCAGAACCACATTAAAAAGAGAAAACAAAATAAACAAAAAATGGCCCCAGATGTACACACTTGTAACCCCAGTGCTGAGTTGGTGGGCCCTGGGTGGGGGTGGGGGGGTCTCTGGTACTGGTCAGTCAACCTAGCTTACTGGGTGAGCCTCAAGCCAGGGAGAGACCCTGCCTCAGAAAACAAGGAGGATGGCTCCAGAGGAACTGTACCTGAGGTGACCTCTGACCTCCACATGCATGCACATTCACACGCATCTGCACATAAGCAAAAATACACACCACTAAGGCCCACCTCCAATGGCCCACTCAAAGCCACACCTCAACTCCAAAGTTTCCACAAGCTTCCACTGAAGATCAACTGCCCAAATGCAGGAGCCTGTACACCGTACGAATCAACAAGCGGGACTAGAAAGATCGGTAGTTAACAGCATTGGCTGCTCTTGCAGAAGAGCTGGGTTCAGTTCCCAGCACCCACGTGGCAGCTCACAGTGGTCTGTAACTTCAGCTCCAGGGGATTCGACACTCCCTCCTGCAGGGAGGTTAACATGCAGGTTAACACTCATACACGTGAAATAACAGTACATCTTTTTCTAAAATATGGCAAGCATACGACTCTCTGAAATGCTGCCACTGAGGCAGTCAAGTCCATGGGGCTCACTTTCTGCAGCCACTTGAAGCGGGTGATAGAAAGGGCAGAGTACAGCATAGGAGCTGCTCAGCTGGGGAACTGGACGAATGTCCCAGCTGCACGCCGATCCCAAGTGTATAATTATCCCCATGATCTCACGTATAGGAGGCTTTAGTTTGGGCATGACATGTGCAGGAGATGGATGGTCACCTGGGATTTTCTGGACAGCCCAAAGTCACCATGGAGGTCTTTATAAGAGCAGGACGTGACACAGATGCAGAGGCAGAAGGCGCCTGGTAGTTTTGACCACGAAGGTAAAAAGAGCTGGGAAAGAGAAGACGGTTCCCCTGGGAGCCTCTAGGTGGCGCAGCTGTGCACGCCTGGATTTGAGGCTATAGCATTTAAGTTCCCCCACTGTTACCACCATCCCTCAGCGTGTGCCCACTTGTCACAGGAGCGAGAAGCAGGTAGAACAGATGAAGGTCTGGTCTAGAAGAAAAATGTCCTCTGTCTGGTTGGCCCGTGAGGTGACCTCACGAGAGAGTGGCGAGAAGCTTGGACAGGGTCCTGGGTGCCAATGGCACCTAGGTCGAGGTGGATGGTCCCACGGGAACAGCACCGGAGGTGACCTCCGACCTCCGCACGCATGCACAAGTACGCGCACTCACCACTAAGGTCCACTCAAGTGGCCCATTCAAAACCGAACCTGGTACTCCAAAGCTCCCGCGACCTCCCAAAACTTGGCTGTTTTCTCCCATGTGTCCACATGCCTCACCCCCCCCCGCCCCGCCCTCCTCCATGTGTGGGGAATCTCCCTGCACAGCCTCCCACCCACGTGTCCCCCACGGCCTTCCCAGGCAGACTCAATTTTCAGCTGACAGCAGACGGCTGGCCAGGTGTCAGCGCTTGGCTGGAGCCCAGGCAGACAGACAGGCTGTGGAGGAAGAGCAGATCATTACACCTCGGGGGCTGGTGGCTGGTGGTGGCCACTTCCACCGCAGCTGGGTCTCCCCATCCAACCAAACAGAAGTCCCAGGTGCCCTGGGCCAGCCATCCGGAAGCTCAGGAGGGCCTGGCCCACTCCACATGCCGCCTTCCTGCCTCCTCTGCGGGGTTGTCTGCACGAGCGAGATCCGTCTGCCATTGCTTCCTTCCCAGAGTACTCAATCACGCCCCGCCCTCACTACCATCCCGCCTCTCTTCCAGCTCGCCAAACTCCACCTGAGCCCGGAGGATGGGCCTCCCCCTGTGCCAAGACAGCCTTAGCACCTTGCGTCCCTGCCGGTGCGCCCACTGGAGGGCATGAGACCCAGTGCTGGCTGATGGAGAGGGAGCTCAGCCATGAGATCAGAGATTTCCTTCCTCTTACAAAGAGAAGGACCAGTTAAAGATCTGTTTACTAGCCGGGTGGTGGTGACCCACGCCATTAGGAGGCAGAGGCAGGCGGATCTCTGTGATTTCTAGGCCAGCCTGGTCTACAGAGTGAGTTCCAGGACAGCCAGGGTTACAACAGAGAAACCCTGTCTCAAAAAAAATAAAATAAAATAAAATAAAAAATAAAAATCTGTTTATTCTTTCTCTCATGTTGCTCTGGACGTTTTTGTCTGGGATCATGATTTCCAGTGCCCAGCAGCCATTTTGTGACACAGAGGAAATAAAGCTAAAGCTGAAATGCCATCTGTCTTCTATGGCAAAGCAGAAGAATGTCGAGGGTATGGTTAGTTTTAGGTGTCAACTTGGCTAATCAATGGTACCCAGATGTCTGATCAAACACCCAGCCATCCACTTGTGCTGTCACGGTATTGTGAACCTGTGAAGGAGTAAGCTCTAGTCAAGAGCTTGACCCTCCATAACATTGGTGGGGCCCCGTCCAATCAGTTCATGGTCTCAAGAGAAAAAGACTGAGGTCCCAGAGGAAGAAGGATTCAGTTCTTCCCTGAGCTCCCGCCAGTCCCACCAACCTTAACCTGGAGGGGCCACTCCATGGTCATAGGAATCCTTTGGGAGGGCGGGAGGAAGGGAAGGAGGGAGAGAGGGCCGGAGAGAGGGAGTTGCACACAGTTCTCTTTCTCTGCAGCATCATTGAGTCAGAGCTGCTGCTGATCTCCCCCAAAGTCCCCATTAAATATAAGGCTCCTGGGCCTTATACCCCAACAGGTAATGGTAACTGTCACTAATCCTAAGGACCTGACTTTCCGATCCCTGGGATCTATGAGACAGGAAGAGAGAACATACTCCCATAAATTGCCCTTTGACCTAAACACACATGCTGGGGTACATATAGCCCACACACACACAAATGAGATTATTGTTGTGAGACGGGGTTTCTCTGTGTAGCTCTGGCTGTAGCTCTGGTCACTCACTCTAGATCATGCCAGCCTCGAACTCAGAGATTGTCCTGCCTCTGCCTCCCAAGTGCTCAGATTAAAGGCATGTTGCACCACTGCCCGGCAAAATTTAATTTTTAAAATTCATATCCCAAAGCTTCCAGGTAACACACCTGATTTATCAATTAGAACTGCATGAAAAATCCTTACAGCTGAAGGGAACACAAATAGCAACCAGAAAGCATCTCCCATAAACCCCTGCACCAGCTGGGCCTCCCTTAGCTGGGCTGAGATGAGTACCCTGGGTGACCCGAGGCCCACGTGACCTGGGAAGTTTCCTTCCTTCTGCTGCCATGTCTGGATGCTGCTCATGGGCCCCTGTGGCCAGCTATGAATGAGGCTGCAGGGAGCCGACACGGTGGTCACGTGTCTATCCAATTACTTATCATGCTGTGGGAGCTGGGGGGGGGGTCCATCGTGGTGGGACACAGGGACTGGGGGGCTTCTGGGTAGGTAGCGATCTGTGTGGGTCTAATCTCCAAAATCTATAGGTACAGGACCATGTAGGAGAGAGAGAGGGATTCAGAGATGCAGGAAGAGGGAGACAGAGAGAGAAGCAGAGAGGCAGAGAGATTCAGAGACATGGAGAGAGGGAGACAGAGAGAGACCCACACAGAGAGAAGCAGAGTGGGTGGGAAAAGAGAGGGGAGCTTCAGCACCCATCTCCCCTAATGCATTTGCTGCATGGGAACCGTGTGCCCTGATGCAGCCATACTGAGGGTTAAGCCTCAGCTTATGACTTTGGGGAAAGCTGGCTTAGTCTCTAGTGTTAGTTTGCTTTTCGCATCACTGGGGTGAAACACTTGACAGATACAGCCTGAGTGATGCTAGATCAGGGCTTCTGAGGCTTCCATCCTTCTTGAGGATGGGGTATAACAGAGCAGAACCACCCAAGTCACGGAACGCCCACGAGGGACATCACCAGCACAATGACGGCTCCTCCTTCCCCCTTATTCTGTTCTGGTCACCTGCACACAGGATGGTGTGGGCCACATGCAAGTCAGGTCTCCTTGAGGACACACCCAGAGCCAAGTCTCACCATTCCACAGGCGATTCTAGATCCTACTATGTTAACAATGGACACAGTCAAAGGAATTGAAAGCCAGGTCTCAATTTACCCTGTGCTCACAGTCACTGTCCTGAATGCCCCACCACAGGGAAGGATGGATAAGTGCATGTGCGTGGGGAGCATGGTTGGTGGAGGACTCTCAGCCCCGGGCACTGAGCTTCATGTTTGCAAGACCAGTCTCGGGGTCATTTGCGCAACAGGAGCCTACTTGGTGCTGATGAGCTGTAAACTCGGACGTGACTGAGATGGGGAAATCTTATGTTCCCCGTTTTTGCCACAATAAGAAAAAGTTTCAAATACAGTTTAAAATAAATTACCTAAAAGGGTGGCCAGCGGGAGAGCAAGGGAGTAAGCTATGGCCACCAGGGGGCGCTCTGCACCTGCTCCTGCTTCGCAGTTTCTAGAGCAGAGAAGGGCTTGGGGCCTGCGGATGGATGGACCTCTATGCTCCCCTTGTTCCTCAGATGGATCTGACCTCCTTGTTCCTCAGATGGACCAGGGGCACCAAACTTCAGGCACGTCTGGGTCATGTTAACTGTCTGCCTGGTTCTTTCTGTGGGTCCTTTTCCTCTGACGGAGAGGTGCCCATCTTCCCCAGCAGCCAAAAGACTCAGAGGGAGAGGTAGTGAGTCTAGTCTCCGGGATGGAGTAGGAGACTGGGGTCCATGAAAATGCGGGAAACCCATCAAAAGAGTAAATGAACCTATGTACCCGTGTCCTCAGATACACTACGACAGCCAGGTCCTGGGGTGTGTCAAGCCTGGTGCAACGCCTGCTGGGCCGCTGGAACCCGGAAAGAGCTTACAAAGCCCCTGGTTCACAAAGTGCCCCATCTGCCTGCATTCCACGCCCAGCACTGGCTTGGTGGAGCTTTGAGGTTCTGGTTCCTATACTTCCAGGAGGATCGGAGGAAGGCGACTCTGGGTCCCCACCCCTCAGGAGACCCAGAGAGTCCTCTTCTCTTTCTTCCTCTCCCTGTCCATCAGCCTGCTTCGTTCTTTCCCTCTGCTCCACCATCTTTGGGACAGGAGTCTACACTCCCACAATCATGTCTGCTGACCTCCCTGCCATTCCAAATGGCCCCCGGGGATTGAACTCAGGTCATCAGGCTTGGCAGCAAGTGCCTTTACCCATAGGACCATCTCGCTAGCCCCTGGATGAATGATTTTTACAGGGGGGGGAAATTTACAATACAGTTCCCCTGGCTCAACTTGCCACAGTGTCACTCTCTCAGAGCTGGGGCCAAACTCAGTTTCTGGGGTGGGACTTGTGCCCCTATCTTCTTTCAGAACTCTTCGGGGAGGCCTATGGGCGCCTGAGGGAGACCAGCACTCCCAGGAAGATGTGAACTTCAACGCAGATGGGGGATCTAGGTCATCCTGCCTAATGACAGGAAAACTCTGATCCGGTCCACAGCTCAGACATGTGACCACATCGCAGGGCTTCCAGGTCACCAGGGTGGGCTTCACATGTTACCCTTTTGGGGTCCTAATAATCCACCTTCACCCCACCCAGCCCTGTGGCCTCAGGAAGTCCCCTGACTTCCAAGGACCCCAAAGGCATAAAAACTGTCTCCACGCTGCTTCCTGTTCTCCGCCTAAAGTTTTCACAATCGCAGAAGGACGGATCACAGCTGGCCCCATCTAGACCCACGGAGAGGGGCTGAGAGAAGCCCAGAAGCCTGTACCCGACCTGTTCTGTGGGACAGGGACAGGAGCGATGCACGCATGCACGGTCTTCCATGAAAGGCCTTACTGTGCCAGGTCCAGTCAGATCCCATTCAGTAGTCACTCAACAAACACCATCACCGCATGTTGCCACGGAAGCAGTGAAGGCTTTGGGGAGTCGACTCCCAGCTCTGCTAACTCCTGTGGGGTCTTGGGCCAATCGCATAACCTCTCTGAGCTTCCAGAGATTTTCTTTCCTGCCTGTAAAATGAGGACATAGCCTTGCCTTTGGTGTGTGTGGGGTGGGGGGGTTGTATGTAACGAACACTCAACAAATAGCATCCATTGTGCAGTGAGCTCAGGCCCCACTGAGGCGAGCGTAGTAGGGGCCCTCAGGTGCCGCTTGAGCAGGAACTGGATTCGTGTAAGTGGTTAAATAGCTGATGGAATGATCCAGGGTGGGGAGGAAGATAGATGAATCGAGGAAGGCTGCCCGGAGGTGGTGGTGCTTGCTCGAGCCTTACCATGAAGCAAAAAGCCCTAGACTGGTTCCTGTTTCGTTTCTTTGTGACTCTGAGCTAATGGCTTCCCCACTCCGAGGACCACAGGTTCCCACCTCTACCATAAGGTGGTCATTAAACAGTGGTTCTAAATGGCTTTCTTCTCAGGGATGCCCAAGTTCGCCTCCTCGTGCCCTGCCCTCCAGGAAGTCATTTGAAGACCTTGAACTCAAATTTCAGTGCTCCGAGTCTTGAGGGAGGCGGGCCCTACAGACCCAGGGCGGCTGCCCTCCCACACTCTAGCTACTCATCTCCAGCTGGAAGAGCCTGGGAGCTGGGAGCTGGCCCTGTGGGACTGAGGGGAGCCTGGGCAGGGGATGGACTTCAGCTGACCCAGTTTAGTTCTGGGGAAGTGCCCAGTGCAGCCTGCCCTTGACCTTGCCCCTGGGGAGACAGAGATGTTAGCTAGGAGGAGCAAACATGGGGCCACTCTGGGCTGGCTCCCAAACAGATTCGTTGACCCTATTTAGCTGCCTTGGCCGCAGTTCCCAGACAGTCTGGGAAACCTCACTCTCATCTTCTTCAATCCGAGCACCTCAGGCCCTGGGAGCCGCCTCCTCCTCCTCTTCCTCCTCCTCCTCCTCCTCCTCCTCTTCCTCCTCCTCCTCTTCCCCCCTGTGTGTGTCCTCAGCTGCTGTGTCCAGCTTGCCAGAGGACTAAGGGCCCATGGCAATGTCCATTAACACTTGAACTGCCTTCCCAAGTGTCACCCTGCATTTATGGAATACCTATAGTTTGCAGGTGGCTGCAAGGGTCTTGGTGTAAGACTTTCCCTCTCTCCCTCTAAAGTGTCTGTCTCCTGGCCTCCTCTCCCACAAAGATAGACTAACACCATCCCCATCTCCCTAGCCTGGAAGAGCTGCTGGCTGTCATGGAAAGCGCCCTGGTTTAGCTAACTGGATCCTGCAGCCAAACCAGAGCCGGGGTGCAGGTCCAGTCGGTGTTCCGGCCACTGTAACATTGGACTTACTTTCCTTTTCTTTGTTTTTTTAAAAATGATTTATTTATTTTTATTTTATGCACATTGTTGTTTTATCTGTAGTTGCAGACAGTATGAGCCACCATGTGGGTGCTGGAAATTGAACCCCGGGTTCTGTAGAAGAGCAACCGATGCTCTTAACCGCTGGGGCATCTCTTCAGCCCACTGGGTTTGGTTTCATCCTCTCTGGGCCTCGATCTGCTTTCTGAGCCCTCCAGGCTCCAGGCTCCAGGCTCCACACGGCTCTGAAAGGGGCCTTCTGTCCCCTTTCCACTCCTGTGAGGCACTGGAAGCCCACTACAGGATGCCTTAAGAGCTCTCCTTAGACTGTCTCTAAATCAGATTCATTCATTCAAGCATTTATTGAGCGCCTGTTGTGTACTAGGCCCTGACCTAGCCGCAGAACGCAAAGATGACAGATTGGGACCGCGACTCCTGAACGCACACGGGGGTTTGTCTCCCTGCCTGGATCCGGAGCCTCGTGGCGGGCCCAGCCGGGGACTCGGTGACTCGCGTGTCACGGAGGCAGGGCGGATCGGTCTCCTCCCCTTCCTCCGCCCGCCCCGCCCCGAGGCCGCCTCCACCCGCGGGATCCCAGCGACGCGTCGGACGCGTCGCGCCAGGGCTGGCTGCTGCGTCCTTCTGTCTGTCTGTCGGTCCGCGTCGGGCGAGGTCCGGGGTGGAGGCTGGACGGTCCCGTCCTTCCCTCCCTCCCTCCCTTCCTCCCAGGAGCCGGCAGGGAAGGAGCCAGCGTGAGGAGATCACGGTGAGCACGCAGCGCAGGGACCCCACATCCCTGGCTCCGTGGGCCCGGGAGCTGAAGCCACCGGGCGGGGACTAGGGACCTGCAGCTCCTGCGCCCCTGGGGACGCGACTCCTGAGGAGACCTGGGTCTGCACCGGGCACCCTCCATCCATCTCCACATCCCGCATCGTGAACTCGAATCCCTGCATCCCGCATCCTTCATTCCGAATCCCCGCATCCTGCATCCCCACATCCCGCGTCCCCGCATCCAGCATCCCCGCATCCCACACTGCAGCCCCCGGCAGCGCGCGGCCCGGGGTGGGGGACGAGCTCCAGCCGAGCACGGGCCACTGCGGGTGACAGTCTGGGGCCCATGCCCGCTCTTCTCTGGGCACCCCAGAGACCGCAAGGAGCGGACCCCCGAGCCCCCCTGCCGCCCCCCCACCGGCGCCCCATTGTTCTCCGCGGCGGCTCCCGGGAGGGGGAGGGGGCTGCTCTCTTCTTAAAGGGCCCTCTCCCCTTCTTGTCGCCCCTGCAGGTCGCGAACACCAGTGGGGTGGGGCGTGCCCACGGCCCCCGCCCCCTAGGGTCCCCCAGCCGCAGTTCTGGGGCCTCTATCCCCGCGCTCTGCTTCTTTCCCTGGGAGATCTGAGACCACTGGAGCCACCCAGGAGAGGGGACAGGGGTGCAAGGGTGCAGGGGAGCCCCTACAGTGGAGCCGTCGGGAGGGGCGGACCCGAGCCACCCAGGAGCCAGGCACAAGGGGTCTGGGACGCAGAGCCGCGCACGCAGGGAGCAGCAGGCTGGGACCAGAACCTCCCAGGTGACAAGGCCCTGCGCGCGGACAGAAGCCACAGGAGAGAAGCAGGCAAAGGCCAGACTGAGAGGAGCGAGCGCCTCGCTCCCGCACCTGCAGCGAGGGGACCACGGAATTGAGAGCACGTCCCCCACATAGGACAGACATTGGCTTCGTCGCACCCCTGCGTGCAACAGCTGCGCTCTGCGGGAAGGGGTCCTCGCTGCGGCTGGATGGCCACCCATCCCCCTAACCCAGGCCTCTAGGCCTTGGAGAGGAGCCCAGCTGGAAAAGAGGCCACACTCCTCGCCAGCCCGCCCTGGAGAGAGAGAGGACGACGCTTCCCCGGTGCTCCCAGGCCCAGGAGGAGCTGGGCCAGCAACAGTGGGGACCTGGCCCCGCAGGCGACAGCGGCCATGTCACGGCCAGGCCAAGGTGTGATGGTACCGGTGAACGGGCTGGGCTTCCCGCCGCAGAACGTGGCCCGAGTGGTGGTGTGGGAGTGGCTCAACGAACACAGCCGCTGGCGACCCTACACCGCCACCGTGTGCCACCACATCGAGAATGTTCTTAAGGAGGATGCCCGGGGCTCCGTGGTCCTGGGTCAGGTGGACGCCCAGCTGGTGCCCTACATCATCGACCTACAATCCATGCATCAGTTCCGGCAAGACACAGGTGAGTAGACCCCATGGCCAGGCCAGCACCTCTAAAGAGGGGACGATGATCCCCCTCCTAGCATCCCTGAAAGGGGAGCCTAGGGCTCAGAAGATCCTGCCTCCCGACCAGGCTTCCTTCCTCTCCCCTGGGAAAAGGTACAGAATGGCCCCGTCCAGGTTAAAACTTCGGTCTCAGCCCTATCTGTTATATTAGTTTGTGAGGGTGGGAGGGTTGAATAAGCGAATCACCTCTCTGAGCCTCAGTTTTTTTTTTCCACCTGCAAAGTGGGTCGATGACTGTCTCTCAGAGCTATGTAAAAAGATTTTTTTTTAGTGAGTTCCCCTCCCCCAGCACTGAACACCTCAGTTCATTAGACACACCCTCTCATCAAACTCAACAGCTGTTTGGTTTCTCGCCACGAAATCACAGCCGGAAAGTCTCTTTGATTCCTAGTGGGCCTGTTTTACAGGCAAAGAAACTCAGTCTCCAGGAAGCTTAGTGATTCGCATTCAGAGCTGGGATCAACATCCAGACAGCTAGGGAAGTCCAGAGCTGGCATGGCTGCGGGGGTGGGGGGGGGGGGGGGGGGGGTGGGGGGGGTTGGATGTGGTGACGGTGCAGGCGATGCCTGGAGGTAGTGGTTATGATGTCCACGGTGGGGCAGGGTCATGATGGAGCAGAGCGTGGTGGTGGTGGCGCGGTGACGTGGATGCTGATGGTGTCATGGATTGTGGAATTCCTTGGTGGTCTGGAAATGATGGTCCTTCGGGAGTCATGTGGGGAGTGGCCCGTGATGGGGGTGGGGGTTGTTGCTGGCCGTCTTGGTGGCACTGCGGTGTGGGGGAGGTGGCTGCCGATGGTGGCCTTCTCTATAGTAAACAGTAACAGTGACGCTAAAGATGGCCTCACTCTTGGGCCCTCTCTCCTCTTCCGGGGATTTGTCACCTCTATGGGGAGTTTCTGCCACATCACTGGGCGGCCCCTGAGACGCTCATGACAGGCAGTACACAGTGCTGAGGTCCTGCCTTGTGGGAACCAGGGAGCCCCAGGTGTGTTTGACCTGGAGGGGTACTGATGGGGTGGGGGGGGCTCTGCACGTCCCTGGGTAAGCACTGCAGGCAGCTAGCCTGCATAGCCCTCCTCCCTGAAGCTTCCTGCCCAGCCTGGAGGCCACCAACCACCTGTAGCTGCTCCAACTCACATTAGTTAAAAATACGTCAGCACGTAGCCATGCTTCCATCGCTCGGGAGCCACAAGCGGGGCTGGGTGTGGTGCAATGTGGACCCAGAGCTTCCAGGGCTGCCAGTGGCACGCATAGAAAACAGACACAGAGACTCATCTTCAGTGGTCTGTCGATGTGACATTTCAGTGTGTCTGTTTTCATAGTTCCAGACGTTGGTGTGGCCCTGCCTATCATAAGGACATGTACTGACCTCCTACTGTGTGTCGGGATCCCACTGGAGTACAGTAGGAAGAAGGCCCTCCTCAACAGGGACCGGCCACTAGTAATCGTTTCTGTGGTCATGGAGCAAGCAGGAGGCTGGAGCCTGGGAGATGGAGAGGCGTGGGTATTTGGGGAGACCAGTCAGGAAGTGGTATTCCCAGCAGAGGGAACAGCCGGTGCATAGGTCCTGGGGTGAGAAGGGACGGAGGGTGTTCGAGTCTTTTGAGTTTGGGAGGCAGAGGAGATGGCACCAAATAAGCAGACGTTGGCCTGGTGGTGCAAGGCCTTTGGATTTGATACTGAGAACTGGAGATTACCCTACAGTCCTTTAGGCTCATTCTGACAGAGGAAGGGGAGGGGGGGTCTAAGGGAAGGGTATGGGGTCCCCCCTCACCGCACCTCCATTTAGGGTTCTGTAGCCTCAGGGTGTTGGCTACTCCAGGACTTAACCCCCGAGGGTGGGGATCCCTAAAAGCAGAAACAGCCCCTCCCGAGGCCCAAATCCATACTTTTGCCTATGGCCCTCCCCTGGGGCCTCCTTCAAGTCTCAGCACCCCCACTTCAGCTCCCAAGTCCCCAGAGTTCAGGCCCACTCCATCCCCTTATACCCCACGGCACCACCTCCACGGCCCAGCCTTCCAACCTCCCTCTAGTGTTTCCACAAGCCACACCTGGCCTATGAGCTGGAAAACTGCCACGGCCTCTGGCCCCTGCCAAGACCCCCCCCCCCAGCAAGGAGGAAGGGCTGGAAACCTGTGGGGACCACGGGGCCTAGGGTACCTGGGAAGCTTCAGGGGGGCGGGGCTGCCTCCCCGAAGAGGGGCCAGGCTGAGCTGGTCAGGAGAGGCCTCTGATCTCACTGCCCCAGATCCAGGAAAGATGTATACAGGTCTCCCTTCTGCTCTGATCCACTGGGAGACCAGACCAGAGGGTCTCGCCTCCCCTGGCCTCGGTTTCCACACTGGGTCACCAGCAGGTCTGTTGGACTGTCAGAGAGAATGGATTCTGTCTTACCTCACAGACCAAACCCCATGGTGAGCCTGCACCTGAGCACACTGTGGATGAGACAGAGAGACAGAGACAGAGAGAGACAGAGACAGAGACAGAGAGCTGTAAATCCAAATGCCAGGGGCTGGGAAGTTTGCTCAGTTGATAGAGTGGGCATAGGCAACATGGTGGTGCTCGCCTGTGACCCCAGACAGAGGAGGAAGCAGGAGGACCAGAAGTTCAAGGTTATCCTCAGCTATATAGTGAGTTCAAGACTAACCTGGCATCTATGAGGCCGTCTCTCAAAAAACAAGCAAACAAACAAAACCCACCAGTGTAAAGCCATAAAACCCGAAACTCGCACACATGCACCGAAACGCACAGGCTCCTATCTAGACTTGCTTGGTATCGAAGTCCCTGGAAGCTTCTGGAAGCTGACCTGTCCTCAGGTGGCCCTGATGCAAGAGCTGGTGGGTGTTTTAGCCTTGTGGGGACCCGTACCCTGCTACCGTAGCGTGAACAATCGTGGCTGATTTCAGGTAAACACTGTGCCTGCCACCGATGTTTGAATTTTGTGCCATTTTCATGGCTCATAAAATATTATTTTTTTACAACTGTTTGAAAATGTAAATGCCACTCTCCATTCTTAATAGGGAGAGGGTGGGCACGTGGACCCCCCCATACACACCCGCAGCAGTTCACCCTACCCCCGCCCCCCTGCCAGAACGCCTTCTGAACTTGCCCATGAAGTGTGACAGGGGCTGGCACCCCAGAGCACCTGGCACGATGGATGGGGGGATGCCTCGGGATGTGCCAGACAGAGCTGAGACAGAGCTCGTGTTCAGTGCAAACACACAGGCGGCTGCGGCCTGCTCATCAGCCGCTGGCGCACAAATGTCCTGTCTGTCTGCCTGTTCCGCAGCAGGCAGAAGGGAAGGGGGCCAGGTGTCAGGCTTGGGGACCAGAAGAGAGGGCAGGCCTGTCACACAGGACTGCTGTTTACACAGCTGCTCCAGATGTTTCCATTTCTCCCCGTGGGGGAAGGAGAGATTCCCTTTGAAGCCCTTCAGGCTACATCCCCACCCCACCCCCACCCTACTCCTACCCCACCCCGCCATGGGATATTTGATCCCTAACGGCTATACCCCATTGGCCGCTTGCTAGTTTCTCCAGGGCACTTCAATGTGGGTAAGGATTTTTTTTTTTTTCTTTCTGTGCTGGGATTTGAACCCAGGACACACCCCTCTCTCTCTCTCTCTCTCTCTCTCTCTCTCTCTCTCTCACACACACACACACACACACACACACACACACACACACACACTGACTTACATAGTCAGTCCCCTTTAGTGTTCATTTTGAGACAGGTTCTACCTGGCTGGCCTTGACCCTGTGACCTTTGTCTCAGTCTGCTGAGTAGCTGGGACAGGTAGCCTGTACTACTAGCCCAGCTGGGCTCCCAAAGCTTATAACCCTTTGTCTGAAGCCCCGGTCCCACCAGATGGACCTAGGTGGTTACAAATGGACTGGCCCGGAGGGCTTTGACCGAGTGGGCTCGCAGAGGCCAAGGAGCCACCAGCATGTGAGGGTGAGAGGTTAGGAACGGCTTTCACCCACACACACAACTTCTCTTTGTCCTACAAGATTTAAACTCCAGATAGGAAAACTGAGGCCCAGAGAAGGTGGGTCACTCACCCAGGATCACACAGCTTAGCAGCCCCAGGGCCTCCTGGAGACCTGCTCCACACAGCACCTGATCCCTGCGGATAGCAGCCTCTGTGGTCTCTGAGGCCAGGGCATGCAGGGCTCCTCTCTGACAGGCGTCTCCCATCTTTCTCTGCGTCCCTTCTGTGAAGAGACAGCTAAGACCACAGCCATGTCAGAGCTCCACCTAGCTGTGTCTCAAGATGCTAGACTGGAGACAGGCATGAGGCCTGAACCCCTACCCTGGGAAGCCAGGACCCCCCCCCCCCACCCTGCATCCTGCCCTCAGGGGAAGGTCGTGCCTGGGACACTTAGGCCTGAGGGGATGAAGGAGGTCACCCAAAGAGGAAGGGCAGCTGTTGTCACGGGAAGCATCTCTAACGTTTAGAGTCCAGATGGGAAGACAAAGCCCCAGAGAGGGTAAGTGACCTGCCCAAGGTCACACAGCTTTTCACTCCCAAATGGAAACTAGGGCTCTCAGTCAGGTCTCAAGTACAGAAGATGAGGTCTAGTGTCCCTTCTCCCTGTCCCCTGAGAGGTCTGTTAGGCTTGTTGTCGGGGTTTGAACTATGGCAGGGACATCCAGAGTTAGCCTGGAGCCTCCAGGGCCTGGATCCCTGACTACCACACCTCTGGGGCCCTTTCCTAGCAGGTCTGGGGCTGGGCTTGATGCCCGAGCCAGAAGACTGGACAGGGGGTAGGGGTGTATGTGTGTGGGTCCCATCAGGTCCAGCCAAGCCGTCCACAGGGTGTCCCTGTCACAGCCCACAATACCTGTTCTTTGGCGCCTGCCACTTGTCAGGCCCAGGAGCCCCAAATCCATCCTTATGCTATTGGATGGTCATTGGATCTCCCCCGTGCCTGGTACTGGGCTGGGTCTTGGGGGGAAATCTCAGACAGAAAGACAAAATTAATCAATTTCAGATCGTATGGATTAGTATCAATCCGTGTCAGAGTCTAGGAGAGAGAAAAGCCAGCAAGCCATGGAAATGTCTTCTGAACCCAGTCTGACAATGAGGCCAATGGAAGTGTATAAAGGTATATAAAGCCTACCTTAGCCTTGCGCTGGCTTTGTGACTGTGGACTAGCCATGAAATCTCTCGGCCTCAGTTTCCTGCGGTGTAGAATGGGAATAATCCTTCCCCAAGATGGTTTCATGAGGAGCCTGGAGGACATCTTGTATGTTGTTCTTACTGGCACTTCGGTAAGACAATGACCTTAATCACCTTCTGGGGGCTGGGACAGGGTGTTCCCAGCAGGTGATGTGGGCCCTGCTCATCTGGGGGTCCAGAAGGAGGTCATCCTGGAGGAAGGGGGCTCCTGGGGGTGTACAGACCTGTGTGAGGGTCCAAGCAGCAGCAGCTAGACCTCGAGGCCCACTCAGGCCTGGGGACAGAGGGAGATAGCGAGAAGCAGGGGACAGGAAAGGCAGCCCCTTAGGACCCTTAAGACCTGGCAGACTCAGATGCCAGCTGCTGCCCTTTAGCGGCCCGGCCCCAAGGGACCGGAGCTGGTGTGCGGTACCAGCATCCGTTGTTAATCTCAGGCCCTGGAAGGCTGGCACAGGTGAGCCAGGGTGGGCAGGCTTCTCCGCAGTGGGAAGGGCTCCCCTTAGCCACCGTATGCACACTGGAGCTGGGAGGTGGGAGCACCTGTCCGTGATGCAGGCAGGGGCTGAGACGCGGGCTGGGGCTGAGACGCCGCGGACACAGGCTGCTGCAGAGCATCCCCATTCGACACACAAGGCTACCATGTGATTCCTGGGATAGCCATGAGGGTCTTCAGTGTGTGGGGAGGGGTCCTGGGTCACAGTGCCCCCTGCCTGGCTCCCCTCCTCTTCCTTGGCAGCTGTGGGGTCTATGTTAGATGTGAGGGGGGAACTGGAAGCCAGGATAGGGGTGCTGGTCTGATGGAGGAGAGCATGGAGTCGGTGATAAAGATGGGGCGGGACTGAGTAGGGAGCCAGTGGAGGATATGGACCCGATGGACCTGATGGGAGGAGGGTGGGGAAGGGGAGGGGAGGGGAGGGCTCTCACAGAGGTGAGAGTGGGGAGGGGAAGTGGGAGGGTGTGGGCAGTAGCGTGCATAACCCCTCTGCATGCAGGGACCCCCTGGGCCTCCCCAAATTCCACCTCGCCCCGGTGTCCCTGAGCCCGCTGCCTTCCACCCAGCCATTGCCACCGGCATCACCCAGCGCTGGCCAGTCCTCAGGATGGCATTGCTGTGCCTACCTTGTGCCCACTCAGCCTAGGATGGCAGTCAAGGACATGGGGTCCCAGACCTAACACCCGCTGCCTTGGGAACCTGTGGCAAGGGTGGGGCTCCCGGGTGTGGCCCAGGAGTTCATCAGGCTCCGTGAGAAGCTGTAACTTTGGGCAAGACCCGGCCCCATTGGTGATGCTGCCCTGTGTGCACACACGAGGCCCTGGGTTCGATCCTCAGCCCCGCATGAACCAGGCATGGTGGAGGACAGCTGTGTTCCCAGTGCTAGGGAAGTGGAGGCAGAAAGATCAGAAATTCAAGGTTATCCTCGGCTACATAGAGAGCTTGAGGCCAGCCTGGGCTACAGGAGACCTTGTCTGGGAAAAAAAAAAAAAAAGGCAATAGGAATTTAATGAATGCCTACTGTGTGCAGGTGTTAGGAATATCACAATCAACAGGGCAGATGGGGAGCCCCTGCCTTTGGGGCTTCTGTTCTGATGGGTGAGGAGGCTGGCACAGGAAACCAGGTAGAATGGGGCTGTCGCTGACCTTGGGCCTGCACAGACTGGGACTGAGTCTCCTCCAAATCCTGAGTGGCTGTGCCCTTGCTCCGCCTCCATGGCAGAGCCTCTCTGGCCCCTCCTACAGCCTCTCTGGAGCCTGTCCAGGCTGCCACCTCCACCTGCACAGACAGCAGTGGCAGTGGGTGTCCGGGAAGCACGAAGGAGCCTGGCAGGGAGCCCTGAGGCCTGGCACCCTGAGCCGCAGAACAAAGGACCCAGCCGTCAGAGATGGCCGCCAAGGCAGCCTGCCCACACCTGCAGCCCAGTGGCCACCTTGTCCACAGTGACAGTGCCATGGCCCCTGTGAGTCTCTGTCCCTCTCTCTTGGGCTCCAGTGGGGCCACCAAGGGTAGCGGAGGTCAGGTGAAGTGGCCGCGTAGAGACAGAGGGTCGTTCCTGTCAAAGTGTGAGTGCCCTGGCTCTGTGGAAGAGGCAGCCTGAGTTCAAACTCTCTCTGACTAGCTAGGTGATCTCTGTCTGGGACTTGGTTTCCCCATCTGTGCAGAGGCTACAAATTCAGGTGCCTACCTGAATAACAGTGCAGGGGAAAGCTGGAAAGCCAGGAGTCTCAGAGTGTCTTGCTCCCCAGTACATGGCACATAGTAGGTGCTCAATAGATCCTTGAAAGCATTAAGCTACTATTACATCTGTAATCCCAGCACTCGGGAGGCTAAGGCAGAAGGGTTATGAGTTTGATACCAGCCTAGGCTACAAAGTGAAACCCAGTCTCAAAACAAACAGGGAAAAAAAGAAAAAATAAATAACCACTTGAAGTCATGCACAGGGTGGCCCTGACCCGGCTCCAGCTACCTATTGCTAAGGAAACCAAACCTTGTAGCTCATCTCTGAATACTGGAGAATCTGGAAAGCCAGGCAAACATTTGGCTTTCACCCCCAATTCTTTTTTTTTTTTTTTTTTTTGAGACAGGGTCTATACAGCCCTGGCTGAACTGGAACTCACGCTGTAGACCAGGCTGACCTTGAACTCATAGAGCTCCACCTGCCTCCGCCTCCCGATTGCTGGAATTAAAGGCGCGTGCCTCTACGTCTGCCTGCACTCCTAGCTCTCAAGTGTTGCTCACAACTTTTCTCATCATGAGCAGTGGGTGTGAGCATAGGAAGCCCACGTTTACGCCAGCGAGAGCCTGCACCTCGGCCGTGGGAATGTTCCCCTTGGTGTCATCCTATCCACACATGGCACCATTCATTCTCTCATATTCATCCATCATTTCCACAGTGTTTGCCTTAGGCCACTGACTAGGATAAGATGCAAAAGAGGCTGAGAAAACCAGCCCAGCCTTCAGAGTAAAGGGTATGGCCGGACTGGAGGGAACACAGACACCCCGGCACCTAGCGGTGGGGTTCCTGGTGCTATAGAAGGCATGCATTAGGAGAGGGTCCTTGATTCTCCTTTGAGAGGGTGGAGACGATTCCAGGACTGAGTTGGGCCAAGAAAGTTAAATAAACTCAGCAGGAGGAAAACTGGAAAGGTGGAAGAATATTCTAGATGCTCAGGGTTTGGCAGGTGGCGGCCCCCAAGTATTCTCTTGTTAGGTATTGTGTCCATTTCACAGGCCGGAAGGAACAGCTTGGGGTATCCAGAGGAGGATCCAGGGCCCCTCTGCCTCCTCCCCTCCCTTCCCATTCTTGGCTGCTGCCCAAACCAGGGCTTCTGAATCCCAGAACCCAGGAATTGGTGTCGGGGAGGCCCCAGGGCTATGAGGTACACAGGGACCCCCCCTCCCAATGCAGCAGCCTTGAGCATCAGTAGCCAGACATAGTGAGGCAAATCTGGGGACCCGAGTTCTCTCCACCCCACTGCCAGTGTCCCTTCACCCCCCAGGGAGTTTGGGCAGCCTCGTGCCCAAACCACTAATGGGCGAGAGCCAGGCCTGAGAGTCCCGAGGGAGCAATCAGAGGGAAACAGAATCTGCAGCTTCATTGATCGTGGCTGGAGCAGGAGGCCCTTGACCCAGAGCCAGCTGTTTCTACCCCATTTAGCCAGTGTTGGGGCTGGACTTCTATGTCTTCCTGGGGAGCCTCAGTTTCCCTATTTTTTCAAATAGACGACCCCACCCCACCCTGGAGATGATGTCATAAAGCTTTGGTGCAGGGCTGTCATTGTTATTGCTGCAGGAGGCCCCACCAGCCCGCAGCCAGCCCAAGATGCAAGGCTGCAAAACTCCATCCAGGCCGGGCTTTCCCTTCAGCCCCAGCCATGTCTCTTTCTTGCTATGTAGCCTCTATGCCTCAGTTTCCTCTATGGTGACAGGGACTCATGAACGCATAGAGTTAAGGAGCAGCCTCGGAAGGCAGGTGGCCCCAGGCTGGAGTCTGCTGGACCAAGGCACTGGACCCTCTGCATGTCCTCAGAACCGCCTGGCACTTGTGCGTCCTAAGCTATACCCAGGGCAGCCAGCTACACGTCACGGTGTGGCTGAGGACGGGATGGGGGGACAAGCGAGTTCTGGTCAGGAAATAATGCTGCCTATGTCATGCGGGGTGGGTGAAGACCCACCGGATCCCTCCCCGAGCCTGGCATCTGGCGATGCTCAACCCACTTGCAAAGCCCCCACTTGACAGGATGTCCATGGCCACCTCCCTTGGGCCCTCCCTCCCACCGGGTCAGGGTGCCCCCAACTGAGATAATTTCCCTCCAGGAAGCCACCCCCAAAGGGAGGGGCCCTAGTGGGGACTGCCTAGGGCCAAAGGGGCAATTGAGGGCTACTTCTAGCCACACAGTCAGTCTGTTCTGAAGCGCTAGAGTTTGGGGAGGAGACCCCCACACACGCTGTGTCTCTGCAAGTGGGCGGGTATCCAGTTGTCCAGGTAGGAAAGCCAACTGAGGTAGTGAGCTCCCCTCGAGTAGAGGAATTCTAGGTTAGGCTGCCATTTGGCTAAGCTGGGGGCCTTAGGAAGCAAGCCATCCTCCGACTTGGCTCTTCCTCTACCCTGCTCAGCCATTAACTCTTCCTTACCTTCCTCTCTAGACCTGTTTCCTCAAAAAAATAAAAAGAGTTGGTTGGGTCTGTGTGACCTGAGAAGGAAGGGAGGGAGGGAGGGAGAGGACAGCAATGAGCCTGTAGAGGGGCACATAGTAGGTGCTTAGCAAAGGGCGTACAGTAGGGCATTCAGTAGTACAATTGATGCTTTCCGGAGGTGTGCTCCCCACCCCCAGCCTCCCTTCTCTCACTGAGCCTCAGCCTGGGCCTCCCGCCCCACCCACCCATCCTGACTGAGTCAGCCTCCAGGCTTCCAGCCTCTCCGGCCCTGGACACCTCACCTGCCCCACCAGGTCCCACGGGGATCTTCCTCTTTGTCTCTGTCTCTTTGTTTCTATCTCTCTGTGTCTCTGTGTGTGTCTGTCTGTCTCTCTCTCTGTCACACATGCTCCCTCCCTTGTCTGGATGCCACCTCTGTGCTGTCCCAGGCCCTGCAGCCTCCAGCAAACACTGCCCACCCCCCAGCCCCTCATCAGCTCTGGCCATTTTTCAATTGCCCATCCTCGCTGGACAAAGAAGGAAGGAGCAGCCACAGAAGCTCCCACACAAACCCAGGCGAGGGCAGTCCTCTGCACAGGTGCCTGGCTGCCCCGGGATCCCGCTCCGGGTGGCCAGCCCAGAGCTGGAGAAACCTGAGCGGTGGCCACCTCCCAGGCTCACTCACGCACTGGGCGTCCGGTCTTGGGCTCACTGTTCTGAAATCTAGGCCAAGGCCACCATGGAGGAGGCCGGCACGGCTGCCTAGGAAATCTCAATATCCAGGTCCTAGCAGACACTGGAGAGCCAGCTGCCTCCACTCCCCACGCCCCGCCTGGTTCACGGCCACCCTGGGCTGGAGGGCTGGATGGACAGGCAGCCTCGGGCACAGCGGGCACAGCAGGGGGAGCAGCGTGGAGGGTCTAGCAGGGCAGGCGCAGCCGCCCTAATTACTCCAGCTCTCCAGGCTCCGATCCGTTCTCAAAAGGACTCTAGGGACACTGCCTTTAATAACTACCACTAAACAGGCAAGAAAATCCATGCCTGGTAAACAGAGCCCTGGGGAGAAGATGCCGGCTGGCCAGCTCCCAGAATCCTTTGCTGCGGAGTGGCCAAGGCAATCTCTAGAGCCCTCTCCCCATTGCCCTAGGTCCACCTCCCGGCCTCTCTGCCTGGCCCCTCCCCTCCCCTCCCGGTCTGCTCCACAGGCCTTGGGTTCAGCTGCCTGCCTTCTGGACAGGTTTGGGGAACACTAGGACTCTGATCTGTCCCTTGTCAGCCCAGAAGTTATCAGCCAGTTCAGGAGACAAAACCAGAAACGATTTAATGACAGGACAACAGCCACACATGGCAGCTACAGTAAGAGAGCTAAGAAGCCCTTGCCGGAGGGGCAGGTCCTGCAGGGAGCTCTGTGGGATGACTAGGAGTTTGCGGGGGAGGGGGAGACCTGGAAGTGGGCCATGTGTGTGATAACAGTCACATCCAACACTGTCGATAGATTCTATATGCTGAGTCACGTGCTAAGCTCCTGTCATGCCTTCTTTTATTTTGTTCCCCAGAAGTTCCTTGCGGTGAGTATCGATATCCCCATTTTACACATAAGAACACTGAGGCTGTGTGAGGACCTGGGTTCCCACCAGACACTAGTCTACTTCCTGCTTCTGTCCATCACCTTTCTCGCACATTCTGCCACTGAATCCCCTTTGGTTCAGTGCCTCACTGAGAGGGCGAGTCTAGCATGCAGGAGAAAGGGGGACAGGATGGAGGGCTTGCCCGCAGCACAGGAAAAAACCACAGAAAATCAATATGCATTCCATTAAAACAAACAGGCATCAGGTCCCAGGAAGCCTTCCTGTGATTGGCTGGGGCCTGACTGCTGCCCAGGGACCTGATTTCTTGGCACCCTCCACTCTGTCCCTACAGCGCTGTGCCTCAGTTTCCCCAGCTCTTGGGGGCTGTGTTGTCAGAGGCAACCTTGGACATTCTAACAGTTAAAGTAGAAGACAAGGTCTTTGAGGTCTGAGTGACCGTGAGGGACGGTCAGATAGCCTCTGTGGTCAGGAGAGGGACCCCTCCCAGCGGGCGCCATGCTGGGTGCCCCCATCTGGCTGGAGACCCCTCACACCAGGCACCCCGGAAACATCTCATGTTGTGAGGACCTACTGTGTGAGGCACCCTCACTGTGCCCAGAGTTGGAGTGGGGGAGCTAGAGGGTTAGTTAGAGGATCCCCCTGCGAGCCCGAGCTTGCTGACAGGCCAAGGAGAGGAGGCAGAGAGGAGCCTGTCATGGCCAGGATGGCAGGTACTGGGCAGTGAGGTTCGACCAGGCAGCGAAAGAACAGTTCACTCAGAAGCCAGGTGTGGAAGGGCTTTCCTGACAGGCGACATCCAAGCAGGCCTGGATTAAAGATGTCTGAGGGTGGCTAAGTCATAATCCAGGTAGCAGAAACAGCCAGTGCAAAGGCCCTGAGGTAGCACAGGGCTTGAGATGGCTAGGGAGCCGCAGGGAGGCTGGGCAAGGGGAAAACCACCGGAGAGGCCATCAGGGTGAGGTCGTCATGAGGACTTTGGCTTTTACTCCAGACCATCAGGAGCCATAGAGGACTCTGAGCAGCCGGTGTGTGGTGTGTAGGCTGGACAGGATGCCCTGGCTACCTGGTGGGGACAAGGCCATGAGGCTCCTGCCATGCTCCAAATACAGGAGGTACAGTGGCTTGGAGCAGTGAGGAGCTGCCCACAGGGCTGTCAGGCTCAGTGCATACACGTGGCTCTCAGGAGGGAGGGTGGAGCTAATGGCAGCAAGCGTTGGGGGGGCAGCAGAGTGGAAGCAGGACCCCCCCCCCAACCGCAGCCTCACCAGCTGGGTCCACCTGACCCATTTCCCTGATGAGAAACCAAGGCCGACAGAGGAAGTCACCTGGCCGTGGCTACGGAACTGGGTAGTCATGACACGGGAACTTGAGTGGAGGGCTGCCTGCTCCAGATCCCTAGGCCTTACGCAGACTGTGCTAATGGCATCTCTCACAACCTCCCAGTGGCCTGCAGGACACGGTGGGCCGGGGAGCTCCCTGCTACTGTCAAGGATGAGACCAGTGTGTTACTTCTTTGTCTCTGGGTGGTTACAAAAGACCTGATAAAAGTAAGGTTTATCTGACTCATGGTTCAAGGGTACGTACAGTCCGGTCTGCAGAGGCAGGAAGGCATGGTGGTAGGAGTCTGAGGCGTCTGAGGCGACCGGTCACGTGGCATCCGCAGTCAGGAAGCAGAGAGAGATGGAGACGGTTGCTCAGCTCCCTTTCTCCTTTTTACACAACCTGGAACCCCGCCTGCTCAACAATGGTGCTGCCCGCATCCAAGATGTATCTTCCCACCTCAACTAATCCCGAACCCCGCCCCCCAGACTAGCGCAGTGGTTTGGCTCCTAGGTGAGGCCAGGAGGCACGAGGGACTTCCCACAGCTTTGCAGCAGGTTGCACCCTTTCCACTGGTTTGGCCTTGCAAGCCCAGGAGAGTAATTTCTGTGCGGTGACCCCAGAGTCAGCCGCAGCCTGCGTTATCAATCACCGGTTCCCCTCGGTTTTCGCAGGAACATGGCTCTCAGGTAGAGCTTCGGCCAGGGCGGAGCAGAGAAGGGGGAGGGAAGGAGAAGGAGGTCCTTGTAAGGTGTGAATGGATACAAGCAGGTGTGGCTGAATGAATGAAATGAGGGATGAATGAATGAATGAATGAAGATGTAAATGAATGGACCAATGGGAGGCATAGAAGCAATGGGCCCTGTGTGAAGGCGGAAACCCACAAACACGTGGGTTGCAGGGCAGCCTGGGGGTCTGGGAGTGAGATTTGTGGCCAGGTGGGCCCTAAGGTCCTGTGTGGTCACCACCCAGGTTTGCCGTTTTCCCCTGTCCTGTGATAACCAGGACCCTCGGGCCAGCCTTGGCCCTGCAGAGGGTGGGCTGGCTCTACAGGACCCATCCCTTCCTTGCTCTTTTTCCTCCTTGCCTTCTTTTATGCCCCCCTCCCCCCAACATGTAGCCCTAACCCCTACATGTTGACCCGGCCTCTGTCTGCTTCTTTCCCAGCCCCGATGCCTTTTACATTTCTATTGCTTTTACTTATTAGTTTATTGGAGGTCAGATCACAGCCTGAAAGAGCAGATTCTCCCCTCCCCCTTCGCCCCCCAAGTGGGTCCTGGGATTGACGACACATTGTCAGGCTTGGCCGCAAGCACCTTTACCTGCTGAGCCCTTTCGTCAGCCCACGAGTCCACCTCGCGTCTTGACCCTCCTGTCTGAAGGTTCCCTCGGGGGGCCCCCCCACGTACTGACACCTCTCCCTCTCCTTCTGAGCGCAGGCACCATGCGGCCAGTGCGACGTAACTTCTACGACCCGTCGTCGGCGCCGGGCAAGGGCATCGTGTGGGAATGGGAGAACGACGGCGGCGCGTGGACGGCCTACGACATGGACATCTGCATCACCATCCAGAACGCGTACGAGAAGCAGCACCCGTGGCTCGACCTCTCGTCGCTCGGCTTCTGCTACCTCATCTACTTCAACAGCATGTCCCAGATGAACCGCCAGACGCGCCGCCGCCGCCGCCTGCGCCGCCGCCTGGACCTGGCCTACCCGCTCACGGTCGGCTCCATCCCCAAGTCGCAGTCGTGGCCCGTGGGAGCCAGCTCGGGCCAGCCCTGCTCGTGTCAGCAGTGCGTGCTGGTCAACAGCACTCGCGCCGCCTCCAACGCCATCCTGGCCTCGCAGCGCCGCAAGGCGCCCATTGCGCCAGCCGCGCCTCCGGCGCCCCCACCGCCCCCGCCGCCGCTGCCGCCGGGAGGGCCACCGGGCACGCTCGCCGTGCGCCCCAGCGCCACCTTCGCCGGAGCCGCGCTCTGGGCCGCACCTGCCGCCGGACCCACGGAGCCCGCGCCGCCTCCAGGAGTTCCCCCGCGGAGCCCTAGCGCCCCCAACGGAGCGCCCACCCCGGGCCAGAACAACCTCAGCCGGCCAGGACCCCAGAGGGCCACCAGCGTCAGTGCACGCGCCTCTATCCCGCCTGGGTAAGACCCCCCGCCCCGCCCGGCCCCCGGGAAGGGCATCTAGGGCCACCCCAGGCAAGGAGCTAGCTACCCCAGAGGCCACCACTGCCTACCGGGGCCCCTCCCCCAGCACTGGTACTGCAGGGCCATGACTACCATTACCTGGCTACACACACACACACACACACACACACACACACACACACACTCCTGAGAGATGGAACTTTATTGTGTGGCCAGCACTAGACCCCACTGAGCCATCCCCCAGTCCCAACACGTGTAGTATTTGCCAAACTTTCTCAGCGTCCCTTTGGGACCCTCCCCAAAGACAATTCCAGTGGCCCGAAAAGAGAGGTACCCCTGTCTGTCACCAACGAGAGCGGGGGTTCAGTGCGGACTGGCAGATTCAGTGAAGGAAGCTTTGTTTTGTTTCATTTGTTGGGGGGGGGGATTGAACTCAGGATATCAGATTTGGTGGCAAGCTCCTTTTTCCATCTGAGCCAACTTGCCATTCCGGAATCTCCCCGCAACCTTGGGGGTTGAAGGCAGATTTCCCCCAACAGAAACATCACCGTCATCTTGGGTTCTTAACATCAATTTCCAAACTGGGCTTCCAGGGACTTGGACGACCTGGCATGAAGGCACAGCAGGAGGGACTAGACTCTTGCTTCAACCAGAGTCACCATTTTTGTTGTTGTTTCTGGAATCTTTTAGTACTTGGTGTTACTGACTTTCCAACAGGACGTCACTAAAGACTGAGAACCAGAACCCAGTTTAGGGATCCGAGGGATTAGTGTCCCAGGCCACAGGACAAGGACCCAGTAAGCCACTGCAAGGCCTGCCCTGGACAGGAGTGACTCACAGCCAGAGCAGGGCTGGGGAGAAGAGACTGGGACTGGGGTGACTGGGATCCCCAAAAGGAAGCAGACACTGAAAAGCAACTCCCCTGTGTCCGCATGGCCGTAGAGTTGGCAGTGGTGACCTTTGGGGAGGTGGTGACCTCTCCACCAGGATCTGCCTGTGACAGACTCCGACAGGACTGTACCAGAAGGGAGTTAAACGTGTTCTGGGAACTTGGAGGCTGGGGATATCGGGGTGCAGGCATGAGAATCCAAGTTTGGATCACCATACCCACATAAAAACGGGACACAGCAGTGTACCCCTGTAATCTCAGCGCTGGGGGCAGATAGGGTCTCTGGGGCTCCCTGGTCAGCCAGTGAGCTGCAGGTCGGGGTGAGCTGCTCTTCAGAGACCGCAGTGCAGTTCCCAGCACCCACGTGGCGGCTCACAACCACCTGAAACTCCGGCTCCAGGAGATCCAGTGTCCTCTTCTAATCTTTGCAGTCACTAGCACACGTGTTCACACATACTCACACGTGTACACCACATGGATGACAGATAGACACAGAGAGAGAGAGAGAGAGAGAGAGAAGAGTTTTCTGTGATTTGAGATCGTTTCTGCATATACTTTAAAATTGCATTTATATTTGGTGTGTGTGTATGAGTGTGTGTGTCTGTGTGTGTGTGTCTCTGTATGTATGTGTGTGTGTGTGTGTCCCACAGGATGTGTGTGTGTGTGTGTCTGTGTGTGTGTGTGTCTGTGTGTGTGTGTGTCTGTGTGCCTCTGTGTGTCTGTGTGTGTGTGTGCTGTGTGTGTGTGTCCCACAGGTTGTGTGTGTGTGTGTATGAGTGTGTGTGTGTGTGTGTGTGTGTCCCACAGGTTGTGTGTGTGTGTGTATGAGTGTGTGTGTGTGTGTCCCACAGGTTGTGTGTGTGTGTGTATGAGTGTGTGTGTGTGTGTATGAGTGTGTGTGTGTGTGTGTGTGTGTGTCCCACAGGATGTGTGTGTGTGTGTGTGTATGAGTGTGTGTGTGTGCTGTGTGTGTGTGTCCCACAGGATGTGTGTGTGTGTGTCTGTGTGTGTGTGTGTGTGTCTGTGTGCCTCTGTGTGTGTGTGTGTGACTGTGTGTGTGTGTTTCCCACAGAGAGTATATAGAGGTCAGAAAATAACTTGTGGAAGTCGGTTCTCTCCTTCTACTGTGCCAATCCCAGACATGGGACTCAGGTCACGAGGCTTGGCTGCGGACACCTTTTACCCACTGAGCCATGCCATGGCCCCATTTCTGCTCACAGCGCCTCACGGGTCAGTGAGGACAGGGCCGGAAGCCACGCCTTCAGGACGTGCTATATAAATCACTCAGTCTTCCTGCGAGTGTTCATTCTCCATGTGTGTGCCGTGGGTGTGAGCCTGCAAAGCTGAGTTAGTCTGGGCGGACTGAGTTCCCACGATGCACACGCAGGAAGCAGACACGCAGCAGTCAAGAGAGTCAGAGGGCACAGTTCTGTGGGAGAGAGGCGGTCTGGGAGGTTTTGCGACAGGGTGGCGCATGGTCTACAGGGAGTTGGTGGTCCGGACAGGCCACCATAGGAGAGAGCATTTGAGGAGGAGCTGTTTCTTGGAAGCATGTCCAGAGAGGAGCAGGGGGTGTTCTGTAGCTGTCAGGAGGAAGGGCATCTGGGGCTGGGCACTGCAGGTACATAGGAGTAGAGGCTGGACAAATCTAGAAGGTTCTTGAAACCACACAGATGTAAAGTCTCTCCCCAGTGGTATGGGAAGAGGGGTTGTCTAAATGGGGGTTTGGATCCATATTCTAGGGGAGTTTGGGGTTCACATTGTCAGCAGCCGGGAGCCATAGAGTGTGCTTGAGCTAGAGAGAGCTGTGGGGAGAAGAAAGCCATTTCCTGGAGGGAGACACACCTACTCTGTCCTGCCTGAGGCAGGCCCTCCCTCCTCCTGCCTGACAAATCTGTGTCAATCAAGACCCCCCCCTCCAATGACCCCAATAAATACACCCCTGGTTCAGCACAAGGCATGATAGGTTCTAGGGGCAGGGAGGGTGGAGTCACCAACCCTCGGACCAGGAAAGATATGCAGACGTCTCCATGGGGACCAGGCAGCCCCCTGCCCACCCCAGCTTGCTCCTAGGGCCCCCACACAGCCCTTCTGGGGCCTGTCCCAGCTCTGCAGCCCTGAGTCTTTTCCTTCGCCCACTGGCCCAGAGGCTTGAACTGCAAGACTAAGTTTCTCTCACTTCTGAAAACCCAAGGTGGAGGAGGCATTGGTGTAGGCTTTCCCCAAGGTCCCACTCCTCAGGTTCGGAGCCGCATCAGGTGGTTCTGCAGATGCACCGCTGAGGGGCCAATCCAACCAGTTCTCTTCTCCAACCAACAGTCCCACCCGCACCTGAGGGTTGCCAGATCATCCTGTTCTCTCCCCCCACCCTGTGTTGCCTACTCTCTGTGTTCCCTGAGTCCAGACTGCCTTCTCTTGGGGGGACATGACCCTGCAGGATTAGGCCCTTGCTCGAGGTCTCTACTCTCAACCCGTCCTGGGTGGGATCCTAGGCTGAGATCCTGGGGTCTCTGTGTCTCCCTTTACAGCTCTGTGCCCCGCCCCCACCTGTTCCTTGCCCCACCCCCATTGGTTCCTTTTCCTCTCATCTCCCTTCTTTGCCACCTTCCAGCTGGGTGGCCTTCAGGAATAGTTTCACCTCTTCAGCCTCAGTTTCCCCACCTGACATACGGCGTTCCACCCGACCGACATCTGTGTAGGGCTGACAGGTGTATGAGATCTTCAAACCTGTCAGGTGTGATCAGTGTGCAGAGGGGCCAAAGAACGAGATTCTCACACACATCACTGGAGGGGGACCAGGATCAAGGCCCAGAGAGGGGGATCAACCTGCCCAGAGTCACACAGTCCAGTGGGGACTGGTGAGGTTTTTTTCCACTCTCCCTGCGCTGGGGCTGGGAGCCAGCTGGCAGGGTGGGCCTGGGGGGACACAGAGGGTGGGAAGATCCGCCCTGTCTCACGGGAGGTCAGGGTCTGTGGCTGTGGAACACAGCTGAGGCGCGGAGGAACTGAGTCAGACTTTCCACCTCACATGGGGGACAGCTGCAGACCTGTTTCTGTTTACAGAGCACGCACCGTGTCCTCAGTCCCATCTCCCGGCTCTGCTGGCGTCCCCCATGTCCACCACCGAAACCCGAGGTGACATCTCCGTTTCTCAGAGGGCAAAACCAGGGCTCCTTGACGCTTGCTCGGCTCATACACTTTGAACCTATGTCGGCCAGCGTATGTGGGGTCCCGGTTGGTTCCCTGACCCGCTCACCCAGATCCAGGCTGTGGCTCCAGAGAGTGGGATCCAGGCTTGGGCTCCAGAGAGCCCAAGAGAGAGGGATGGCAACATAGGCTGAGTTGGGGCCCAGCTCCAGCTTTCTCTCTCGCTGTGTGACCTAGTTGAACCCGTTGCTCTCTCTCTGGTCTTCCGCATTTTTGCAACTTGTAAAAATGGGATTGGCTACACAGGCCATTGTCTAGGCGCCGGCTGTGTCTTCCAGGCGGCACCCGGCTCCCCCTTTCTGCTCCTCTCTCCTTTCTTCTCTGTCCCTTGTAAGATGGCACTCTCCCTGCCATCTTCCCCAGTAACCCAGCCTGGCTTATGGCGGTCGATTCCCCATTTATTAAAAGAGCCATTGTGTGGCAGGCACCGCGGGGGACCCTGGGAAACAGCAGTGGGTGAGGAAGGCAGACCCTGGCCTCCAAAAGCTCACGACTTCATCGAGACAAACCGCGCACAACAGAAACGGATCCTAGAACTTGCTAGAGGGCAGTCAGTGCCGAAACTTTAGGAAGGAGGGAGGGCGATAGAGACGCCATTTTAATTTATTGCACCATGTTTAGATAAAAGCGAAGTTGCATTCGGGCGAGGAGAAAGTGAGATGAAAGACACTAGCCAGAACCAGACATGATGGCTCACACCTTTCATCTGAGCACTCCAGAAGCTGAGGCAGGAGGATTGCTGGGAGTTTAAGGCCATCTTGGGTTGCATAGGGAGCCCCTATCTCAAAAACGGGTCGGGGCGGAGTGGGGGCGGGCAACAAGATGGCTCAGCAGGTAAAGGGGCTTGCTGCCAAGCCTGACCGCCTAAGTTCAATCCTTGGGAGAAAACCGACTTCCGGAAGTTGTCCTCTGACCCCCACATGCGCACACAAAATAAATAAATGGGGATGGGGAGAAATGAGAGGATGAGTTGTGCACAGGCTGTGGGGCCCAGCTTGCTTTAACTGGCTTAATCCAGTTCTGAGTCTTCAGCTGTGGGGTGATGTGCCTGGTTGCATATGGGGGAGAGGTGATTTGAATGATATATTTCTTTTTAAGACAGGGTCTTATGTAGCCCAGGCTGGCCTTGAACTCAATACATAGCTGAGGCTAACCTTGAACCGCTGATTCCCCTGCCTCCAGCTCTCTCTAATGCTGAATTTACAGGCATGTGCCACCATGCCAGGTTTACATGCCGCTGGGGACTAAACCCAGGACTCCATGGGTGCTAGGCAAGCGCTGTACACACTGAGCCACACCCCAGCCCTTGTTTATTTTTTTGTGATTTTGTGTCTGCTGGATGGCCTTGCGTTTTCCCTCTCCGGGTCTTTTCATTTAAATGGCTCTAAAATGTTAAAGTTCCAAAGCCTCCAGGAACCTGAACCTGGGGAGGAGGGGACCTGGCTTCTCACCCACCCACCCCCCCTTTCCTGGCCAGGGTAGCTGTGATAAGGCAGGGTCACAACCTCACCACAAGGTCAAACCCAAACCCTCCCCAACCAGCCCCCACCTGCAGCACTTCCTGTCCTCTCCCTGGGAAGCCAAGCCACAGGCTCCTGTCTGTACCACGTGCTCCCCTGGGGCGTGGGAACATCAACTTAGCCACCCTCCCCTACCTGGGCTCCCCAGAGCTCCTGGAGGGCAGACCTTGAGATACAACGGGTAAACGGGTAGTACACACACACACACACACACCAATCTTTTAAAGCAGGACTGAGCCCCAGGACCCCAGAGAAATAATCCCAAATGCCAGCCAGGGCTCCAAGTTGTGGGGTGCACCCTGGGAGGTAGACAGGGACAGGAGTCATTTAACAAAGAGGAAACTGGGGCCCGCAGATGGTCAGAACTGGCCAGTGGGAACAGACAATGGCACAGGGCCCCAGATCATGGATGGTAGACCACTGAGCTCAGGTTCCATCTCCCACGCCTTGCTTATCTCTACAGACCGGACACACAGGGGGTGACCTCACCGGACACACAGGGGGGTGACCTTAGGTGACTGTGCAGGGCAGGGACCTGGCCACAAGGGAGAGCGGGACTGAGAGGCAGCAGGGGACAAGAGCACCCTGGAGAAAGGGGAGCGTGGGGGGAGGGGCTCTCCTCAAATGGGATGGTTTCAATTCTGCCATCTCCTCTCCACCTGAACTGAGGCCAGAGCCTTTGGGGGCTCCTGAGGGGGCTGCTGGGTACATGTTAGGCACCCCAGAAGGTCTGAGGCTCGTGGAGGATATGGAAACCACCATCAGAGAGTAGCAAGCCTGGGCCTTCTGGGGCCAAGGCCAAGATGGAGACACAGAGACTCAGGAGACCTATAGAGGACGATGGTGTGGCTCTCTCTCCTGAAGGTAGCGACTCTCTCAGATGGACAGCCAATAGCCTGTCCTTAGCTCACTCGTACAGATCCTGAGCTATCTCTGTGGTCCAGCTCTGTAACTTTACCTAATCCTGTAGGTCTCAGATCTATAATGCCCCCAACCCTGGTCAACCCAGTGGGGTCAGCCTAAGGTTGGACCCAGAAATTCCAAGTCCTGCACTAAGAGCAGCAGGGGCCAGCTGGATGGCCAAAGAGGGGGGTCACTTCCTTCTTTGGGCTTCACCATGCTGTCAGGTGCAGGGTCCATGACAATCTATCTCACATTTCTCTGCCCTAGAAGTACGAACTTCCTGGAGTGTGGTATTGAGGATGATTCTCAAGTTACATTTCAGCTGTGTGAGAAGGAGTGCTAGGATTGATTGGTAATGTCTGCCATGGGTGCAAATTTGGTAATAGTGGTATGCATGTTATATATTTGAAATCTGTTCCAATCTTGTTTGGGAGACTGGGGGGAACATCTAGAATTGGGACCCTTGTTTCTGAGGATAACCAAGAGACCTCAGAGCTAGTAAGCTAGTTTCTTATCTGTTCAGTCCTGGAAGCCTATTTTGTTATCATCAGTCCTGGGGTCATAGGGTTGGGTTGTTCCCAAAACTAGAAATCTGGCAGATGAGATAAGAGAAGAACCACACAACTAGAAACAAGATTGAAAACAGCTAGGTCCTCAGTAAGAGAAGAACCCTGTCCCTTATGGATAAAATAGAGTGGAGCCTGTGTTCAAAGGACAGATGTGGAGGCTGGTAGGTAAAACGGTGTGGCCGGGGTACCCAGACAAATAAGAGGACAGAGAACAGTGTGAGGAACAGCCAGTGGGGAAATCTCCCTGCGTTCTGCCTGTAGCCAGAACAGGTAAAGGACCTGGTGGGTAAAGGTCCACGCCAGAACCCTTCCTTCTCAGGCTGGGGAGGGAGATGCCCTTCACCCAAAGCTTCTTGCCTCAGCCTCTGAGCCTTGGGAAGAGAACCTGAGTCAGTGCAGGCTTTTCTGAAGCCTCCCTGTGGTCCCTGGCCCTGAGAGGGATTGCTGGGGACTCCTTAGAGAAGGCAGGTGCGGGCTGTTCTTCAGAAGGGCCTCTGAGCGCACTCACCCCAGCGTGAAGCTGCAGGAGATGTTCCCTGAGCACCTGTGTCGTGGCTCCCTTAAGACAAGATCAGAGACTGCCCGGGCAGGGCTCTGAACCTGTGCTTAGAACAACATGGCACCCCGTACTCTTGAACCACTGACGCTGCAGGTGTGTGGTGAGCATCTGCTTCCTGCCAAGTGGACATCCTTTCTGGCCAGCATCATCCAGGGTATCCTGGATGGGTGGGGAAGCCTTCCTTGCAGAAGGCACAGAACGGCAAAGGCCAGGAAAGGAGCTGGGCCCACCCACACATTAGAGAAACCCGACAAGCATGAAGAAGGCAGATGAGGGGGGATGGTGGTGGAGGGAGGCCAGAGTCAGAAGTGGGCCTGGCCATGCATCAAGACATTCTTATGTCCATGCTGATGCTGAGAGAACAGAAAGGTTAGGAGAAACAGGCTCTCTAGGGAGGCAGCATTGAGCCTGAGACCTCTGTGAGGGAGGGTGCAAGATAGACATCTTAGGAAGAGCTCCCCGGGAAGGGTCTAGCTGGTGCAAAGGTCTTGGGGTGGGAATGTGCCTGGCACTTGTGAGATCAGCGTGGCTGGTAACGAGCATGAGAGGGTGCATACACAGGAAGTGAGGTTCAGAGTGCATCAGGGGGCCTGATCAGATGGCCAGCCCAGTCTCTGTGCAAAGGGGCTAGCCTTGGACAGCAGGACAGAAGGCAGAGGATGCATGGCATGGAGAGGAGGCTACCCCCCCCTTTCTGAAGGCTTGAGGCCGTGGTGCTTCTCCAAGGAGATACTCTCGATGCCTGGGAGGAAGCGATGTCTCCCACATCAAAAGGGCCACCCCCCAAGGCTCCCACACTTGGCAGCATGGGAACTGTGCTACCGAAGGTTCTCTCAGGCAGCTTGCAGACTGCAAGAGGGTGTGTGCTATCTCGGGACTGTCCCCCACAACACAGAGACGCTGTACCGGCAGGCCCCACCACAACCCTCCTCCCAGTAGCCAAGCTGAGTTTTGTAGCCCAAGGCCTAAAAAGAAAAAGGTTTCTGGAGCTTTCTTGAAATATGAGAGTGCCCAAAATCTCATGTATCCTTTTTCCTGGGGGTTCCCTGCCCATCTCCCAGGGACAGGACTCAGCAAGATGGAGGACCATTTGGAACAGTCTTTGGGCATTGTATGTCTAAGGTAGCAATCTATCCTGATTGATGGAGGTTGATGGAGGTTGTGGATTCTTTGGCCTTCATCTGAAGAGGGTACCACGTGAGCCCCAGTGTCGGGACTTATCAGAGGTTTTATGGACTCCGATAAGTTAAGAATCTTGGAGCGCGAGACACAGTCTAGAGTTTCCCAACTTCTGTGTTTCCTGAATTCTTTCCAGAGTGTGTTGCTCTCTAGAGCAAACCTCAGGAGATGTCAACTTGCTGATAATTGGGTCTCAGGCCAGAGGAGAGAGAACTGGGGCCCAAATACTCTCTGGTGGGAGGAAGAGGACTTGGGACGGGGGGGGGGGGGGGGGGAGTGGCTCACTTGGTAGAGAGCTTGCCTCATCCGAAGCCCTGGATCCAACCCCCAGGACCACATAAACTGGGTGTAGTGATACACACTTGCAGCCTTCAGCACATGGAAGGTGGAGGCAGGAGGAACAGAAGTTCAAAGTCATCCTTGGCTCTAAAGCAGGTTCGAGGCCAGTCTGAGCTACATGAGAGCATGTCTTAAAAAAAAAAGAGTCATAAGTAGGCCTAGAGGTGCTTCCATTAGAATCCGCTGATTGTGCCCATCGCTGATAGGAGCTTAGGGCAGAATGGGGTTTCCAGGTGGCTGTTCCAGAGGACAGAGAGGCTGCGGAGATGGGGTGTGCCAGGAGGAAGTCTGAGGTCCTTGCATGGAGTGTTGGGATTGGAGTCCAGCTGGGCCTCGTCTCATCCCCACAGGGTCCCGGCACTACCTGTGAAGAACTTGAATGGCACCGGCCCTGTCCACCCAGCACTGGCAGGTGAGGCCCCCCGCCCATCAGCCTCATGACTCCGCCCCTTTGGTGTACTATTGGGTGAGTCCAAGAGTAGCCCCTCCCACCCGGTTAGCTTGGCTTCAGCATGGGGTGGTGTGTAGGGGTCGACAGGGTCAGAGCCTGAAGAGACATCCTCCCCGCCATCCTCGGTAGCATCCTCCTGGTAGCCCCACCAGTCCACAGATGAAGGAAGGGCGTGGCTTGTCATGACCCCACCCCTCATCACCACATCCCCATCCCCAGGGATGACCGGGATCCTGCTGTGTGCAGCCGGGCTGCCAGTGTGCCTGACTCGAGCCCCCAAGCCCATCCTGCATCCGCCTCCTGTGAGTAAGAGCGATGTCAAGCCTGTGCCCGGAGTGCCCGGCGTGTGCCGCAAGACCAAGAAAAAGCACCTCAAGAAAAGTAGGCCCCGCCCCGTGGTACCCCAAACACAATCCCAGTACTCTTAGGACCCCGCATGCACCTGTCTCAGCTTGACCTCAGCTCATTCTTTACCCCCGCTTCTGCCACCTCCCCTGCTCCCCAGCACTTGACCTCCCACCCCACCCCTCCTGAGACAAGCCCCTCCCCACTGTGTCTACAGGTAAGAATCCGGAGGACGTGGTTCGGAGGTACATGCAGAAGGTGAAAAACCCGCCTGATGAGGTGAGCCAGCCAAGCAGGGCCTCAGCCCCACCCCCTCCCCCCGCCCAGGCTTCCCCCCTGCCCATTCTGCCCTCTTGGGTTTGCTCACCAGGCCCTGGAGGAAGAGCTTAAGTCTGTCTTTGTGATGGTCAGCTTTATGCCATATTTTCCATTCAGTGGTTTTGCTTTGGGTAGTTACGCATTTAACCTCTGCTCAGGTGCTGTCTGGGGAGGAATTAGCTCCGGGATTTCCCATCTCCCCATCTTTAGTGCCCTTCTGTGAGCCTTCCTATTCCTATTCAGTCTGTGGCTGTTTTAGTCAGGGTTTCTGTTGCTTGTGATGAAGCGCCATGGCCAGAAAGCAAGTTGGGGAGGAAAGGGTTTATTTGGCTTCCTCCTCCATATTGCTGTTCATCATTGTTCCTGGCCAAGACAGGAACCCAAACAAGGCAAGAACCTGGAGGCAGGAGCCGATGCAGAGGCCAGGGAGGGGTGCTGCTTTATTGGCTTGTTCGCCTGCTTTCCTATGGAACCCAGCACCCCCAGCCTAGGGACAGCACCGCCCACAGTGGGCTGGGCCCTCCCCCATCAATCACTAATTAAGAAAATGCCCTCCAGGCTTGCCTCCAGCCCTATCTCCTGGAGGCAATGTCTCAGTTGAGGTTCCCTCCTTTCAGATGACTTTAACTTGTGTCGAGTTGACACAAAGCTATCCTGCACAGTGGCCTTCACAACCTTAATCCCCAGTGTCCCCTGCGTGACCCTGGCCCTCCCTGGGGCCCTTTCATCCTCAGTGTCTCTCCATGGTCCTCCAGGACTGTACCATCTGCATGGAGCGGCTGGTCACGGCGTCTGGTTATGAAGGTGTGCTCCGGAACAAGAGTGTGAGGCCAGAGCTCGTGGGCCGCCTGGGCCGCTGTGGCCACATGTACCATCTGCTCTGCCTGGTGGCCATGTACTCCAATGGCAACAAGGTGGGCCACAAGGTGGGCTGCTATGCAGTGAGTGGGTGTGAGGCAGTGGGCAGGGGCCGGGTGGGACCCCGGGAGCCTCATCGCCAGCCCACACCCTCTTCAGGATGGCAGCCTGCAGTGCCCCACCTGCAAAGCCATCTATGGGGAGAAGACAGGGACGCAGCCGCCGGGGAAGATGGAGTTTCATGTCATCCCACACTCGCTGCCTGGTTTCGCGGACACCCAGACCATCCGCATCGTCTATGACATCCCCACGGGCATCCAGGTGAGCCCTGCAGGCCGCAGCCCCGACTCTCTGCCCCCACCCAGAGCCTCCACCTGTCAGTAATCTGAACCCTCCTGCTGTTCCCACAGGGCCCTGAACACCCCAACCCAGGCAAGAAGTTCACAGCCAGAGGCTTCCCTCGCCACTGCTACCTACCCAACAATGAGAAGGGCCGGAAGGTGGGTGCCCACACGGTCTCAACAGTGAACGAGGGCAGGGTGCCAAGCCGCCCTCCTAGGCCTGGCTTCTCCTTATCCACAGTCCTTCCCAAGCCAACATGCTAAACAGCAGGCCCCAAACTCACTTTGTCTCATTCACCAGCTAAACAAAGCTTCAGAGAGGGCAGGTAACCTATGCTCAGTCACACAGCAACTAAGTGGTAGAGCCAGGATTTGAACCCAAGCAGCCTTTAAAACCTTACATCTTCACACTTAGGTTGTCTAATATGACTTACTGTTTAACCAAAGAAACTAAACACCTTCGATCTTCTTGAAATATAGCCAGATGTTTAATCATGGGACCTAATTCACAAAGAGTTTAGTGCAAAGAGTGGGGTCTAAGCCACCTCTGTACTGGCGATGAGCCCCCGAAAGAAACAACCAGGATGTGACTTTATGGGGTGCATGGTAATGACGGGTAAGTGGATGGATGAACGTCGTGGGCACTCCGGGCCTCAGCCTGCCCATGACTTTCACCCCCCCCCACCCTACCCCTCCAGGTGCTGAGGTTGCTCATCACCGCCTGGGAGCGGAGACTCATCTTCACCATCGGAACATCCAACACCACGGGCGAGTCAGACACCGTGGTGTGGAACGAGATTCACCACAAGACGGAGTTTGGTTCCAACCTCACCGGCCACGGCTACCCGGATGCCAGCTACCTAGACAACGTGCTGGCGGAGCTCACCGCCCAAGGCGTATCTGAGGCCATGGCCAAGGCCTGAGGCCCGAGTTGCCCACTTTTCCTCTTGCTTTGCCCTTAGCCTGGCACATGCCTCCCTCCAGCAGGTGGGAGGAGCCAGAAGCCCTAAGGGGATCTGGCTGGTGGCTGTGGGGTGATGGAAGGCCACCAGGCCGGCTGGTTCCAACCTATGGCTCCCAGCAAGGGCAGTAGAGAGAGGACCGCCATCAGGGACGACCTCCCTATGGAAGGATGGAGCTTTTGTCCTTCACAACACACACACACACACACACACACACACACACACGTGTCCTGTTGCACGCGCGCACTCACGCACGTGCACCCACGTGCCTCTGACTTCTCCCAGTTCAGGGGGAAAGAGACAGAAAGGCCCCATGACATCCTGTGGATTCCCCTTGTGTCTCCATCGCATCTGTATAGGCTTGTCCTCTTCCCAGGACTTGGGTCAAGCGCCGAGAAATGGGGAGTCTGTAAGGCTTCCAGGGGCCAGTCTGCCCCTGTGCCTCACCCCGTTAATCCATGTCAGCTCCGACACCTGCCCTCTGGGCACTGCAAACCAATGGGGTAGAAATCCCAGGTTGCCGAGTAGCTTTCGCGGGCCACTGGGGACAAGGCTCTCTTATTTTGTGCTTGTGTCTATTTATCTTTCTGGAACCCTGACCTCTTCCTCCTGTGGCCATTTCTAGACCTCTGTCCATCCCAGGCAAAGCATCGTTCTTGCCTCTGTACCGGCTTCTCCCCACTGAACCGCTCTGGACATTGAGACTCAAAGGCTGTAGTTTCTGGCTTCAGGAGCGAGATGGGGGGGGCGGGGGGAGGGGCTCGACCAGGCCCAAGCGTTGGAAATGGAGAGCAGGCAGCAAAGCGTTAACTTCTCTTCCTTGGAAGTGGGCAGTGGGTGGCTGATCTTCTCAGCCCAATCAGAGGCCCGTTGCTCAGGCAACTCACCAGCTCCGCCTCTAAGGATTGGCTGTTGTGATGGAAGTCAGCGGGGCTTTAAAGGGACGCCAGCGATTGCTCTTTTGAGAAAAAAAAAAAAAATCTACCAGTCCCACTGTGGGTGGAGAAATAAATGGTCTTTCTCCTTGTCGGGCCTTTTTCTGCCAAGAGGATGCTGGGTGACCGTGCTTCTGGGTAACATGGGGGACAATGGCAACCGTAGGGCCAAACGGTGATAGGCCCTGTACCTGTCCTGTCTTACAGCGTCAGGGGAAGGAGGCAGACTCTCCTAGTCCCCAAGGATGGAGAGGTGCCAGCACGCGTGGGAACGCGCTCGCACGTACACACACAGACACACACACACACACACACACACACACACACACACACACGGCAACGATGCTGGAATTCCTGTGCGGCCCTCCAGGAGGATGTGGAAGAGCTAGGAGATCCCATATCGGCCCACCTATGCCTTAGAGTCTGGATCTCTGCCCCAAAGCCGAGGAGCAGGGGGAAGAGATTGCTTCCCTCCAAGCAGTCTCTGGCAGCCCAGGTGTAACCAAGCCAGTGGGAAATGCTCCGGCTCCAAGCGACCCCTGCTGGTCAAGTGTGGGATAGCGCCGCACCGTTCCTGGAGCTCTTGATCCAGCCTGGCTTTTTTCTGTATCTCCTTAAAGGAACTCAGGAGTCTTCACAGGCTCTTCCAGCTGAATGTGTTTGAGAACACATTCACCCGCTGTGGCTCATCCCTAAATGATACCCCAAGCCCACGGTCCAGACCTGTGAGTCCCAGAACTTAGATGCCTGTCCCCCAAACCCTCAGATGGATTCAGTGTCTGGGCGGGCCCTGGGAACCTGCATTTCTAGCCAAGAATCTTCTCATTGGCCCTTAGGACACCCCAATTTTAACAGTTCACAGCTAATCACACTCACTCATCACTTTATACAGGGTAAATTGAGGCTCAAAGGGGGAAAGAGCCTGTTTTCAGCTCCAAGGCTCTGAATTGGCATGCTGGGCTCCCAGCCGGTTCTTCTGAGAACACCTGGATCCAGCAGCTTGAGGTTAGAGCCGCCGGATGATGGTGGGGTACAGAAGGATCTGTGAGGTCGCAGGGACTCGCAGACTCGAAAACAGAAAGCTCTGTCCAAGACTATTTAGTGCCTCTCTGAGGCAACCAGGATCAGCGTTCGGGTACAGCTGTGCCCAGCAGCCCAGGGTGAGAAGGGCTCCATGGGTAATGGAGGAGGTGAGTCCAGTGAGGCTGAAACTCCGGCTCAGAGAAGAAAGTGAGGTTTGGTCAGCACAAGGCTGGACCGGACCAAAGACTCCCACACCCTGCCTGGCTATAGGGCACACAGGGAGGCTCCAAGCCACAGAAGTGAAAAAGGCAACCTCGAGAAGAAGCCTGGGCCAGAGCATGCTGAGGGGGGGGCCCCATGGCTCCTTGTCCCCAACTGCCTCGGACACCACCTCAGCATCCAGCACCCTAGAGGGCCACTTGCCCCTGTCCCAGCTTCTGGAACTCCTCGTGGGCTTGCTCCAAGTCTTCAAGTACCTGCAGCAGACGGGTGGTAGCTGCTCTCTGCTGGGCCAGAACCTCGGTGCAGGCCCCTGGAGGGAAAGAACAGGCCTCGGTGTTCAGCTGCTTCCCAGAGGCTGTTACCAGCTTTCTGGGGCTGTGAATTTTTTTTCCCATGCAGAAAGAACCCCCAAATTCACCAGCCCTGGGGTGCCATTGGTGAACTGGAGACAAGAGGCATGCAGGAGGAAGTGGGACGCGCTTGGCACACTGGGCACACGTTTGCAAGGGACATTCTTACCATCGGTGGCACCAGAGCCCTTCCCAGGGTCCACCTCGGGAGCTGTGTCCAGGTTGGACTCCTCTAGCAATCTCAGCCTGAGGGTGAGAAGAAAAGGTACAAGGCTGGTTTCT